>CM060867.1:28556161-28677385 GCA_030737845.1 Acorus calamus | reverse complement strand
ACACTTCTGTGCTGCATATTTTCTCACTGGAGCTGTTTGCTACTTTCTCTATTTTGTAAGTGATTCTTGTATTTTTATCTAATCTGAGTTTTATACACTTACTTTCTCAGCTTGTCATCTGAAGTTTTAGATTGACGGATATGTACTCTATTTCTTCTTCCAATGGTAATCGTAGTGTTGATGCAGAGGGAAGAATTCTCCATGACATGAAGTCAGATATTGTTCCTGCCTGATCCTTCTATGTTTTCCTATACAGGAATATAAATATATTTCTTCCAAGCGGCTTGCTTATTTTTACTCATTAAAGCCTCAGCCACATAACTTCACCATTCTAGTTCGTGGTATCCCAGTAGCTGCTGGAAGTAGCTTTAGTGAAAGTGTTGAGAGCTTTTTTATGGAGTACCACTCATCAACCTATTTGTCACACTCAGTGGTTCGTCAAACAAGCAAACTTCGAGGGCTCATTGTAAGATTTTTTTTTTTTAAAGATTTTTCTTCTTCTCTATTATTATTGCCTATGCTGGTACCAGTCTTCTTTGTGCTTGCTTTATTGTCAGCATGCATTTGATGATCCGCAAGCTGTTTTTCACAAAAAGATTCTCTATAACCTGATGTGCATTTTTACTCCAAAGATGACTATGGATATGTCAAGAAGGGTGGAGAACAACAGATTCCTAAACCTGATTTATAGCTACTCGATTAATTTCATCCCAAAAAATTTATTTTCTTAGAGTTATATGTCACCCTACAAACAATTGCTTGGTATTCTGATATCTATATTCTTTTTCCACATTCGTATGTTTAAATTTAAACATTGCAAGGTCTTGGTGTAAGGTGATTTAGGTATTGACATTTGTATCACTTGATTCCAGAATGATGCAGAAAATATGTCTAGAAGACTTATAAGGCTCAAGTCCAGGCCTAAAAATCAGCAAAAGAATCTACGGAATGGCTTTCTGGGAATCTTTGGGCAGAACGTCAATATTGTGGATCACTATGAAAAGAAGTTTGAAGATCTACAAGCGAATGTGAGAATAGAGCAGTCAGATGCTTCTTCATTAGGAGAAGTACGTTCTGTATTATCGTGTTTTATTAAACTTTTGTGACATACTTTTATTTTGGTTTGCATACCCTAGGAATTTTATAAATCTATTGTTGTATTAATCATAGTTCAAAGTGCAGCCGCACGTACCGGCACATGTGGTCGCACATACAGGCACACATCTGCACCAGGGTACATGCGCAGCACATGCGGCCAGATGGCTGCATATATACTATTAATGAAATGATTCTATAAATAAATTCATGAGCATGACATTACATCTCGTATACAATACCTGACAAGGTCCTTTTTATTGGGTAGTCTATCTGTTAATATGTTGATGCCACAACTGAGCTATTTGCATAGCTTAGTTCTAGTTCTCATACATTATCTATATATTTACTCTTATTCGGGGGTCAATATGTTTTCTAATTATTTCAGAGCCTTAATCTATATGTAAGTGTCTTGTTGACTTGTTCCTCCCGCTTGTATTTGGTTGTGACTATATGTGGATGATATCTTGTATATATTCCTTTTAATCAATTTAAAGCCCATGACCAATTCCTTCAGATAATGATCAATTCATCTGATATTATTAAAGATAACGTGGCCTAGTCAAGCATGTGGAAGTACAAGAGGAAGGTGTTGGATGCATATCCCCTGAAAGTTTGAGCAAGAATTTTGACCTCAATTCTTTTGAAGAAAATTGTAGAATGTTAATAGTACAAAGGGTCAAGCTGGATCTGGAGGCTTGATGGCCATTTTGTTGGAGTTTGGTTGACCAAAAATTTTGATACTCCAAAAGTAATGTTACCGCTTTTGACTAACTTCCACTCCCACTCCCAAACTGATACATAATATGATTTCCTATTTAATGGAAAATGTTTGTATTGCATATTACATATGATTGCTTATGTCTAAAAGCATGTGCTATGGTTCTTAAGATTTTCTGTGTGTTGTTAATTGCCCATAAAATGTTAGCACCATGTGTAGTCCACTTTGCCATAATAATATGTTACAAAATTACTGCAGGAAGTCGGTGCTGCCTTTGTTTGCTTCAAGTCACGTTATGGTGCTGCAATTTCTTCCAGTATCCAACAATCAGTCAATCCCACCCAGTGGGTCACAGAGCAAGCCCCCGAGCCCCATGATGTCTATTGGCCATTCTTTTCCATAAGATTCATGCACAGATGGATTTCCAAGTTTGTGGTTTTTGTAGCATCCGTCTTTCTCACAATTATCTTCGTCATTCCAGTTTTATTTGTTCAAGGTCTCACCAACCTGGAGCAGTTAGAAACAATATTTCCTTACTTGAAAGGATTATTGACCATGTATGTGATCCTTGCCTACCATATCTTTCCCTGTTGGTTTCTAGTTTCCCTGTTTGGTCAACATATATTCTTTGGTGCTTTGTTGCTTCAATTTTTCTATAGTGATATTTATGCTACAAGAGTATAATAATGTAGTTGTGTTGCCTATTTGATAAGTGCTCTTTGCTTTTTAATGAATGACACTTGGTTATTGCTAAAGACCTTATTTTTCAAGATCTCTTGAGTTGCCTGTTCGAGGATTTTGTTTCCCTTTTTGGGTTGCTTTATTCAAATGTGCAACAAATTTATGTGTAAGATTTCTGGATGGAATTTGGGGAGCTGATATCCTACCAGGCCACAATTGAGAGCCTATAGCTTCTGCGGAGTGCTCTGGTTAATATAGTTGGGATAATTTGATTGCCTGATTATGCTTTTTCTTATTTTTAATACTGGATGTACAGTTTGGCCTGTGGCATCTCTTGTAGTGATGTATATATTCAAAGTAAAGCCCATATTATAAGACTAGAAGGTTTATTGCCAAATTATTTAATTGTGAATGTTCTTCATGATCTTGAGAAAGTTGCCAATGATCCTTCTGATGACTAGTAGTTCTATTGCATAATGTATGGGCCAACCACCTAATCTTACATTGGACATTCCTTGAATTCTTGAAAATGTCCTCTATACTGATGCATGTTACACTTAGGGGTGGTAAACGAGCCGAGCTTTGACCTGCTTAGGCTCGGCTCGGGCTCGGCTCGGCTCGGCTTGGGACCGAGCTTCATTTCATGTTCAAGCTCGGCTCGTTGGGCTCGTGAAATGCTCGGTTGAAGCCCAGCTCGGCTCGTTTGTTAAACAAGCCAAGCCAAAGCTCGAATCAAGGCTCGACTCGGGCTCGTTTAGCTAAAAAAAAATCCTTTTTTAGCATTTGAAAAGTCACATTTCACAAATCACAACACCTTATACATGTGAAAATAACATAAGCTCGAGTTCGGTTCGGGCTCGGCTCGTTTCCCTTTTTTATATTAAGTAAACGAGCTCGTCCAGGCTCGGGCTCGGCTCGTTTACAAACCGAGCTTTAAAATTTGTTCAAGTTCGGCTCGTTTTTCTAATCGAACGAGCCTGAACGAGCTTTAACCGAGTCGAGCCCGAGCTGCTCGACTCGTTTATCAGCCCTAGTTACACTTGCTAGTATAAATTAATAAATTGTAAAAGGGATATTCACTCTTCTTTCATCATCATTCAAACTCTAATTTGCAAACATTTGGTATGTTTAGAGTGCCTACAACATCTAGCAATAATCTGTGGTGTAATATAACCCTGAAATTCTTCTTGGATTTTTCTGTGGACTTCTCTGAGTTTCTGTTGGACTTCATTAGCTATATAAATGGGCGTTATTTGACTCATTGTAACAAATAAAAATAGCTAAGAAATACAGCATCTTGCAGTTTCAATTAAACCACAGCTTTTTTTTATGAGAACCAATAGTAAATTTATTTGAATTTACCTTTCCTAGGATGATATATAAAGTGATGCCTTGTTGTAAGGTAAAATATTAATGTTGCATCCAGGTCATTTATGCATCAACTCTGTTAGGATAACAGTCACTTTTTCTTGAATGGCTGCCCATAGATATAAGGACATTTGATAGTTCTAATGTATTTTTCTCGAGAAATGACATATGATACCCTTTATTATTTTGTTTATTATTTATCTGTAGATTTCTTCACTTGCATTTTTCTTGATTGTGGCAGCAGAGCAAAACCTTTGTTTATGAATTTTTCTTCAATTACATTTTATTTATTATTACATTTGTTATATACTGAGCATTACCTTGGTGCAAATCTGAGATTTTGAGATACTTGACAAAATAAAATCCTCATTAGTCTTTAACTAGTTGAATAAAATTGCAGAACGTTTGTAAGTCAAGTTGTCACAGGATATCTTCCTAGTCTTGTTCTTCACTTGTTCTTATCAGTTGTGCCTCCCATCATGAAGTTTTTCTCAACTATGCAAGGATACATCTCACATAGTGAGATTGAAAAAAGTGCCTGTAGTAAAATGCTTTTATTTACCATTTGGAACGTCTTCTTCGCAAATGTACTGACAGGATCAATTAGCAGTCAAATAGAAATATTCGTTGAGCCCAAAAATATTCCTTCTACGCTAGCTGTTGCTGTTCCAGCGCAGGTGAGAAACTTCCTTTTGTTTAACCTTTAATATGTTTCCATTACACTATATTCATATATGATCCCGCCCATGAGTATATAAAGTTTTTAAAATTGATATACATATAGATTCCAATAGCAGATTAACATTATATCTTTTTTGGATGTAGGCTTCCTTCTTCATTGCCTATGTTGTGACATCTGGATGGACTAGTCTGTCATCGGAACTTACTCGCACAATGTCCCTCATTGGTGATTTTATAGGAAGACATTGTTTAAGATGCATGAACAGTGAATTTCATGCACCTTCTATTCCTTACCACAGCGACATCCCTAAAATCCTCTTTTTCCAGCTTTTGGGTATTACATATTTTATATTGGCACCCCTAATTCTACCATTCCTCTTGGTTTATTTCAGTCTTGGATACATTATATACCGCAACCAGGTGAGTAATTGCAATTTATGCGTTCTTTTATTTTTATTTTCTTGATGTGATCTATTGGTTTATCAGGGAACTTGCCTTATTTATATTATATTTGATAGTTATTTATTTACAATGATGTGATATCCCCACATGGAGCACATTAAATCTAGGTGTTCAAGCAAATCTTAATGCTCACAAGATAATGATTAATGTTTTTTCTCAAATGATGATGATGATGATGATGAAGAAATTAGCCATGCCATGAAATTATGGAAAAATTAGGTTGAAGTATATGTTGGTTTAAATTTTTATTAAAGTCCATTGTCCCAACCCACTGAATTTTTTCTTAAAGGAAGGGGGGGGATTAAAATTTTTAGTTGACAACCTACATCAACTATGTGCATGGATGGAATTCCTAATCAATGGGCTCCATTTTTGAAGTGATCCAAATTCTGGTACAGTTGGAAATTAGATTGTAGAAATCTGATTGGATTGGATGTTCCAAGAGGGTCTTATGGTTGTCCTCCAATGACTAAAAACCAGTTTGTTATCCAAGCAGGCTACCATACCTTCCCCCTTGATGGAGAGCACATATTAATAAATGCAGTTCATATGAAAAATTGCGCCTTATTTTGGACAATAATATCTCAAGGGAAGAATATGAACTTCATATTTTTTATTAGCCATCACTTCTGAATTTACTTTGGATTCGTTGCATAGGAACTAATCAACTAACATCTCTTCTGATTTGGAATATTTTTATGCAGTTATTAAATATCTATGTCCCCAAGTTTGAAACAGGGGGAAAGTTTTGGCCTATTGTACATAATTCAACAATATTTTCTTTGATACTTATGCATGCTATTGCAATTGGAATTTTCGGCCTGAAGAAGCTCCCTCTTGCATCAAGCTTAATTGTGCCTCTTCCTGTGCTCACACTTCTGTTCAATGAGTACTGTCGTAAACGCTTCCTTCCCATATTCAGAGCATACTCTGCTGAGGTATTCATATTTTCCACAATTTCTTGCTCTTTTCTTCATTTGGCTACTGGCCACCGTTGTAATTCACCAACCTATACCATGAATTCACTACATTGCATGCATATCAAATGATCTTATGTGAGTGAAATTGATGCATATTGGTTGCATCCTGATAATTGGATGATAAATATCAAACTCCTGAAGAAAGTGTTGGAGTTAGTTGATATGACAGAATGGAGAACTATAATTAAGTTGAATATAGCTATTGAATGAATAAAATATGGTGGCTTACTAGTCTACTCTAGGAATATTCATGCTTATCGTACCATGTTAGTGAATCTTGATATAGAGAGTTTAAGAAGAGCAAGTGAGGGCAATTTACAAAGAACAATTGGATAAATATGATATTCTTCCTCATTTATGTTATCGTTTATTCTCTTAATTGTGATGTGAAATACAAAAACCCCCATATTCATCATAATGTGATCTAGGAACGAACATGCTTGTATTACCGTATTGGTGAATCTTGATATTGAGTGTGTTTACTTACGCACATAAAATATGTGTATGTGCGAGGATATTATACATCTGGATTTTTGTAAGTTTTATGCATATCATACTCATTTTGCTTGCCGATCAAGTTTCCAACCAAAATGTACTATGCATATTATTCTGATGTTGAATTGTCATTTCTGTAGGCTTTGATAAAGAAAGACCGTGAAAACCAGAATGATCCAACTATGCCTGAATTTTATAATAGGCTGGTCACTGCTTATCGTGATCCGGCTCTGATGCCCATTGAATACTCTTCAAACAGTGATGAGCACACTTCTCCTCTTCTTTCTTCAGCTAGAGTGTAATATCAGTGTGGGGTGATGAGGTGATGCTTATTTTACATCCTTCTCTTTTGGAATCAATGCCTGTAATAGAAAATCAATTAAAGAAAGTAGTTATATAGATGCTAAGACTCTTGTATATATGTCTTGGTCGACATAAACTGTTGATTTCTCCAAAGTAGAATGATGAGCTGCTGAGGATGACTATTCATCCTGAAAGAGGTATGTGGGTTGTACCTGTGAATGTTTTGTTAGGAAACGGATACGCGGAAGCCGTCGATAAAATACGAGATCATACACAAGAACGAAACACCATCACACAAAGAACACAAAAAATAACGTGGTTCGGCCTAAGCCTACATCCATGGGGCGAAAAAGGGAGAATCCATTATAATTGTTGAGATACAAAAAGATCTTACAAACTCTCATGGAGTTACCCTCCTTTAAACCCTCTCAACCTCTCTCTTATGGATCTCTACATTATGCCAAGTCAATTTTTACTCTAAAACCCTAGAGCATATTTATATGAATAAATAACTTCCTCTCTAAGTAATCTCCTAACAAACAAATCTGTTTTCCTGATTTTAGGAGATTCATTTTATATCATAATTAAGATAATCTTAACTAATTACCAATTAGGTGCCCACCCTAAGTCATCCAATGTTGATACACCGGATCAAGACATAATCTCAACAATCTCCACCTTGGCTCGAATTCGGTAAACTCCGACTTCCACGAACCCTTTGAAGATTTCTGTTGACGTCTCCACCTCGCTCTGCAAACTCCACTTGGCTGAAGAACTTTTCTTCTTCCGGAAGTCGGCATCTCTGCATCTTCAAGTCAGTATCTTGACTTGGTAATCACGTGAATATGTCGCATGCTCCATGTGCATTTCTGAAGAAGGATTGTCTGGACTCCACCTTGAACAAGCTACACCAAGCGCTCGCAAGCTCCGAATACCTAGACTTGCTTTTTACCTGAACCACTTGAGACGCCACCCGGGTTCAGAACGCCTTCTCTGTATTGCATCTCTGAAGAAGGATCTAGACTCCACCTTGAACAGGCTACACCACGTGCTCACGAGCTCCAAATATCTGGACTCGTTTTTTAACTGAACCACATGGGACGCCACCCGGGTTCAGAACGCCATCTCTGTGTTGCGTTTGTTCCATCTTCTTCCTCTGCACGAACTGAGTATCTACATCACGTGTCTTGCGTTAGCTACTTCGCGCTCGTCATCGCATGCTACCTCGCATCTCGCGTCTTCGCACGTGCCTCTGCACGTGCCCCTGCGCATCGACTCGCACCCACGGTCCCACACCCGTACCCGTGCCTCAGCCTTGACATGTATCTGCATAGATATTGTCATAGACTCATGGGTGCCTACATGGTCCTCACGTGCAAGGACCATGTAATCAGGGACTTCATGTCCATGCATATCAATTGCACAATGCATGAACTTTTTTTTTTTCATCAATACACCTGAGGAGGCAAGCAGGGCCCTTCCTCTTTTTTTTTTTCTCACGGTCACAGCAGCAGCCGTGGCAAATTTTTTTTTTCTTTTTCTTCGTATGGAACCTCGATACGACATCGCTGGACTTTTTTGACCCATGTCATTTCATCGTTCTTCAGATCTCGTTCTTCTAGGTCAGAACCTAGAGCTCTGATACCAGTTGTTGGGAAACAGATACGCGGAAGTCGTCGATAAAATACGAGATCATACACAAGAATGAAACACCATCACACAAAGAACACAAAAAATAACGTGATTCGGCCTAAGCCTACATCCGCGGGGCGAAAAAGGAAGAATCCACTATAATTGTTGAGATACAAAAAGGCCTTACAAACTCTCATGGAGTTACTCTCTTTTGAACCCTCTCAACCTCTCTCTTATGGATCTTTACATTATGCCAAGTCAATTTTTACCCTAAAACCCTAAAGCATATTTATATGAATAAATAACTTCCTCTCTAAGTAATCTCCTAACAAACAAATCTGTTTCTCTGATTTTAGGAGATTTACTTTATATTTTAATTAAGATTAAATCTTAACTAATTACCAATTAGCTGCTCACCCTAATATGGTTTCATCATGGCCATGATACATCAGATTAAGACATAATCCCAACATGTTTGTTAGTTTTATAATTTAGATTGACTAATATTTTATTAATAAAAGATTTGTTTCCTCCATTACTTGGGTTTTGACATGGTATATGCTGACCAATAAGACTGCCTATTTCCTAAATATCATGCCACATGGAAAGAAGAGACACACACCGAACCTCCTCTTGGTAGGATGAGAGAGGTACCCCCTCTTTAGTGAGGGGTCTTGGATTCGAGTCTTGCCGTCTGCTGATAGGGGAAGATTTGACCAAGAAAAAAAAAGAGGCACGCCCTCAGGTCAGTCTGTCTTCCTCCTCTACTACTATACTCTTTCCAAGTCCATAATGTTTTTCTTCCGGATATGATGATGGTTTTCTATTGCGAACACATGTAGATGTAGTGAAGGTCAATGTTAAGGTCCTTGTTAGTTTGGTTTCAATATTAAGCTGAATGGTGTAGAGTGATTTGGTTTGCCAATGGCTTCCACGTGGAAGGCATATAGGGGTTGAACTTAAATGGCGTCCGTAAACCAAATGGAGGAACAGTTAGAGGAAAAAATTAGAAACTCAACTTCCAATTTATTTATAGGCTAATAAAATATCGTAGGTTACATTGGGTTTCACTTTTCCAAACAACCGGTAGGGACAAGGATTTGAAGTAGAATGTCTCCATCATGATTTTTTCCTCCGTGTTGGATTGGGGTGCTAACTGACTAACCCATGGTCGGTGTGCTACATCATAATATGTTTAGATGGAGGAATTCACTTATTCCTAATAAATAACTATATCATTGGAATAAGATTTTCTGTTTGTTTGTGTTTTTAGTTATTTTTGTTAAAAAATGAGATAAAATATTTTTTATTGTTTGTTTGACTTATAATGGATTAAGAATAAATAAAAGATAAATGATCAATATGCTATTGGGAAATATAAAAATAGCATTTTTGTTGTTTGGTTCACCTTGGATAAAGTGATGATAAGTGGTGGATAAAAATTTTTAACTTTTTAAATAACAATTATACCTTTGAATAAGTGTAAGAGATGTGAACTGATTTTCACATCTTGTTATTTTATTTGAATATAATAGAGCACGGAACCCTCCTCTTGGCATAATGTGTTTGGTAACAAAGTGTGAGACTGGAGGTGATGTAAGGGGGTGGAGGGGTTAGGGTTTTGAAAAATGGTTATTCTTCATCCTTGGAGGTTAGCATGATGAGATACAAAGACCCGTAGTCAAGGTGAGATACAGAGGAATGTGTTTGTGAAACAGTTAGGTGAGATAAATTTTTTTAAATGACAGAGAAGGGTATTTTTATCCACCGGTATAGATAAATGATAAATAATTCTAGCATTTTTTTAGAATAGTTATCACGTTTTATCCAGTTTATCCAAACATATATATCAATATTTATATGAGAAAAATAAACGATAAATAAGAGCTATTCTCCAGTATTCACCCCTATTATCAGTTAATTCTCTACCACAAACAGGTACAGGTGAGTCCGATTGGTGCGTCAACCATACTCTGATGTGGCTGCCGCAGTGCGTCCATTGGTAACTGCTCCAATGGGTGGCATTCTCAAGAGCCGTACATGTAGACAAAACAAAGATGGTAATAACCAGTGTTCTGAAATGCGGTATGCGGTTTGCGTGCGGGTAGGGTACCGCACAGAGTATATGCGGCATGCGGGAGTATATGCGGGAGTATATGCGGTTATGTAATTTTTTAATAATAAAAAATAATTATATAGTCTTGATCTATAAACAAGAGATAACAAGGTAAATTTGAAGAAATGTAATCATATTAAACCATTAAAAATTCAGACACAGCCACACAGGGGCATAGATGCAATTTCAGACGGACACAGGGGTATAAATATAATTTTTAAGGGGTATAAGTATAATTAACTTTTTCAGGAGGGTGTAAATGCAAAATTTCCATTTTTTTTCTAAACCTATGCGCCCGCATATCCCGCATATCCCCGCATATGCGGGCCTTGTCCGCATATGCCCGCATATCAACCTATGCGGTTCGGTAGGCTTACCGAACCGCATATGCGGCCGCACGGACCGCATTTCTGAACAGAGGTAATAACTAAAATAGTGATAAAGTTTTTGGTATATTTTAGTTCATGCTATTATGTAAAATCCTGTGTGACTGTTATGAACCTCTGAGATAGAAGAAGAGGAGTTTTTGGAGTTTTTCCTTGTCAGTTACAGTAACATAACATGCATGATGTTATATTAAGGCTCCGTTTGGTTGCGCGTTTGAGCGGATTTCACTTTTTGAAAAGCTGAAAATCCCCAAACGCGCAATCAAACGGGTCGGATTCCAGTGGAATCAAAAGTTGGATTCCTTTCAATTTCTCTCTCGCAATCCGTGTTTTTAAAATCTCAAAAAGAACGATTTTTTGTCGGAATTTTTTGAATTGAAAAACAATTTTTCATACCAAACATTAAACTCATTCCAAATATTGATTCCTGAATTAAAAAAAATATATAAAAAAAAAGTTAAGGTCTAAAATCATCTTAAAAAACAGTTTTATTCCAAAATCTACTTTTCAATATGTGTTTCCAAACGGAGCCTAAATAAAAAATGGCAGTACATTTGGGTGCTTTGGAGGGTCCGTTGTTTCTAAGCCACCACCACAGGAGACAACAGCAAAATAATTAATTAGAGCATTCCCCAATTTATTAAGCAATCCATTGTTGCCTGCATTGTTGCCTGTCTGCCCATACATATTATATCCACATTGATGATGCATGCATGCATGATGTTGAGCAAGTCGATGGAGATGGTCCGCAGTAAACTTTAAGAGCCATATGGAGTTCTGGTGATTGATTGAAAATGCTACCATGTGACTGAATCCACTTACATATTGAGTTAAAAAACACACACACCCATATATATTTGGCTCAGCTATATATACATATATCTTAGTTGTTCCACTACCAAATAAACAGGTGCATCTCATATACGCATTCATGTGATGCTGCATAGTAATATCAGTAACAACAGTATGCTGCGTGCAATCCCCAATATGAACTGATTGATCCAATTAAATGGAATGGACATGCATACACAGTGCATGTCACATTAATACTGAAGATGACGAAGAGAAGACAGTATAGTAGTCCAAAGCCCCAGGTATGAAGGACAAAATAAAAATCCATCTTCACAAATAGAACCGGTAAGTCGTCCATTGTTTGTTGATTCCCTACCCTTAATAGCCCTTCAAATCATGCAGGGGATCCCATTTGTGTCAAACAGAGCCGAAAACTAAATAAGACCAGCACACAAGTACAACAATATAATCTCCAGCTATCGAGTACTGGACCTCTTCAAAATCAAATATGATAATAAATTACATCCCTTCTTCATTATAAATTCATGCGTGCATCAGCATTCACACATCCAATCTATCTTACTTGACGTGTTCAGACATAACCAATTCTAGTCATAGTTGAGTCTGAACTCTATCAAGCAAAGGAGAGAGAGAGAAAGAGAGAGAGATGGCGAGGAAGAGAAAGGGGGGAGCAGAAGAGATGGACTATGTCGGGGACGCTGTTGGGTATGACGAGGTGGCAACGTTGGCGGTGGCAGGGGAGCTTGGCGGCGCGAGGAGGGCGCGGAAGAGGTTTGTAGGGGTGAGGCAGAGGCCATCAGGGAGGTGGGTGGCGGAGATCAAGGACACCATACAGAAGATACGGGTATGGTTGGGAACATTCGACACAGCTGAAGAGGCGGCTCGCGCCTACGACGAGGCTGCATGCCTCCTCCGCGGCTCCAACACCCGCACCAACTTCTGGCCTTCCTCCGCTTCCTCACCGTCTGCCACCCCCTCCCTCCCTTCCAAGATCACCAACCTCCTTCTCCTCCGCCTCAAAGCCAGGAACAACCCAACCAACTATTGGGAAGGACATCGCGGAAGCCAACAATAAATCCGAGATCGAACACAAGAACGAAAAACATCACATCACACGGAGAAGACAAGATATATGTGGTTCGGCCTAGGCCTACATCCATGGGGCAAAAAACAGAGAATCCACTTTGATAGTTGAGATACGACTCACAAACTCTCTCAAGGAGTTACCCTCTCTTAGAACCCTCCCAACCTTCTCTTAGATCCCATGAAACCCTAGAAGATATTTATAGAGATAAATAACTTTCTGCCCAAGTAATCTCCCAATTAACAAACTAATATTGTTCTAATTAATTAGGAGATATTCACTCTCCTAATTAACAAATAAATATTGTTCCCATTAATTAGGAGATATTCACTCTCCTCTTAATTAATAAACAAATATTGTTTCCTATTTTAGAAAATTCATTTTAAATATTAATTAAGATCAAATCTTAAATAATATTCTACTCATTAGGTGTCCAACCTAATATGGTTTTATCATAGCCATCCGATGTGATATACCGGATCGAGACATAATCCTAACAAATCTCCACCTTGGCTTGTATCCGGTAAGCTCGGACTTCCTCGAACCCCTTAGAAGATTTCCGTTGATGTCTCCACCTTGCTCCATGTCGTCCTTGAAGCACGACCACGCGAGCAACCATGCACCTCCACCTGCAATCAAGTGGTCTTCGACTTCCTTGAGTTTCATCAGTCTTCAAGTCGCCATCACGAGTCTTTTTGTGCACTAGACCCGCTCTGTAGAACTCCACCTTGAATGGATTTTAGGAATTTTTTCCTCCGGACGTCTGCATCGCCCAATTTTGTTGGATCCATAAGCCTGCGCTTGCCTTATCATGGATCAACCCCTGAGTCAGACTTAGAAATCGCACATCCTCAAGTCAATGCCATGACTTGATTTCACATGCACCACGCTCCTCGTGGATTTCCGAAGAAGATCTGGATCTTACCTCCACCTTGAACATGTCACACCGCGCACGCGAGATGACTGAACTCGCTCTTTTAACCGAACCACATGGGGCTGCTCCTCCCATACCCGGTTCAAAATGCCTTAAATCGTGTTGCACTGTTCCATCTTCTTCTGTACGAACTCCGCACCCACGCTTCATGTGATTCACCCACGTGCCTCCGCGTGTCACTACGAAGTTTACACCCCGAGCGTCTATGCACGTCTGCTTCTCGGTGGATCTTGGACCTGCAACAAATCGGTATCATCATCGCACACCTAAATAGATGTGCCGCTTCCACCACTGAGAGCTCCTTGCAGCCTTGCATGATTTTTTTTCTCCTTCTTCGCGTGAAACCTTGTATGACACACCATGATTGGAATTTCCAATAGTACATCCGTCGATGGTATGAATTCATTGACCCGTGTCGCTATTGATCCTCGTTCTTCATATCTCTTCCTCCTAGGTCGGAACCTGGAGCTCTGATACCACTGTTGGGAAGGCAATCGCGGAAGCCAACAATAAACACGAGATCGAACACAAAAATGAAACACCACATCACACGAAGAACACAAGATATACGTGGTTCGGCCTATGCCTACATCCACTGGGCAAAAACAAAGAATCCACTTTGATAGTTGAGATACATCAAGAGACTCACAAACTCTCTCTAGGAGTTACACTCTCTTAGAACCCTCTCAACATTCCCTTAGGATCTCTACATTGTATTATGCCTAGTTTTGTCATGAAACCCTAGAAGATATTTATAGAGATAAATAACTTCCTCCCTAAGTAATCTCCCAATTAACAAACAAATATTGTTCCAATTAATTAGGAGATATTCACTCTCCTAATTAAATTAACAAACAAATATTGTTCCCATTAATTAGAAGATTCACTTTAAATATTAATTAAGATCAAATATTAAATAATATTCTACTCATTAGGTGTCCAACCTAATATGGTTTTATCATGGCCATCCGATGTGATATACTGGATCGAGACATAATCTCAACACCAATAACAACAACTCTACAACTATTATGCCTTCTTCTTCTTCATCTACAACAACTCCTCCTCCTCCTCCCCCTCCGTCTTCCCTGGTCAGCGCAAACATGCTGCCTTTGTCGCTGGCTCAGCAACAACTGCTTCAACAACAACAGCTTCATCCATATGACCAAGACAAACAACAAGCAGTGCCAGAAGAAGGGGATGACATACAATTCATGGATTTGTTGAATGAACCCAATATTTCTTGCATTACCAATAACACCAACGACGGGTGTTATGTTCCTGCTATGGTTCATGGAGACTGCATGGGGGAGCAAGAACAAGGCGGAGACAACTTGGACTCCAACTGGACCGATGCGGGTCATGAGCTCAGTGGGAACACTACTGGAGAAGAGGAGGAGGAGGAGGAGGAGGAGATATCATTGACTTTGGAGATACGGACTTGCAGCTCACAGATGGCTCCTCGTCTTACTACTACTCACCATTTGAGATGGCTGATGAAATTAATAATGAGCTGATGATGGAGCAAGAGAGCGTGGGGGACGAACCATCGATGCTGAGGATGAAGTATGAGAGGAAATTCTCTGCTTCGCTCTATGCTCTTAACGGCATTTCTGAGTGCCTGAGACTGAGGCTTGGCTCCGCAGGTGGCAGCGGTAGGAAGGTCAGTAGAGATGGTGGTGGTGGTGGTGGTGGTGGCACTTGCAAGGAGAAAGATGACAAGCATGTTGAGAAGAAAGAAGAGGAGGTGCAAGAGGAGATCAAGAGCATCATCATTGATAATGATCAAGACTCAACTCATCACTTGCACTCCTCTGCTTCTTCTACAGATTTTCCCTCCACTACTACACCATCAATGATGAGTGACGCGGAATTATCACTCTGGAGCTCTCTTGATCTCCCTTCAATATGCCTCGTCATATAACAGGATCTTGCAGCGTCCTTAATTGATCATCATCCAAGGGGTGTATTTCTTGCATGCATACTAATTAATTACATGTACACCTTTAAATCCATTATTTCTTTCTCTTTCTTTTTGCTTAATTCAGCAATGTTGAGTTCTAATTTCTACTAGATAGCTTTCTCAATGGATGCTCTTGTGGAAACTGAAAACCTAAGTCATATGTTGATCAGATAAATTCCTTCCTCGATTTAAGTATCTTTTTTTGTTCTGATCATCAATAATCAATCTTGTACTTGAAGACTATTGTCTAATGATCAATGATCTGTTGGAACATTAGCAAAATTACATTTGGAATCCTCGTTACTAATGATGGACAAGACTAATCCTTAGTAATTAATTTTTATATATATCTATTTAATTATCATAGGGATAGGCGTGTGGCAAAGCCACTAACACATGACTGTGCATAATGTGTTTGTGCACAAATTTGAATGGAAAATGAAAGAAAGTAAGGAAATTTAGGTCAAAAGAAAAGTGGTGGAAAGTAAGATTTTTTCTTTAACCAACTTTCATAGTGTTTGTGCATGTGGTTGAAAACTTTTCCATCACTTCCTCTTAAATTCTCACCTATAGAGAAATGAAAAGTTTTTTTTCACTTTTTCTAATAAAACAAAATAGGAGAGGAAAATGATGAAATTTTTTTTCTTTTCCTTGTTTGGTACAAACACTAGCTTTTTGAATGATCAAAGGAAAAAATTTTACTTTCCCTCACTTTCCATCATCCACAAACACATCCTAAGACAAAAATTTGGCCTCCCCCTCCTCAACCACGTGTAGCACCTTCTGTTGGATTCGCTCTCCACACAGCCTTGTCATATGGGCATTCCATTGGCACGAACTCCTGAAGATCAGACACAAGAGAAGAAATTTAAACATAAGATCTCCTCATCCTAATCTTCCAATGCTCTCTTGCTTCTCCAAGGCCAAAACAAAAAGCCTGGGGTATTTGTGTTTCAAAACCTTATTGTCACACCACACATAATGGCAGAATGATACCGCCTCAATAAACTGATCCACCAGCTCTATAATGTCCTAGGCATCTAACCCCTGCCAAAGTATTACATCTGTATCTTTCCTCCATCACTCTGCACCACATGAGCTCCCTGTTCTCCATATCCTGAAGATTCATCTGGTGACATTGCATATATAGATGTAGATGGTGCTTGTCCTGCCTACATAAAAAAAATGCCATTGCCATTCTTGATTGCTGTGGTTTGCCTCAGCCACCCAATATGAAATTGCTCAAGTGGATCTCTAGCTGCACAGATCTGTCTCATACTGATAAATACCGCCCACTAATCATACATTCAAATTGATGCCATTATCAAGCATACTTAATTTAGTACAATGTAATACTAGACTGAGTTGACTAGGATCAAAATGCACCACCCCTGACCACACTCTTGACCATCTTGCTAGTTTTATGTGGTTGTCTGAATCAAACACCAAATTTGTCTCTAGGCTGTTCTTTTGAGTCAGATCAAATGTGGAACTGTGATCTTCTGAACTTTCCTGCATGGGACATGTTTGTATCAACAGCATCCCTGACTAAGAAATTAAGTTCTTTGTTCACTGCAGTGCTACATCGATAATGGGCCATTTGACATGAATTACCTGCCTACCTACCTACCTACCACTTATCGATGATGCAATACCTGCATACAAGAGAAATTATTGCACGATATTATGGTAAAGAGTCATTCATATTAGAAATCATGTAATAACTAGCATCTCTGCCTTTCATTTCATTTCTAAAGGAATGATCATGTTGGGTGATAAAATAAATGATGATTAAAGATCTGTAATAATTATATTCCAAAAAGTAACTCCTCTTTTTTTCTCCTTGATTGGTTTATCTGAGTCTATTTATGTTCTCATAAATGAATCATCCATTTTGTGCTTTTGCACTCAAAATCATGTGATGTTTCGACCATTCTGGTGGATTGTTAGTAGCAATAGCATTGAGCCAGGTAGGGGACAATGCAAGCTCACAGGCAAGAGACTCCTCTTTCTTTCAGTGTTACGATTGGCTGGAGAGGTTTACAATTTGCCAATTATCATAATGAAATTAATGAGAATTGGCTGAGCCTGCCTTACTTGATAAAAGAGACCCATCAATGAAAAGGTAACAAACAATTGGGGTCCATGAAAACTATGTCAATCAGCACATTGGCCTACAGCAGAATTATTGCAAAGGTCATTAATTTTTCTCCGTATATTCTTGATGATTACCTGCTTTGAAGTCTGTTGAAACGTCCAACCTTTTCTGGTTTGCCACATCCACCGCATTATGTTAATGTAAAAATAATACAGCGTTCAGGAATCCATTTCCACCTGTTTTAGGCATCTCTATATTACTGTTTTACCTGAAACACCAAATTGAGAATAGAGGAAGATGGAATCATTGTAACTCTCTGCAAATTTATTGTGGTCAAGGAACCAGAGTAACACATCCAATTTATGCAGAAATAAATAAATAAATAAATGGGCCAAGCGTGTGTGTGTGTGTGTGTGTTTCTGTAACCATTCTTCTTTTGAACAAAATGATCAATTCCATGCTTTAAGTCTCAGCATTGAGAAGAAAAAGCATGGAATGAGTGGTTTCTAATAGTTTCATGGGTTTGTCTTTGCTAACTTTTGCTATATTTTATGTCTCTCTCAACCACTATGTTGGAGATTGGTTTCTCCATGACTTCTCGTATCTGTTGAGAAAAATGGTTGTCAAAACTTTTCTCACCAAATGTGAAAACGTCTCTGTATGGACCTTTTTTTTTTGCATGAGGTGTAAAATACAGTGGTGTAACTTTTAAGCATTAGATTAAACAATCTGAACATTTGTCAATGCTGAGTTAGGCTCATTAGTTGCATTAATTGGTTAGGTAATTCAACAAACTCAGATCTACCAACAAATAAAAACTCAGATTTCAGTGTCACCTAGTTGGAGTTTGATTAACTCTTGCAATCTGTGTAAATTTCTAAACTAAGCCCATTCTCGAAATTTTAATTGTGCAGATCTCCATACAGAGCTAAAAATAGATTTGGAGTTTAATGAAGATTATAATCAAATGAGGAGAATTTATAAATGATGTTTGTCTTGATCAGTTGTGGTGGAGAGTTACATGTCAAGGGAGCCCCACCACAATAGACACTATGCCTTCCAACCCAACCTATGAAATTAATTAAATATCTCATACTGGCAGCGTTAGAGACCCTTCCAAAAGAGAAATGGACCCCTCACATTCCTTCCAATCCAAACATCCCCCACTTTAAATCTCATCTTACCTTCTCTTATGCAATTGGTCATCTCACCTCATCTCTTTAACTATTAGATTGTACTGTTTTAAATCTTATAACCTGAAAATTAAACCAGAACCTTTAAAGATTGGAGTAAGCTAGATGAACTTAAGCGGTGATACCCTTCAATGAACACCCAGCTAACAGAAAATAGACCCCTGACCAATCAAAAAAAAAAAAAAGGACACCTGACCAGAAAGAGTCCCCACTCTCAATCCCAACTGAAAATCTCCCAAATGCCAGTTGGAGAGGCCACATCAGACTTTGATGTATGCAACACTTTCAACAACCCCCCCCCCCCTTCTCTTTTCACCACACGGTCCCAACTTTACAATAACTGTGCCTCCAGATGGGAGGAGGAATTTGGGATATCATCAGCAGAACTACTAACTTTAAAAAAAAAAACTCAGGTTTCCAAAGTCTAGGTACCTTCATGTGTCAGATGTGATCAATGATCTATACATTGGCCATGTCCAAGGACAACTTATCTGACTGGTTTTCCATTCCCTATCCCATTTCAATATTCATTCATTTTGGAATGCATGGCCAGTGGTTCTGGTTCTCATGCCTAGCTAATTATCACATAAGCTATCTAATAATCATGATAGTGGCTAAACTGCAACTAGTACTCTCTTTACCTAAACCTAACCACCCTTCATTCCAAGGTAACCTTCTCTTACACCTTTTGGTAACACAGGTGTCGCCTGCTGATTTTGAGGTCAATCTTTTTCTTTCTTCTTTTTTTGTGATCCAATAATAGAATGTACAAAAAGCAAATTAAAATGTCAAACCTCATAATCCTTTGAGCCCATACATGACAATAGTCAATAATTAGATATATTCACATTGTTACATAAAATGGAACAATGAACATGCACAACTTCCTATAAATAAAATGGTGACATAAAGAGAGAGAAATCACAGAGGAAAAGTCCAACTTCCATTCGGTAAAACCAATGCTTAGAAATTAAAACTCATCTGAAATATCGCCACCACCACCCCATTGTTGGAGTTGTTAATTTCCAGTAGTAGTTAACCTATCATTCATCTAAAACCAAAGACCAAACCGAAGACCTACTAGGAAGACCCACTAGAATGAGAGAGAGGCCCCCACCTCACCCAAAGCATCTTCTTCACATAAACAAAAGGATAGGCGAGGAGGAGGAGGATCAGACATCCATGTCCCCTCCCAACACTTTATTTTCTTCTTCCATTTAAGCCTTCTCCACCATTTCCAAGGTAACAAAAAGCTCAAACAACACCAACAACAATTACAAACAGGATGGCTATGGCTAGCAAAATCATTAGGAAAGCCATCCAAACCGTCTTAAACAATTACCACTGCTACGCCTCGGTGGCCACCCTCCTCGTCTTCCCCGTCTCCGCATCCGTGCTGCTCTCCCAGTCCCTCCTCCCCTCCACTTCACCCGTGCTACTAACCATCCACACGCGCATCCGGTCCCTCTTCGATGCCGCAGGCTTCCCTCGGACCTTGCAATTCGCATCCCTTTTGAATGCCAAGCTCGCGCAGACCCTCAGTTCATACTTGCTCACACTCCCCTTCACCCTCACCTTCCTCGTGGCGGCCAAGGCGTCCATCATTCAAATCATCCGTCATAAGCTATCGTCACATCCCCGCTTGAATTCGCTCCCACCCACCTTCTTCTCCGTGCTATCGACGCAGCTATGCGGCTCCATGGTCATGCTCTCAGCGAACGCCGCGGCCTTCTCCCTCGTGTTCATAGCCATCAATGCATTGGACATCGTGGGTCTCTCCGGCTCATCCACCGTGCTCCTATGTCTCTCCGCGGCTAGCGCCATCCTCTACTCCATAGTTCTCGCCAACACGCTCGTCGCATGCAACCTCGCAACCATCATCGCCGGCATGGAAAACTGTGGTGGTTACGAGCCGATACTCAAGGCGTGCATTATGATCAGGGGAAGGGCAGCGACTGCGCTCACTCTGGCTCTGCCTGCGAATCTCTGCATGGCCGTCATGGAAACTCTGTTTCAGTACCGCGTGGTGAGGGCGTACCATCGCGGAATCAGTGTGTCCATTGCGTGGGAAGCTCTTACCATCACTTACATATACTCCTTCCTCATTGTCTTTGATGTCATCATAGGCTGCATTTTCTTCAAGAGCTGCATGTCTGATGGCCAGTTGAGTTGGGATGACCGGTACCATTATCAGACCAATGAGGGTCCCTCCACCAAATTGAAGGCTCATGAGCTACCTTGAAGACTGTCCTAAAGATACAATTCATTCCAAGATTCAAAAGCAATTTCAATTCATGGATTTGTAAGGATATAGTTCTTCAAAAAATTGTTGTATTCATTTACAAATTTCTTGTTATTATAAGGGGAAAACAGAGATGACAGTGAAGGTTTTATGTGGTGGCAACATCAGAAGAGTACAAAACAAATCACCCAATTGCCTATGTTTCTGGTTGACCATACTGTAGGATGAGTTCTTGAGGATAACGTATCCTTCAAAAATGAAAATGTGCAAAACTTCCATTAGAGTTGTTGCTTTCTTTAATTGCTTTCTAGTCAGTCTTTAGTGGCCTTGATGAGGAATATACTACATAACACAACAATCACTTGAAAGAAGGGCTACAAGTACATGTCCCACTGTCATAAAAAGAAAAAGTCCTAGAAAGGAAATCTACTGGAAAATGCATAAAACTTTGGAGTTAGCAAGAAAAGCATGTGATGTGATCAGAACTTAAAAGAATAATAAATATCCAACAAGTTAACAGAACTGGCTGTAGTGAAACATTTTGGAGAAGCCAAAATGAATACCAGAAAAAAAATTAACTCTGACATCCAACAGAAGGCAATCAATGGGCAATGAATTCATGGCCAGTAAAACAGAAATGGTGAACACACATTAAAAATGAAAAGAGTGAGAACGTTCTGGTCAGTCTTGATGCTAGGACCTGAGGACATCTCTCTCTAGGTGGAAGTTCTGTAAACAGCCCCTCCACTGACCTACGACATGCCACTCCTCACAACACACAAAAAAAAGTGCCTCCTCTTTGAACCAATATGTTTGCCTCTGAAGTGAAAGAGATTGTTTCATATCCACCATAGGATAGGCATGGGTACTTGAGATTAAGTCAAAACTTTGCATCAGCTGGAGGAATTATTTGACACCCCTTGAATCACAAAGGTAAGTCAGAACATCTACAATTTGATAACAAATTTTTAGAGTTATCTAATATTAGCTGGCTTGCCACAGATGATGATGGCACCTTCAGTTCATTGACAATGTTGCCATGATTGAAGTTGTAACTTGGAAGAGCAGGTTGTTCCAATTAGATGATCTGTGCACAATTCTGGTTGGTCCCCAGTTACTGTCCGCTTCACTGATGCATCATTCCTATCACTTATAGAACTCAAGGGATGAATACCCTTCTGGGGGGTAGCTGAGGCAACAGAAGAAGAAGCTGGGGGGATGCCCATTGGCCCGTGTAGCTCTTCTGCTCCTGATCGCACATACAAAGGAGAGAGTATCAGTGAATCTGTACTGCTATCAGGGGAGGAAGCCACAATCCTGGCAGAAGACATTGCTCTGTTTGTGTGGAAAGCTCGTCTTGCCTTGAGCTGCAATGGTGCTAACCTGGTCATTGCTCAGTGGCCCTTGCAGAAACTGGACTCCTGCCTCTTTTGTTATGATGCCTATGATCGCCAGGCCTAGGTGCCATCCATCCACTGCTGCTGCCGAAGCTGCTGTCTGATCCTTGTCCCTGTGGAACCTCGTGCCTTAGAACTGGCTGTAGAATTTCGGATTTCTTCCTCGCCTCTGCAGCTGCCTTCGGTACCTCTTTGGCATTCAAGAGCACCAGGGTCCAAGGTTTGATTTCACATTACCATGTTCATTTTCCTTGCTGATTCCTCAACAATCATCCGCTTAAATGATGAGTTCATGGACATGCCAGCATCTGGAGAAACAACATCCAACCAGAATAAAAATAAGGTGGAAATTACAGCATCAAGGCTCTGGTCCAGAGATCAAAAAGGAAGAAAGAATACACACACACACACACACATCTTTATTTTTGGATAAGGTATATACAACTTGCAACTTATGGTTCTTTTCCATTAAAGTGGGTGTAAATTCATGGGTGCTTCAATAAAAAAAAGGATGATAGAAAGAGTGATAAGGGCCACTCCTGATAGGAACAATCGTGGAGGAGAAGACCATGCACCATGATGAAAAGCATTGAAGGAGCTAGTGCTGCTCAATCCTGTAAAGGAGCTGGCTGGAAACATTCAAGGACTCTGCTGCCCTCTGGCACCTTGCTGCTCCTGCTCGCTCATGGCCACGATGTAGTCATAGGTGCTGATTCCCTGTGATATTAAAAAGATAGATGCTTTGTCACACAGAACACACACACACCACACAAAAAAAAATTAAAGATAAACTAGAACAAAGCAATTTTATTTTGATTACCAACTGCATATTTTAATCAGTAAACCAAATAGCAATTCAGATCATATAAACATGATACGAACAACCATCTGGGAGAAAATTATCCAAATGGAATGAATTTAAATTCCAAGAATATGAGGTCCATAGAGTTGGGTAGCACTATTACTAAACAAGGGCAGTAATTTGTGCTGCTAAAGTTTACCTTTTATCAAAAGAACATAAAAAAAGAAAATTGTGCGGGTGGTACAGTGGCAACCATAGCCAAGATGGCAAGAAGCCTCTGATTGTTTTAGCACATTCTAAGAGTAGATTTTGCCGGTATCCACATCAGAAGGCTTCATTGATCATCTATCCCATTTCATGAACTGCCTTGGTGCTCAAAGTGATGAAACCAGATTGCAAATTGGTGAAAAATGAGGACAAGTTTGTGAATGAAAAATGAGGAGTTATTTCAGGCAGAATATATGCAGCAAAAAAACTTACCACCACACAACAAATGGCAGCAATGAAAAATGAGAAGCTGCTCCCCAAACTTTGAGATGATATCCACAGAGACCCACTTCCGCTCAAGAAAACATCGATGAATACCGATGTAACCTGACAAAATGATCACTCATATTATCAACATTAATTTTAAGACTGATAGGAAGCACACTTCATGCATACAGTAAACATTCTATAAAAAGTTTCACATCATATGCAGCATATTTGATGCATGATGCTCTGTGTATTCCAGAGTCCTACCCTGCATTAAATCCATGCCATTACAGAAGAAATTTAAAACTAGCTGCTCAATGTTTAAAGGCTAATCTAGGAAGCAGTTGTCTAGCATTTGTTCATCAATCAATGAACCACTGTCAGTTATATGCTTCCAATATAAAGTATGTTACTCAGAAAGAAGAGCTACAGTCCTGAAAATCCAGAATTGGAGGTTCTTTCACATACAAGAGGGTGCTAAGAAAAAATACAAGTTTGGATGTAACTTTTAGGATGTAACTAACCTCATATAGCAATACAAATTCTTTTTTACCCACCAAAAAAAAGAGAGGGTGCTAAGATCAGATTACTCCCGCATGATTTTAAATTTATTATATATAACAATTTATGGAGTCATATATTACATGGATTTGAAGAAATTGACTCAGAAAAAACAGTATTTGGCTCAGTAGGATGCACAAGATATATAAGAAGTGTGGGCAAGACACATCCTAATTAACAATAACATATTTTATTAACTAGGATTTCCAAAGCAACTACTAAAATATGGGGTGAGATGCTTTACCAGAGGAGTGTAGAGCCCAGTCACAACATACTGAAAAATATTCCTTCCAATACAAGGGAGGGAAAAAAATACAAGGGAGGGAAAACACATGAAAATAAAACCCCCCAATGCCAAGAACACAGCAACGGCAACCACCTACACAATTTAAAACCAAATCAACCACTCAAAATCAGGAAAAAAGAAGAAGAAGAAGAAGAGTGATATAGCAAATGAAAGACAGACCTGAAGAGGATGGTAGGGAAGGTGCCACCCTAGCTTTCTCATCTCAAGCTTGTTATCAGTTGTTGGAAAACAATGTTGTATGCCTAAACTGTGGCCCCATTGTACTAGCTGTTCAAGCTTTCATCTCTGTAAAGCAAACCCTAGAAACCGCTCAAGACTCTGGACAAAAAAGTTCGTTATTATCACCCAAAAATAATAAGTGCAACTCGGGCAGTTTAGAGCTCAACCTCAATTCAACTCGAGGTTAGAAAAACCCATCCAAACCTAATTTAACCCAACTTGCCTAATTTTATTTGGATTCGAACAGGACTTAGGTTAAATTCCGGTTGAATTTGGATTTTACTTCAAAATTCTATTATTTTAAACAACTAAAACTATGCAAAATTCAATTCTTTGCATAAAAAACAAAAAAGAGAAATATTTTTATTTAGAAATAAAGATTTAAGATTCTACGCTGTACCATTCAAATTTTAAAATATACATTAAAAATATATATAATTTTACTTAAGACGTTTTATTTGGATATGAAAACTTTAAGTTCGGATTACCCGAACTCTCAATTCAAACTCAATCCAAATTATATTCGGATATTCGGATTGCTCTAGTTGAATCAGAAGTTAAATCCCCGATTCAAACCCGCCCAAATTTTGGGTTGAGTTGAGTTCAAACATGTCCAAGTTGCATCCTAACCCCAACAAAATTAATTAGAAAAATTAATTGGAGGGCCATGTGATCACCCTTTTATTTGTTTTAGGCCCTTTAACCTCTTTTTTTTGGTCTTTAAATTGGTAACATATTAGTTTTATCCCACGTGTTAAAGCACATGGTAGAACATTTCATATTATATATTAATAAAATAATTATAATGATATAAATATACATTTAAATGTGGAATTTAAAAACATATCCCAACTCAATCGTCAAAATTAAGAACAATATTTATTTTTCCAAAAGAATTAGTTAAATGTGAATTAAAACACTATATATATATATATATATATATATATATATATATATATATATATTAAGGACTTTATGAAATTCAAAAAATTAATATTAAATATATTAAGGACTTTATGAAATTCAAAAAAATAGATTTAATGAATATAGACATTATCATTTAAATATATGACATTAAAATTTTGAATTATATATATATATATATAATATATGGTCACATTACGTGCGGTATGCGGTCGGTGCGGTTTACGACGTGGGTCGTCCGATCGCGGGTCCATCGCATCCAACGGTCGACGTGAATCGCACCCGACCGTCCGATGCGATGGACCCGTGATCGACGGCCCGTGATCGCGCACCGCACCGACCGTAAACCGCACCTAATTCCCATATATATATATATATGATATTTTTAGTTTCAAAATATATACTTTTTAAAAATTTTATCCCTAATCTAAACCAAATTTCAATAAACATCTTCGGTCGTTACATAAAAAACTAAGGTACATCAATGTACTTACTGGAAAGAATTGAATCAAAAAAAGATTGAAGCAATAAACAATTCATTAGAGGCACTAATGAGGTCTGATGATCAGTTCTCTCTTTTAGTGCAACCAATGGTCCTTTTGATTTTAAGTTAGGTGTGGTGGGGAGCAATCATCTTGACATGCAAGGCAAAATTGTTATAATCATTCTCCTGATATTATGGGCTCTAGAAAGTCTCTCATCACAACAAAGTTCTTCTGTGTTATTTTTTCCAAGCCTTGTTAGGTAAATGCAGTCTGCAGAGATGGACTTTTGGATCCTTGTGAGAGGACTCCTCACAACAAGATTCAAATATGGTTCACATGGGGAAAAACAATTGTTGGGGTTAGTGATGTTTCTTGAGCTCTTAATTCTAATGCTGTCAAAGAAACTCCACAAGTGGTTACAGGTCATCTAATCACTTAGAGCGCTGTTAGAATTTAGAAGCAGTAATCTCATTTTTTAGTTTCTTTCTTGTTCCAAGAGTTACATGCATTTAAATCACAGTCTCCTATCAACCTTCCTTTATAAATTTTGACAGCAGCTCTGTCAACCTTCCTTTACAACATTCGACAGTTACTCTGTCAATTTTTTTTTGCAACCTTCGACCTTAACATTGTCGAACCGAATATTTTTTTTAAAAGAAAACCTATGACACATTTAACTACATTCAACATTAAATGTAAAGTAAAATCATCAATTGTTTATGGCTTTTGAGGATTGGATTAATGGGTATGGTTATTTAGTTGTAAGATTTTAGAAAAACTCAAGGAACGAAGATTTTGAGATAGATGGAGTTTTTTTTAAAATGTCTATTTAATGTGAGATTTTGATTTTAGATTAGAGTATACGGATTTGATTAATTGGTTTTGATTTTCTGTAATAGCTTTGCATGCAAATGCAAGGATATTGAAAAAATTAGTTATTGCTTCTGGTTCAAGTGTTTTTATTGGTAGCATGTGGTAATTGTAATGTGAGTGTTGAATGTAATGTGAATGTATTGATATTTTGATACATTGAATGTTGAATGTGGTCGAATGTGTTTCAAGTTTTTTTTTTTTTTTTAAAAAAATATTCAGTTCGACAAGGCGAAGGTCGAACAATCCCTCCCAGGTCGATAGACCAATTGTCAAAAGTTGTAAAGGAAGGTTGACAAAGTTGTTGTCGAAGTTTGTAAAGAAAGGTTGATAGAGAGACTGTCGAAGGTTGTAAAGAAAGGTTAACAAAGTGATTGTCAAATTTATTAGATGAAGGTTGACAGACCAACTGTCGATTATTATACAGGAAGGTTAACAGGTCAAACGTCGAATGATTTGTGGGATTAGTGATGTTCAAATTAAATTTATATATGCGTTTTTTATATTTTTAGTTGGTGCTATTAGGCAAATGGTGTGTGGGGATAAACGTGCCCTACATCTTTTGATGTCGAAAGATAAACGTGCCCTACAAATCGCGGACCGACCCCGGGGTGAGGGGTCGGTCCGCGATTTGTGGGGCGATGAGGGGGAGGCGCGGGGGTGGCAAGTGCAGCTGCGTCGCAACCGCTTGACGGATTCGGAGGCGAGTCAATTCGCAGTGCTTTCGGAGAGGTTAGCATCATGGGTGGGGGTGTTTGGCCCTGATCCGGACGTGCTGTGTTGGGTCTCGAACGACGCGCATGGCTTCACGGTGAAGGACTGCTATAGGCAGTGGCGAGGCATGCCAGAGGGGAATACTAGATCGGGGGAGCGGCTCACGGGCATGTGGAAAATCAAGTCACCATTAAAAATTAAGGTGTTCTGGTGGCTACTGGCGAAGGAGAGGCTGCTTACAAAGGTCTATCGGGCTAAATGGTGCCCAGCGGAGTCGGTCACTTGTGCACTGTGCGGAGCAGACCCGGAGACAGTGGTGCATCTGTTTTGCGCATGCAGGGTGGTGAAAGATTTTTGGCAGATCGTGGAACAAGAGACGTCGTTGTGCATGCATGCAAGCTCTATTGATGAGTTGTGGGTAGCGAGGGACTCTCTTACGTCCGCAACAGCCTCAAAGGCGGCCAACAACGTTCTCCGTTTGATCATCGTGGCGGGGGCATGGTCGATATGGCGGGCTAGAAATGAGGCCATCTTCAAAGGCTCCCGAGTGTACGTGGAGAATTTGTGGGAGTCAACGGCGTCGTTGATCTCACAATGGGGGAGGGGAATAGTAGGGGTTCAAGGTGTTACCTTTACTGGAGGGAGGATAATTATTACAGAGTAATAGCGAGGGGTTCTTTTATATTTGGGCTAGCTAGTGACTGCCCTCGGACCTAGTACATATCCCATTTACTGGGGCCGAGAGGAGGGACACGAGTCAAGCTTTATGTTCTTGTTCTTTATTACTCTAATTCCCCTCACCCCCAGTTCAGAGTTGTAACCACCTTTTATCTATAAAAGTGCTGGTAGCAATGTCTACTTTTTTCAAAAAAAAAAAAAAAAATCTTTTGATGTCAGGTGGGACGAGCAATAAGGCAAAAGATAAAGAGTACTGCTTAGAACATTATCCAATCATTAATCATTGGAATTTCAAGACATCCTCTTCTGCCAGTAATGTTGATTCAATTGTACTCAGGGTCTACAAGGGCCTGTTTATGTTGAGATCACCTCTTCATAATGAAGTTTGAGTTACACACTTCTGTTTTTAAAAATATGATAAAGGAAAAGGAGAGGCAACTCGTGCCAAAAATGGTGGTTCACTGGTCCACTGATAAGCACTAATTATTAATCATTGCTTGACTACTTTAAAAGAAATATAAAAAAGAACTTTTCTTCAACTTTATATTGTATGATTCAATGTGTTTGATGGGATGGGCTGATGTTAATATCCAACTAATTAATTAACATGATAAAACATGCTCAACTCTTTTTAATTCAATCAATGAATTGATATATGTGCGCGTTTGGATGAAACAAATGAAGCAGACTTGGACAAATGGAACCCACCACCAACCCTGAAATAGATATATAGAAAGACTGTGAAGGAATAATTGGACTATATATCCATCATTGGTGGAACTGATGAGTGAAAGAAAAGTTCATCAAAGGAGGTGGCCCCTCTGAAGAGACTGCTCGTCATTCATAAATCAAATCAATGATCCACCTTCATTGTGAATTCACTTCTTCTCTGTTTTCCCTTCTGTCCTGACAATTAAACTATGTAACAAAACGAGCATTACATGAAATGTTTTATTCGAGAATTTGAAGGACAAGACTGCATTTGAACAAACGCCGAAGTTGACAAACTCATCATCCCACACGTGTGATTGTCGTCTCATTGACAATGACATTACACAGACGAACGCAATGAATGAATGAATATGTTTGTTTGTAATAAAAAGTGGTTAGAGTTTGATCATTATTATTAGCATCTAAAATGCGTGAACCACCACGGCACAGGTAGGCCGTCCAATCCATAGGTCCATCTCATTTTTGACGGTTTCCTTCTTATCTTACTTGCCTTCTCATTCTCATCTCCTCATCTCATTCTCATCTCTTCTCCTTTTTCTTTGCCTTTTTTCTATATAGAAAAGTAGCCATTGATAGGTAAAATTGAAACAACTCAAAAAGCCATTCTTGATATGCATGCGTGAGAATAAATGTGGAACTATTATGAGAGCATTTATTTAAATCACCTAAATGAGAGCTATCAATGTTCAATGAGGCATCACTTGGATTTTTCATTAATTAGAAGTATAGATTCTCTCTCTTTGAAATTACATCTCCATGTTTGCAAGAGAGAGGAATCATTAATATATAGAAATTACATTTGTGTATTGATATATTTTTTACTTTTGGCCTATTTCTCTATATAAGCAAACAGTCTTCTCTGTTTGGGTATTCATGTTTTCTAATCAAATTGTTTACAAAACAAAGTATACATTGTCTCATACAAAATCTATCAGTTTTTTTTTTCATTCAAATAATAACAGAAATGAATTCAGCAAATCCATGTTAATAAATAGCATAGAATTCAAAAGGGGCTAATCATGGAATGGATTATTGAGAAGATAATGAAACACCAACAAAAGCAGAGGCCATTAATAAATGAAAAACAAGGGCCCCAACCAACAGCTACATCATCAAATGTCCGTTGTCTTTTCCCGCTAGAGAGAGAAAACATGAATTTTTTTTTTTTTTGGTTGAAAGAAAACATGAAATTTATTAACGGACCCACAAATGAATCTATAATAATAATAAAAAATTAAATGAAATAAAAGAAGAGAGAGAAGCACATGTGAATCTATAAAAATCGAACTGTTGAGTGGAAAGTCTCCTCTGTTTTTCGAACTTCTCATCCCCCCCATTTAAAGCTGAACAACTTACATGTAAGAAACCCAAAAACCGATATGATACGAAACTAACGTATCGGCCCCGATACAGGAAGAGCCACGTGGATGGAGACCGACGAGACGGGGAGGTTCTTCCCCTCCTCCACCTTCTCCGATTTTTTTTTGCCTCTTTTTTAGTTTCTATAGATATTATAATATGTGATTCTATTTTTTTTTCCAAGGAAGGAAAACCAACCCAGATTTTCTTTCCCTTGTATCCGTGACTTCTTCTTTCAAAATCGGATCTTGGGTTGGTGTGAATCGTTTTTTTTTCCTATTTTGAACCTTGGTTGCTCCCGGCGGGGGTTTGTTCTCTCGTCGGGGGGAGGAGGTTTCCGGCCGGCACGTCGGAATCTTTCCTCCGATCATGTAGTTATCGTTTCTACAGGTCTCTCTCTCTTTTTCTGTCTGTTTTATTTTAGGATTGTTTAGGTATAAAAAATTCCGATTCGTGGAAACTAAAATGTGTCATCTGTTTGGATGCTAAGACTTTGGTTTGGACGTTTCAGAGCCTTCTCGCTTCTTTTATATTGCGAATGAAACAATAATAATAATGTCGTTTTCGGCTTGATATCTAGTGAACTTTTTTTTTCGGAGATAGAAAAGAAGAAAAAAAAGGTTTTATTTTTATTTTTAATGGGTTTTGGATTTTTGTTATTGTTCTTTTTATATATATATATTAAAAAATCTAATGCAATTGCCAACTGTGTCATCTTCGTGTTTCTTTTTTTTTCTGCCTCCAACTCCAAGTATGTTTTTTTTTCCCTTGTAGATATTATTATCATAAAAACTGTACCTTGGTTCCCAAATCTATTTATTTGTTACCCAGTACAATGGATTCAATCTTTGAATTATATTAACATTAGCTCCATGCTACTCTTGGTTGTGAATCCTGCTTCGGCTTAGTCTGTACTCTGTATGAATGTGGGCCTTTCAAATATTTGAATTGGTGTTCTAAATTGAATTGGATTTTTTTTTTCAAAAAAACAAAAAATCGAATTGGATTTTATTTTCCTTATTGGTTGTTCATGTCTCATTTAGGTTGCTTGTCGAAGCCAAATGCCTTTCTGCGACCCTGAATCAACCCAACTCTTGGTTTTGCTTGAGAAACCTGAAGTCCTCATTCAGAACTATGCAATCATCTTCTTGTAACATTGACCATCTCTTTTTTGGACACGTTCTCCATGAGGTGAACTGACTGACTTCAGTTTGCTCCAACTGATCGTGGTAAATATCAAAATCGATGTGTTCAAGCTTTCATGTTTGGTTGTGAATGACTATGAGTTTATTGAGAATGTAAGTTCATACCTAATAAATGAATAGTAACAATGGCACAATTTACGAAATGTATTTCTATTTTTCGAGCATTTTATCTTGTGACTTGGGGCCCAAGTCCATTTCATAGCAAGGTTGTATATTGTCTATGAAGAATTTTTATTAATAACAAAGTTACCATTCTTATGATAATGGTGACCTGATCATACTTCTTTCCTGATCTTGCATGTAGGATCGAATTACTCGCCGTCCGTTTATCAGTTCTCTTGAAGTACTATTAATTCTAACTGGTTAAATATTTTCATGCCCCGAAACAAAAATTTCTCAAGCCCAGTAATAACATGGTTGATAACCAAGATTTGAAGGCAGTCCAAATTATTATATACAAATGATAATTGATTTTTGTATCTGATTGCATTGCATATGCTATACTCAATCATGTTGGAGGAGTTTACACTCCAAAGGGAGGATGTGCAAACTTCTTATGGTATATTCATGTTGTTCTGCTCTTTCAAAACTGTTTATATATTCTCAACTGGTTTTAATTTCCTTCCCCATCTTATATGCTTTTCTTTTGTTAAATAAGTGAATAGATTTTCTCGTCATTGGTGCCTCATTATAATGGGTGTTTGCATATCCACGGCTGGCAAAAGGCCAGTGTCACGGGAAAAACTCTCCCGCAAATCCAGAAAAACCCATAAGAAGATTTCAGCTTCTGCACTTGATGCACCCAAGAAACACATTAGCAACAGAGGGAATTGCATGGCTGATTTTGCTCTTAGCGAGTTTGTTCATGTAGATATTGAAACCGCTGGAGCAACTCGTAGGAAGTCTGAGGTTTCTAGTTTGACTTTCCATCTCACTCAGTTGCAATGGCACCACAGTCAGGTTGATCCAAATGGTACATCTCACTCTTCTTCTCCTCGATCATTTTTTTCATGTTGACAAAAATAATTAGAATTGTCATGTTTTAACAACAATGCTTAATTTGCAAACTAAAGTGGGCTTTACCTTGATGTCCTTATCCACCTCTGGTAACTTTCCCAATTATGAATTATAATTGTGTCATCAAGTCATACCCAATCAAAAAATTTAACACACACCCATGGCCTTCTTACTGATAGTGTGGTTGATTGCAGTGTAAATTGACTTCGGAATCTGATATGTTTTCAGTTATTTGCCAAGAGGCGGCATGGTTTGACTCAGTCAGCATTCTAGAATCTGACTCTGATGATGACTTCAGCAGTGTGCATGGAGGTCTAGTGAATGATTAACTCAGCCCAATGTATAAAAAATGCATAATCTTTTTTGAGCTTGAAGATGATTTCCTGTTCTTTTCCTTGCACACAGATTTTTTCCTACAGTTGCCAATGCTATCGGAAATACTCAGATGCTGCAGTATGAAAATGCCTCACGATATGTTGACACCATGAGTAAGTTTGAGGAATTTGTTGATGGTAACCCTGTAGCTTTGGCAGTGGAACACTTATTGAAAGTAGAGGGTGTAAAAACTGATAAGCTTCTCAGCAAAGAAGATGCAAAGGAAGTTGAATCTAGAGTTTCTGCATCAGAACTATGTATAAAAAGGAAAGGACAATTTGAGGACCCGAGTTTCAGTCTTAAAAAGGAGGATAAATGTGATTCAGAAGAAAAAACTTATCACAATGCATTGAAGCATGCAACTGCCACATGTAAACCTAGGTTGGTGCCTTCCATGAGCTTCAATGACAAGACTGCGCAGCCGCCAAATGTGAGTCCATTTTCTCAAAGAAAAAAGTCCACAGTTATCAGGTTGTCATTTAAGAGGTCATCCTACGGTGGAGATGAAACTACAGAATTCTGTGAGTTAGCCTTCTTTGAGATGCTATTTCCCAACTCATCTTTGGTCCAAAGTAAGACATGTAAAAATCCAATTTTATATCATAAGGAAGTTTCTCTCTTATATATGTGCATGCAATAGGACCACTTTTACTGCAGAACACATAAAGAAAGTTCACAGATGCTCATTTTTTATATGTTCACTAGACTTTCAGGAACTGCCTTCTTCACCATCCTGATGCTCTTTTTCTGCTTCTTGGTTACTTTGGGTCTGTTCCTGATTCTCAATGAGTCATTATGTTTTGTAGATAATAGGACTGTGCCAAAGTTCATATACTGTGATTAATTTGTCATTTTTAAGGTTAGATCTCATGTTGTGATTCTCATAATTTATTTATGCCAACACTTCTACTCATGATAGGTGCCTCAAAGAGATTCTTATATCGTCCACGAGCTGGACTCTCGATTCCATGTTCAACGGGGGAGAGATTAAGCCCAGGATGCTGGTCTGCTCTTGAACCTTCAACCTTCAAACTTCGTGGAGACAGCTATTTCAGGCATGACAATTAGCTTGACAAGATTGGGCAGTTCCATTTTCTTTTATCCTCAAATTTGCAGTTTGCTGTGCACCTTACTAAACATTGAACTTTTATGATGCAGAGATAAGAAGAAATCTTTAGCTCCAAACTACGCCCCTTATATCCCAATTGGTGTAGATTTGTTTGTATGCTCACGTAAGGTTCACCACATTGCCCAGCACATTGAGCTTCCATCTGTGAAGGCGCATGAGAAAGTTCCATCACTTCTAATTGTTAATATCCAGGTAACTTTTTATGATAATTTTATTGAATCTGAAATATATTATTGCTAAATTTTCTTGATTATCATGATTTTGTTGCAGCTGCCCACATATCCTGCTGCGATGTTCCTTGGTGACAGTGATGGTGAAGGCATGAGCCTTGTACTGTATTTCAAAGTTGCTGAATGTTATGACAAAGAAGTTTCTCCTCATTTTCAGGATATGATCAGGGTAACTATAATGTTCATTTTTCATAAATTTTCACTATCATAACTTGAAGCAAATTTCTGGATGCTTCCCGATCAATTTGACATTCATTGAAGGACTCATAAATTTATTCAAACAGCAGCACTTTATCTTAGCGATGGACATGTTAGAGATACTTGATAATATCCATTTGGTTGCAGAAATTTCTTGATGATGAAACTGAAAAGGTGAAGGGGTTTGCCATGGATTCTATTGTTCCTTTCAGAGAAAGATTGAAAATCATGGCCGGTGTGGTGAATCCAGAGGATCTCCACTTGAGTGGTGCTGAAAGGAAGCTATTATCTGCCTATCATGAAAAGCCTGTGCTTTCTCGTCCGCAGCATAATTTTTATCGAGTATGACATTGAGCTGAAGCTTCTGCCCTGGATCTTTCTGTTCTCTATCTTCCTGGGTTATAATCAGTAAATCAATCATACTAAAATCACAAACTCATTCATATGCCACAATCCAGTAATTAATATCAAGTCTCTTTTTGTCATTGATGTAAGGTGCTCCATAGCTCTCTTAGTTGTAATCAGCCACTTTAACACATTTCTATTCTCTGCTTCTTGATATTGAAATATAATTTTCGTCGCACTTCTTGGGAATTAGGTATACCAATGTTCATTTGTATTTTTCTGTTCATGTCAAATAGTATCTGGTTATTCTTTGAAATTGATATTTTTCCTGGTCATCTATTGTTGATATATAGGGTTCAAATTACTTTGAGATCGACCTGGATATACATAGGTTTAGCTATATATCCAGAAAAGGACTTGAAGCTTTTAGGGAACGTTTGAAGCATGGCATTCTTGATCTGGGATTAACCATTCAGGTAAATTCAGTATTTTTTTTCCTCTTTGCTAGGCAATTCACATGAAATGAATGTCGACTTGTCTGGTTGTGACTGTATATTTATTTTGTTATGGAGAATGTAATATGTCCTTCAAGTGGTTAGGATTGTGTTTTAGCTCAGTTTGAAATTAGTCTTTTGCATGGTGTTTACACACAATATCTGTCCAATTTAACTTTCAAGTCAACCGTTCTGCAAACTATTCTTTTTCCTCATCCATGTTCATAATCTTAACTGGTTGCATACATGCCTCATTTATTAGTGGATCTTCTTCCAAAATCCTGATAGGAAATAGTTGGTGATCCCCTTGTGAGAGTCTTCTTGATGCTGACTGTTTGATCCAGTACTCCCTTGATCATAATTTGTGATCCAATGTGAGTCTATAATAGATTTCTCGTTCACTAAACAATGGACATTGGTGACAGGCACAGAAGTCAGAAGAACTGCCGGAACAAGTCCTCTGCTGTGTGAGACTCAACCAGATAGATTTCGAGAATCATGGTCAAATACCAACCATTGTGACACTTGATGATGATTAATACTACCACTGATGTACATGTGAAATCTCCTCGCAGTTCCACGAGATCACCGGCACTCTCTGTTAGGGCACAAGGGTAGCATTTATTGCTGGCATGAAGCCACTGTAGATTAGGAAAAAATTTATAGAGTTGAAGTTATTTCTTTATCACACTCAACAAATGACCAGCATATGTAGCCAATAAATACATGTTGTTGGTTGGGTCAATAAATAAAAAAGTATGTTATATTATTAGTGTATAAATTCAACATGAATGGGGCCATTGTCTGATATCTTGTTTTTATATGACTGAGTGGAACAATGAAATTTTGCTTGAAAATATGTAAGGAATTCTATAGAGCAAGGATTGAAGAAGATTATTATAAGGTATAAAATATGAAAGTTCATTTAAATGATGCAAATCTATCCAATTTAGTTGGGAAAAATTATTGAGGCATAACACGGTCTGGATTCTGTTGCCATGCTTGTGCTACAGAACCATTTATGTTTGTGTACTAGCAGCACTACATCCAACAAAAACATAATAATAGGGATAGTGCCCCAAGTTCTGTTGAAATTATCCTGGTGATGGACCTTGGCTAATTAAAAATCGGAACTCCTGACAAGTCTGCTACATATGATCTGTTAAAAATCTGAAATGCTAAACATTGTCTGCTACACAAAGCTCCGTTTGGAAACACAGATTGAAAAGTAGATTTTGAAATAAAGCTAAGATGATTTTAACTTTGACTTTTTTGGGATGTTTTTTTAATTCAGGAATCAATATTTGGAATGAGTTTAATGTTTGGTAGAAAAAGTTGTTTTCAATTCAAAAAATCGATTCCGACAAAAAATCGTTCTTTTTTAGATTTTAAAAACACGGATTTCGAGAGAGAAATTAAAAGGAATCCAGCTTTTGATTCCGCCAGAATCCGACCCGTTTAGTTGCGCATTTGGAGATTTTCAGCTTTTCAAAAAGCGGAATCCGCCCAAACGCGCAACCAAACGGACCTAAAGTACCGTCTTGCTGAATCATTGATTTTGCTCGGCAAGATTTCAAACAGATCCGGAAACTATGAGCAGCGAGCTTGAATAGTCAAAATTTGATGCATTTCTCTGACAAAACTGGCACATCTGCCATCTCCTTAAAAGTAAACCCATCGATGCATTTGCATATGCTGAATTTGTGAAAGTTGGGCCAATTTATGAGGAATTTGTTCCACAAGTGATGAGTAGTTTCCAATGAGAGACCCATCCCTGTAAGACTATGCAAATTTGATGATTTATCTAAGAAACATATCTATAAAGAAATACACCCATTCATTTTGCCTCAAAAACTCAGATTTTTTCCTTATTCATCAAGAAGCATGCAGTACACGTTCTCTGGTAATAATCAGCACATCCTATTCAAATGATTTGGGTGCACTTTTGTTTCTTGACTCCATCAGCATGTTACGTCATGCTCATCCCTTCCAGCCAGTTCATTCGATGAAGCATCATATGCCAATAGGTGAAAGAGTTCATTCACCAAGTCTTCAGCTTCTTTGCAATTGACCTGATTGTTAGTGAGCTTGGGTCATAGACACTGATTTTCACAGCGGTAGTGCCAGCCTCATCACTCACGGCCATGGGAGCTTCTATTTACATCACTCCAACGAGGCATAAGCATGTGTTACTTTCCTTGTCTCCTACCTGAATATAAAGTTCACCCATATGAGAATTTTGTTTTATCATTAGCACAAGGAAAAAAAGAAAAGAAGCAGAAACATGAAAGGAAGTAGAAATTTAAATCAACATTATTGAATACCTCTTTGGAACCATGATCTGCGTACAACTTGACATATGTGGCGCTCATGCTTTTCTAATAACTCATCCACTTTATATGCTTGGGACAATAGAGGCCCAGAGAAATCTACTCTGTCCCCTTGATCTTGATAACCCTGTGAGATGTTCAAATGATATAAGTTACTGTTTCTACAAATTAACCACCATCTAGGAAATGCATATCCATGTAGTCATATTGTAACAGTACCAGACTACTCCGGTTCGATGACATCTCTCTCAGGTAAAGTGCCGCTGACAATTCCTGGGAATGATATTCATTAGTAGCATCAAATGAATCAGGACATTCCAAGTGACTCCACTGTTTCATCATCACACGCTTTACAATCTCAGAACAATCATGGTGTCTCCGATTAATGTGGGTGTCTTGTGAAATGCGTCCATTTGCTTGCCTGTCAGAGTCAATGTTGTTACTCTCCTGTGAATCACTTGAAGGATCTGCAGCACTGGAAACATGACCTCTAGCACTAGACGCATTAGTAGTATTCTGTTGTCTCATTGATGCATTATCTTCTCTCCATTTTTTAGCCCATTCAAAGTTGCTTGAAGTAGAAACACGCAGAGGGCCTGAGAAAGGCAGGTCCCCTTGAGAGGCATGCTTTAGATGTGTAGCCCCACCCAGGGAATCAATCATCCTTGTATTTTCCTTTACTCTTCGTCTTGTATCATTTTTTTCAGAAACATCTACTTTCACTTGAGCATTGCTAACTCCTCGAGTTTCAATCAGCGGTTCCTACAAGGACAAAGCTCTATTAATTCTGAAAATCTAGTTCCAAGTATAATTTTGAATGCAATCCATAGTGCACAACAAGATATTCTGAGAAATGAACTAACCAGTTCAGTATCAAAGTAATCTTTGGTGCTCGGTCATTATGAACAAAAAAAGGATAAGGATATACCTCAGTAGGGTTTCCCAGTTTTTTAAGCCCTTGTAGTTCTTGTGATGGTTTGTAGACTCTTGCTGGTCTTCTTGCGGCTTCTGACCCATGCACCCTACCTCCCGCCTTCTTTCTAAGAATAAAAGGTATGGCATGGAAGATTATTAGGATCTTTCCAGAAATTATAACTATCGTTGATCTGCAAACTATTATGAAAGAAAGAAAATAACCAAAAAAAAAAAATGTGTGCATGACTGCCTCCTCATGTGCCCTTTAGGTTTCACAATAGTCATAAAAAATGACGTGGATCAAGTTTTGATGACAATTAGTTGAAGAGGTTATGTATTTAATAAAATCTCTGGACACTACCAGAGATGGCCTGATAGCAGAGGAACAGCTTTTTATCTGAATTTTGCTACTCATTGAGTAATAACAGACAAAAAGTCACACAGAATAAAGTTTTGGCACTGGGAGGATGTATCTCAGCATGCACCTTTCTGACTAGATAACTATATGGGGACAGTAGATCATGGCTTACCTACGTGCAGCCTCACGACTCTTTGTATCTATCTCTTTGTTTGGTGGATATTTTGGCAAGCTTGATGAATCACATGCATAGGGCTTTGTTGCAAAGTACTAACACATGGAAAACAAATTTAAAAAATCAGTGCTTTGGAAAAATATAATAAAATCTTCACACTAGTACACTAGTAGAGTTCAAAGTGATAATTGAAATTCATGAATAGCCTACATAGTGAAGAATTTCATAATTTTCATATGGGAATATTGTGGATTCTGTATGCATGGTAAACAATCTTCTAGGAAAATACAACATTTTTTGTTGGTTTGTATGACATAGAACAAAAGCATCTTGCTAAAATACATTCACAGTCATGTTTTTTTAGTATATAAAAATAGCACAATTTTGAAATTGAACAAAATGAGCTACAATATCAGTCCATGCAGTTACCTCGGATGCGAGTGCAGAAGAGGTAGTTCCACGCTTACATGGCTCGACGGAAAGTAAAGTTTCAATTAAACTCACTGCAGTTTCAGGCAAATCTTTGCATGTCTCCTGGAGGCAACTCTGGTATGGATTTTGGGGTTTAAAAATGGTAGCATGAGGCAGCTTAGATTTTTTCCAGTAATCATCGGGTGGAGAACCACAGAGCTTAAAGATTTTGTGCAGTTGCTCAACCTGTATAAGAAATGTACAATTCCTTAGAATTTTGTATGCAATCAAAGGCAAATAACATGTTATTCCCCTAAAATATGCTTACAACATTGAAAGGAGAATCAGAGGAACCGAACGAGTGAACAGCCAAGGAACAACCTCGATCAGCAACATTATTGTTTAAGAAAGTTGCATTGGTACGTGTATTAACTATTAAGATGGATTATGCAATTGCACGGGTGAGAGGGACGGAAACATGTACCTCGGTTCTTCCCTGTAATATGGGCTTCCCTAGAAGCAATTCTGCAAAAACACAACCAACACTCCACAAATCCACAGAAGCTCCATAATCTGTTGATCCTAGCAGAAGTTCAGGAGGGCGGTACCAAAGTGTCACCACCCTACTAGTCAGTGGTTGTTTTTGTTCTGGATTAAGTATATTTGCTAGACCAAAATCCGCCATTTTCAGGTTTCCTTCATTGTTAACTAGAAGATTTGCTCCCTTGATGTCACGATGCATGACTCCCCGTGAATGGCAATGTTCAAGTCCAGACAATAACTGCTGCATGTAGCATTTCACCTGAAACATGTAGAAGTAGATTATAGCCAATGTGACCAGCCAAAACTAAATCCAAAAAAATGCTACTGAAAATTGACGAACCTGCGCTTCGCTGAATTTGATGTCAGGACAAGACGACAATCCAGATAGATCATGTTCCATATATTCGAACACGGATATATACTACATGATAACCGAGAAGCAATTATTCCTTGTAATTTCACAATGTTGGGATGATCAAGTCTGCGGAGAATCTGTATCTCTCGCGCCATGAATCTAACACTCTCCGGCTCAAAATTGTCAAACCGCACCTTCTTCAGGGCAACCATCTTCCCCGTGTCAAGGTCACGTGCTCGGAACACGCTGCTATAGGTTCCTTGTCCTATCTTAAAATGCAAATGAAATTCAGATAGTCAGGAAATTTTTGAAGTACAAAAAACCAATAAGCGCGCAAAATGTTCATAATATTTTTATCCAATAAAAAAGGTATTCATTGAAGAGAGGATATATAATCTGAATAACTAACATTAGGTCCAAAAATAGAAACTTTATAAGTCTCGAATAACAGAAACATAAAAGAGGAAAGGCTAACATACCAACAAACGAACAAGTAGTTCCAAATACGAAATCAGTGAGAAAACAAAGGAAGAAGAGAGAGAGCCCAAATTACCTTCTCCAGCTTCTCAAAAGAGTCAACTTTAAGGGGAACCCATCCACGAATTGCCTCACTCGCAACCTCGCTGAGCCAAGCCGGCCAACCAGCGGCGACCTGTTCCCCTTCGATGTACTTATACAAGTTCCCCAACCGGAAGCTAAGCGAATCATTCCCCCTTGAAATCGCCCTACCGGACTCGCTCTTCTTCTTCTTCTTCGCGGTCGCCTGCTCAGAGTCAGCTCGGCTTCGTAACGATGACGCCAAGACCCCAGAATTCGAGCAATCCAAAGCGGGCGTGACGGAGACCGTCTGCTTCGACGAGGCACAACCCATCAAGCCCTCTCTGAGTCTGAACAGGCTATCATCAGCCGATTCAGCGGAAACCCAGATCAAGAAATCACCGGAAAACACAAAAAGCAATGGTTTTGGATGAAACCCAGAAGTGAATAGAGAGTGGGTTCTTCTTCTTATTCAATGGTTTGTTCTCTTCTTTGAATCTATCTCTAGCGAGATATGTAGAAGATGATGATGAGATCTTAATGAGTGGAAACTTCAGCAAAAAAAACGCACCTAAAATCAACGACGCGGGAAAGAGAGAGACAGGGAGAGAGAGAGTGGGTCCGAGTTGTCTTGAGATTTTGGTTTGCTTTTGTGTGTGAACAGTGGCGGTGAAAAATGGAGCCGTTGGTATTTAGTATTTGACAAACGGCTATAATCCATCAAAAGTGGGAATGGAATAAGTATATGTGTAAACCGAGTCAATAGGCGTGCGAACTATCTTGTTTATAGTTGCAATGGAGACAAATTTGTATATTTCATTGTTTGATTGGCGTGTTTACTAATGTATATTCCATGAAATTACATGCATGCATGCACATATAATACAGGTGTATATAAATTTAAGTGGATGTACAATCATATCATTCTTATTCAATTGTTTGCATGTTTACATATAAAAATAGGTGCTCTTATGCACAATTCTTATATGTACCCACCGGTGTGCAATCTCACAATTTGAATTGAATGTCTCATTCATTTGATAAAACCACGTAAAATTTTGATATTTTTTTATAAATACATTTAGGCAATTTAATAAAACATATATTTTATTGTTGTGAAAGTATGATATGTTATGCGAATTCAGTTTTAATTAAATCGATAAACATCTTTCATTTTCTTGAAAGAGGTCAAGGAATCAAATCCTAGAAAACACCATTCTTAAAAATAAAAAAAAGTTTCATTATACACAATATATACACTTTAAAAAATCACAGTACATAAGCACTGCATGCTATTATTATTACTTATAGTTTTATTTGTAGCCATTTTTGAAATTGATGTAAAAAAAAAAGGACAAAATACGCCTTTTTTTGCTACACCTTTGAATGAATTAAATATATTTTCTTTCCAATGTACTTTATGAGAAAAATAAAACGGGAACTGCAACCAAGAATTTCATGTAACATTGAGAGGGAGAGGGGTGTTTGAATTGGATGAAATTCGGGGCAATCAAATGAATCAATTTAAAAAAAAAAAACATCTACACCTCAACTAGTTACCAATAATTTAAAAAAAATAACGGAAACTTTCCCAAAATTTGATAGATGATGTCTTGTTCAAAATCAATTTGTATCATTAAATTTACACCCAAAAAAAGATTCGGGTAATTAGATTGATCAAATGAGGGACTCAATCGAGTCATATCTTCATATACTTATCTACTCCATGCATAACAGTGGCCCACTTCAATCGACCTCTACCTTGTCATCTCCCTCCCTCTATGTATATATTTATATAATAATAATAATATACGTATGAATAAATACAGGTTTAGGTTAGGGACATTAAGCAATGAAATGATGGGGCGTGGGGTTCACAAACACCAAATGCATTCATTCATGTGGTGGGTCACACACTCTTTTTATCAACAGCATAAGTCACACCACCCCGTTTGCTCTTTTACTTTTTTTCACCTGCTCTCTTTCTTTTTTCTTTGATGATGAATTAGTTCCTCTTTCCAGAGTAAAATTTCACTAACTAAAATAGCTTTAGCATGCTTTTTATTTTTCATCAAGTATACATGTGTAGTTGTTTTTGTCATTCCCTCCCCAGCAATTCCCTTGGAATCTCACATCTTTCACTTTGCACGTGAACTTTGTCCCCTTAGTGTGTAGAGAAAAAACAATGCAATGGCATCACCATTTAACAATCATAGCTGCCTCACATTGTTTTCTGTGCTCCCGAACATGGATACGGTGTTCAGAAGCCATGAAGTTTCTTGGATTATCTTTGTCATGTCACAATGAGAGCTCGTGATCATGCATGTTATCTTGACTTCATTTTTGTCAGCATTTCATCATGTGTGAATGTTGGCTTTGATGAAGGAAACTCCTGTAGTTCAAACAATTCCGACACAATTTGGATAGTGTGTGCGTGTGTGTGTGTATTTTTTTGGCTTTAGAGAGGGAACCTACACATCACAAAATGCCACATGACCATCACGAGCTACTGCTCTACCAAACACAATAATTCAAAACTCTAATTCACATCTACTAAACCAATATGATATGCTGCAACTCTGCCCACTCTCCGTATAACAATTATACCTAACATATAATTAGTCCCTTGTGTTATATAATTAAAATTAGAGAACTCTGGTTTAACTCTTCTGAGACTAACCACTACACCACGTGTGGCGATGCACGTGGGTTACTTAATTAGTCCTATTATGTTTGTTCGAACATCGAATCATCAAGTGGGGGAGTTGCCCACTATGATTATATCACAACTACTTCACTGTGGAGAATTGAAAGAGGTTTTCAATGGATCATGTTACATATATTACCTTTTAAACAATTATGAATGGCATGATGAATGAGTACAACCAAGGAATGTATTCCACCTACGCCATTCAGATTTTTTTGTCCCTGACCATTGTGTTCACTTTTTTGGTGTAACATTGTGTTCACTTTTAACCATTTACATAGTTTGCCCACAATTCCAAGTAAAACATTTAGAACTACATTAAACCATTCTAAGAGCTAAAACATATGTCAACCTGTCAAAACTGGCATTGCCTTTGTTCTTACCTCATCCATCCATGCCCCTTTCACCAAGGGGGAGAGAAAAAACTAGAACAACCATGATTATATAACACTAATCCAAAACTGCCATAACTAAGGATTGATAAGTACTATGTCAGGTCCTTCTTAGTTAAGAAACCTTGTCAGTCTGTCTCTCATCCACCCACCCTCCAATACCATAATGCAAGTGGACCTATTCAAGGTTAGGTAGCTCTGACCCTCAAATGAACAACACCTCAAAGTTAATATATATACCAATCAATGGTCCACAACTGTTAAATGGCCGCAGCTGGTATGATTTATTTTAAGAAAAAACATTACACACCAACTCGCTTGGACAGTTGGACCACAAAAGCATTACATCTCTGAAGAAGTTTCTCAATTGGGCTATACACCATAGGAGATAGGTATTAAATGAAATTCAAAAAAAGCTGATCAAGCAGTGGATAGTGGAATGTGAAATCATCCTTGCTGCAGCAACGGTAGAACGCCCTTGAGGATCAGTCATAACCAGAAATACAGGACCTGCAAGACTATAACTAAACATACGTACAGATGGACACATGAATCTAGTGAGACATTGATGAAAGCAAAGAAAAATCCAATCAAAGACAAAATGTAAGATTTGTTATTACCACAAGTTGCTCTACTTCATAACCTAGATAATGGGCACAGACAGGCTGCCACTTCCAAATGTGCCACTCATATTAAGTCCCACTCAAAAAAGCAAAAACCCTTTGGAATGAACAGAATGAAAAAATACATATGACCTAGCATCCACTTTGTGTGATTCACATGCAAAGGAAACTGATGATACAAAATCAATTTTACATTCCCCTGTTGTTGTCCCTTGAGGGCACTGTATAACTTATATCATTGGCAAATCCAAGAACTATGGCCAGAAGAGAACCAAAGAATGCACACTATCCACCTACAGGTGGCCTGTAAAGAGGTGATAAATAAATCAAGTATACAACATGGTATAACCAAACTAGTTTACACTTTACAGACCTTGACCATCATCGAGCAAAAACCAATTTGTTGAAGCTTTGTGCAACGGGAGGGTAACTTCGACCCTCAGTGGTCTTATGCTATCATGTGGTAAGTCTGTCTGCAAACCTTGCCCCGTATCAGATCCTGAATTTGGCATTTCAAGGAATGTGGTTCTCTTCTTTGAGCTGCAGAACTGCCACAGGCCTTTGATCACTGTCTCTATAATCATTTCCTTTTAACAAGGATTGCCTAGGCTGTGGTTTTGGGTGTACGAGAGTAGTAGAAGCAACTGCATTGACTGTATTGTGGCTGCTGTTACGAGAAGCTGGTACATCATGATTATGTTTCCCTTCATAAGTTGTTATCACAGCCTTAGGGTCTGTTGAAGCCCTTTCAACATGTTTACGAACCTTGCATCCTGCAAAGGTGCACTTGTAATAACTCCTATACATAGCAAAAGAAGATTTAGAAGCATATCACTCAGCCATGCAGGTCAGAAAATGTTCAGTAAAATGGTTATAAAAGAACAAATAGAAATCCTTTTAAATTCAAAACAATTGATCATAAGAATTTTAATGTCGGATGTTCAGAACGACCTGTAAAACATTCTTTCAGCTGAAGAAATTAAAATAGACAGTGCCAAAACTGTATCAGGGACACTAAGGAAAACCCATACAAAATATGCCCGAGAAAAGAAAAAAAGTTTTATAGAGCATTCAGAACATCCAACATTAAAATTCTTATGATCAATGGTTAGATTAAATGATGTGAAAAAAAATAACAGTAGGACCCACAATGACGACGCAATAAAAAATTAATAATAAAACAAAGCATCACAAATTTTTAGTATGTTTACCTTGCATATTAATCCATCACACTGTCACATATGAAAGGGTACCCAATAGCTTCATCTAGTGAATCTTCCATTAATAAGTTTAAACTAATATGAATATCTTAAATGAGAACTGTAGTAAAATAAAAAAAGAAAACTAGTTTTTTTCCCCTAATTTTGAAACAGACTGATGAATATCTTAAATGGTGATCCAAATGGGTGGAAGTTTGTTGATGATTTTACAAATGAGGTTAAATACGATTATACGAACAACTGGTCATGAATAAGCTAAGAAGAGTGCAACTCCTCACAAAAAGCAGAAAAAAGAAAATCTGGATCAAGCAGATATCATATATTACTTTTAGATTTATCACGAGGTAGAGCCAATTTTACCATTTTAAAGAACCGGAGAAAACAGGCTAACAGATAATCCTAGTAAAAATGATGAACAGGTCTAGAAAGCCTTTTGACAAAATATGTTGTAAAATATTAACAGACAGACAGTGCCATTCAAATTTACGTGGTCATGCAATGATATCATTGTTGGCAGTATAACCCCTCTTCATCACAACTCACAAGTGTATAATCTTGTTCCATTATATAACAAAAATATTTAATTATCCAACACTTCAAAAATGGGTAAGTAAACCTGAATAACCCTGATGTTTTACATTGAAACTAATCCACATCAGTTGCTAACCAAAATCAAGATGCATCTGAAAAACCCTTCCCTGTTGTCTAAAGTGATCAATCAAAATAGTTATGTAATTTGACGCTATTAAGAAAACTAACTAATCAGTCATGACAGAATCAGTCAGTTTCAACTTCTATCAAGAATTATGATAAGACAGAGGCTGAGTTGTATGATCAAAATAGATACTGAAAGAGTAGCCCTATCTATAATGTATAAAAAAAATAAAAACAAAAAATAAAAAAAAACCTATGATCTTCTAAGTCGCACTTGTAGATATAAAATTCCTCAAAATGCAACGACGAAGTGCAACAGTGTTTTGATTTAGCATAACACAAAGCTCACTAGACAGCTTTTCATTTCTCCTCCAAGCTTGCTATTTGAACAGTGATAGATGAATGTTATATTTCATTAGCAATAAATTTATGTTGGAGAGGGGTGATGAGACAATACTTCTCAGATCCAAATATTATCAAATAAAAAAAGAACACATATTATATTTATAGTAATCATAATGCAGTGAATTGTTATATCTCCAAAAAGAACATGCTTCTTCAAAAGATTTGATAACCTTGGATTTGGATTTCCCTTCACTACTTTTTGTCCATACTTGCGCCACCTATATCCATCATCAAGAAGATCAACCTCACTTGTTGTCTGCACAATGATCCTAGGTTCTGTGACGGCCCTCTGTGATAAGGCTGGGTCAGTTATCCTTGTTTCTATGTTCCTGTCCCAAAAGCACAAGGTTTTATTAAAAACTAAACTAAAACTAAAATAATCAGATCTTCATCAGCAGGGACAGAGAATTTATACCTTCTTTTTGGATCTGGTTTTTCATCATCTATTCCATTTGCTTCAGCATCACCTACCTCGTCTCCATCACTGGAGCCAGATAACTGCTCCGATGTCACAGGGCCAGATTCATGGTCTCTTCTGAAAGCTGTATGGGCAGCCATATATTCCTTAGATCTGATCAAATTTCCCTCGAAATTTTCAATCACACCAAGGTTCCCATTCAACTCAGAAGAACCTCCACCTGTGAAAGTGCCACCTTCCTTGGCACGTTTATTGGTCTGAGGCTTTGGATGGTTGTGCTCTCCTTTGTATATTATCTGTGTCACTTGACCATCAAGAGAGCGCTCAACCTTCTTTTTCACCGGGCAGTTTGAATGGGTACACTTGTAGTAGCTTCGAGGATACTCACTGCCCTTCACTTGCTTTTGTCCATACTTTCTCCAGTTATAGCCATCATCCGCTGGTTTATCAACAGTAAGGGAAGTATGTTGGGATCTCTGTTCAGAGTGGGATCCTTCTAGTGATTCTGTCCCCGTACTTTTGGTTTCTGAATTTGAGGGTGGGATCTGTTGGGGTGGCATTGTACTGACAGAAGAATTTGTAGGGGGTATTGATGATGACAGTGCTGAGAAAGATAGGTATTCATTTTGGAGCATATGTGAATGAGATTGAGCAGCCTGAGCCGTCACTTGTGCGAGGGCTTGTTGATGGGACATCCCAAACTGACCCTGCATAATATTAACCAAAACCATTATGATTACTTAGTAATATTCTCATAATTTAAGAAGAAGCATTTGCCCACGTGAGAAAAAGTGATTTGCAACAATTTCCATCAAAAACAACTATGACATATCACTAAATTTAGATGTACTCAGTTCACAACATTAATCATAATCTTTACCCAAAAAGCTTCTCTCCCACATATCTAATTTCATCTGCACACAGAAACTATTATTTAGCCCACAAGAGTAAGGCAAATCAATTTTCTGCAAGGCAAATCTCTTTCGTGTACCCTTCATATAGGGAAATTTTTTTGATGAAAGATGGGAGATTACCACCAAGTATTATGAAACAGAATGAAATAAAATTATGCACAATGGAGACGATAATAATGCCAATCTATCCATTCCATTGCTGAAGGGAGTTTTTTAATCACCATGGTAAGTTTCTTTCACAAGTTAAATCTTCCCATAATTTCCTTTGATAAGAGGTTAAAAAACACCCTATCATGAGCATACTTTACCAGTCCTCATTGAAGCTTTTATGTGCAAAGGTGAACATTCTTGGCAAAGTGATTGGAGGTCGTGAATATCATGTATAAATGATTTAACACCCAGTTGCATAAACTAACATCTACCAATATTTCCACAAGAAACCAAAAGCAAACCACCTAATTCAAGTTTTGACACCATTAGCAGATGTCCTTTTCACATGTATACATGTGGACATAATATATTATGGGAAGGGAAAAAACAAGCATGTACTCCAAATCATGAATGATGTACTGTAGACCTGTTGGCAATACTTGGTATAATCAACAACAGATAAATGAAATCAGTGAAAAAGCAACAATGTAACAAACTAGTTATTAGAACCCCCTCTCATATGTGAAGTAAGTGAACCGCTGAATGTTTCCTCATCCAAAATTCTAAATTTAACTGACTACGTAATGCTTGTCGATACCTCTCCTATTTACTTAGCAGTATGGACATATGCTATAAGGTAAAAGTGGCAGTCCTCTATGATCATATTTCATATCTTAAGTTGCCCATGAGCAGGTCCAATACATTATGGGTAATCAACATGAGAAGAAATCTCAACATATCAAATTTGTAGATTTACAAAGGTATTGGGACTTCTACAACCTTATGTCATGGAGTGGGATCCCTGATGGCTTGATTTGGATCCCAAATGCTAAGATGGGTTTCACTGCTAAATCATCTTATAGAATAAAGATACATCCACCTTGTTTTTTAGCCCCACCATAAGCCTTTGGAGTATATACCTTTATTTGGAAGGTATATGGTAATGAAGGAACCCCCCATATAAATGTATATACCCCCAAATAATGGCATAGGGCTAAAAATGGGCTGGGTGTATCAAATCCCAATTGGTTAATGAATGATCTCCCGTCCCTTCATAACATGGCCTGAAAACAAAGCCAGATATAGAGACCCAAATACCCCCACAAGATTCAAGTATATATGTGGCTGTTTTATTAGGGAAAACGCATCACAGAGGTTTACATAACCAAGTGAGTTTTATATGCTATCAAAATGTGTAATGGGCAATGATCATGAGAAAACCATTGAGCATATTTACTTGTATGTCCTGTTTTGATACATACCTACATATGTATGAGATATTACCGTTTGGACAATCACCAACTTCAATAACTCATTCCACCATTGTGTGCTAGCATTCCATTCCATGTGATCAGGGCGTTAGTGAACTATCCACCCACTGATTATTCCAGCACATGGGATTTGCTTGGATTTCTAGGTTTTGGAGTCAGAAGTTTTGATTCAGCTGTAGCCTGTAAGCCTTTCTACGTTCCTGTTTCTGTTAGGTTTGCTATGTTAATTTCTGTCATGCTATAATTGGATTCATACATTAGCTTCTGATTTTTTTATATTAATGGTTCATGATTAATGATTAATTGCTATTGTATCAGTATTGATTCTTGACAAAGCAGGTTATATGGATCATGACGGTAACCCGAAATGGTTGTGCTTTCGGAAGTGTTAAATATCATTTACTAGAAATGACGGAAAAGGAAAGTATTAGGATTGTTAACATATCTAAACTACTGGTGTCAAAATTTAAGAAGTAAAGGTTTACGCAGGCAACCATAAAATGCTCATTGAAGTCCATATTACCCAACTTAAAAGTTCAACATCAATTTAGACATGACCAGAGGGGGGTATTCAGTATTCTAATATGAGCCTACATCATCTAACCAATTTCTTAGTTCTCTATACCCCAATCCTTAATAGAAGCTGATACAGAAAAAAAAATCCAAACAGAATCAACAGCTCAGTTTAGAATATCAAGTACACAGAGATAGACAAACCCAATTATCCAAATTAAGTTAACCAAATCCAATCAAAACCCATGCTTCTAAAGAGCACAATTTTTCCATACCGGAATTGAAGCAAAGAAGGCGGGCGAGTCGAGCAAGCTCGCCGGGCTGAGCCCCGGCGGCACCGTGAACATTGACGGTGACCCCCCAATCGCAAGCCCCACCGGCCTGTTTTGCGAGAACCTGAATCCCCTTCCCCCACCACCCTCACCTCCCCCACCACCACCGCTTCCACCGACGACAACCGTAGGAGAGGCCATGGCGCCGGCGAGTAGCTGAGAGAAGGACCGACACTCCGAATCGTGCTCGTTATCGGCGAAGAAGCTCGAGACCAGCGTCATCGGCCCCGGACTCGCGCCGGTGCCCCGGAATATGCTCTCCACGTCAGACCTCGGGGGAAGCGTAATCGTAGCCGGCCTTGACGGCGGAGGCGGCGGCGCCTCCGTCTTCACCGGAACTCCCTCGCTTTTAGCCGCCATACGCCGCAACAATTACTGGACAGGCATCGAAAAAAAGGGGGGGCACTTTTGATTGGAAGAATCTGTTTGGGGTTCTGTTGTTTAGTTTGGGATTCTGTGATGGAATCAATTATGGAAAGTCTACGGACTTTCGATTAGGCTCTCTCTGGATTTTGAAGAGGCTTCAAATTGCGCCCTACATTTCCTCCAAATGAAACTCAAATTGCTTTGACAGAGAGAGAGAGGGGCATGCATTGACTTACTGGGGTCGACTATAGAGTACAAAAAGACCAAAGTGTCCTGAGTGAACCGGTGGAGTTGTATATTTTTGAATTGAGGAATGGTAAAAAAAAAAAAGGGAAAAGTACATATTACCCCCTGCAAACTATTCGAACTTCATATAACGCCCCCCCTTTCTTGAAGTCCATATATATAAACACATATGGAATCCCAATAACCCCCTATGTTAAATATTTATTTACAGATGAAGAATTTTATGTTTAGTTAACCCTGGCTGTTAACACAATATACTAAAAAACACTTATAATGTGTTTAAAAAGTAAAAAATTCTATGTAAATGATTATTTTACCTCTCCGGATAGAGTTTTATAATCTCATCGGATGAGTATAATCGTCATTTACAGTGGGTTTTTCGCATTTTTAACGTATTATAAGGGTTTTTGGTATACTATATTTTCAGTCAAAGTTAATCAAACGAAATATTTACAGAATATTCATTATCTATTAACTAAAATTTAACTCAGCTATTTGAATTTACATGGCATTTCAAGGGGTTATATGAATTTCAGGAAAAATCAAGGGGTTATACGGATTTTGAACAGTATGTAAGGGGTTATTTGGATTTTTCCATGAAAAATTTGATACATTACTTATTTTAGGGAGTGAAAAATTAAAAATGATGTAAAAATGAAATGGTAGAAATATTGGGGCAAGGCCACCAGACAATTACGTAAGACACCCACCCAACAAAGGCTCCTAAGAGTCATCTATTCAATAGACTTAATAAAATATACTGTGAGAAATATTACTTTAATTAATCTTTTTCAACAAACTTTCTCAATCTGTAGATATTCCCCAGATCAAACATACTAATTTTCTTTTCCCTAAATCTCTCCAACCATGATCCAATAGACATTTCAATTTTTCAATTTTTTTATTTTATTAAGTGCATATAACATTGTATAATTTTTTTATTTAAATAATTATATAATATTGTGTAGATATTTAATAATATTCGTAATGTACATGATTAAAACAATCTAGATTCAATAATGTATGGGGTCCATTTTAAAATTTCACCTAGGTCCACTCAAAAAAATTCAATTCGTGGCGTTGGCTCTAAAGATTATAAAAGAAGCTTTTAGACTTTGAGACACTGAAATTATCGACTTCGGATTGTCTGTGTTTTATTATAGGGTTGTTTCCGTAGCATCCAATAGAAATCGATTACGTGTAATAAAAAAGATGAACGTTTTTTCTCACTCGCACAACACCCCCAAAGGGATGTGATCTTTTCTAAAATACCCCGAACAAATTTTCATTCTCAATCCCTCACACAATATTCCTTCCCAAAATACTCCATCATGTGGATGGGATCTTTTCCAAAAGACCCTTAACAAAAAAATTATTCTTAAAATACACTCCACCACATCCCACAACATCTGATCCTAAAAAGTAGTATCTCACAAAATTTGGAACCAACAACTTCCCCAGAAAAAAAAACTTTGCTTTTGTCTTTCTTCGCCTGCTCATCAAATGAAAACTACTTATTTGAAATTTTTTATTTTCAAATGTATGTTTTAATATCTAATATGCTAAAATTTTGAACCCCTCTCCCATGTTAAATTTGTACAAAATTTTTTATATACATAATGCAATTGTTAACAAAAAAAAAAAAAAAAATTCCTGATGCCATGTTTAAGCAATGTCACACATTATTGACACCAACAATTGGAAACTCACATGTATTTATTTAACAATTGCTAATATATAGGAAAAAAAATGTTTTTGAGGCATGTGAGACCTACAGTAGCAACTGAAAATTTTCAATACATGCCTATGGACGTAGATTTACATTAAATTATTTTGTAATCTATAAATGGTGATGGAAAATGACATATCAGCCTTTTAAGTTTCTAATCTTAATTCAAATAATTTGGTTCCTTATAAGATGTATCATTTTTTGGTTGTTTTTTATGAATTAACGTTGGACATTTTACATTAATATATTTTATTTTCTACGCAAGTACAAGAAGCATTTGTTGCTACCACTCAATTTAGTCAAATGATAGATACTTATGTGGCATACACGAATGGAGGACAATAAAACGCCCATAATATTTTGCAAGGATTAAAAATCTACATGTATTATAGTTGAGAGTTAAATTTCACCACATATTACCAAACACTTAACTATGGAATATATATTTTTTGCATAAATTTGTAAATAGATATGGGGCATACATCTATGCTTTAGCAAAATATCATAGAACTAGATCTTGTGTCAATAGTGGAACAATTTGTAAATTCTGCTTATGTGCACAAAATTGTAACACTTGTAGACAATTGCATTGTGTATAAAAAAAATTTGTACAAATTTAACATGGGATCGAGCTTCAAAATTTTACATTAAAACTTATGATAGCGTATTAGATATTATAATATACATTTGAAGATCAAATTTTTTAAATAAGTAGTTTTCCTTTGATGAGCAGACGAAGAGAGGCAAAGGAAAAGGTTTTTTTTCTTAGAAAGTTGTTGGTTCCAAATTTGGGGAGATTTTATTTTAGGATCAAGTGTTGTGGGATGTGGACCATGTGGTGGAGTGTATTTTTAGAATAATTTTTTGTTAGGGGTATTTTAAAAAAGATCCCATCCATATGATGGGGTATTTTTGGGAATGAATATTGTGTGAGGGATTGGGAATGAAAATTTGTTAGGGGTAGTTTAGAAAAGATCACATCCCTTTGGGTGACGTGTGAGAGAGAAAAAGCGTGCCTTATTTCCATTGGATGCTACAGGAACAATCCTGTAATAAAGCACAGACGATCCTAGGTCGAAATTATCTATCTGGATATAAGGAAATTTATACAGTACATGAAAGAAAAAGCTTTCTGCCTTTTGCTTTTCTGGGCAGGTACAGATTTCGTGCGGGGCACTATGATAGATTTGACAACCATAGAAAAACCGACTTTTTCATCCATCAATTTATTATATATATAAAGGGTTCAGTTATGATTTCACAAGTTGAATAAGAAAACTGAAAATTCAACATTAACAATTTGTGCTTGACATGTTCTGCCTCCTCAGTTGGAGGAGTCTCACGCAGGCAAGAATTGTTTCGATAACTTGGACCTCCTTTTTTTTTTTTTTTTTTTTGTTTCGTTTTACATATAGAAGATTTAAAATTAGATAATCACTAGCTAGCTAGACAGAGTTGTTTCTGCTAAATCGGTCCTGTGATGGCAGTGGTTCCCTGGTCGGATATATGGGCAACTCCACCATGCACAGCCATTTCAATTGGCTAACTAGCTAGGTCCAGCTCATTATTTTATCTACATTATATTACATTGTGGGAACTGGGGAGACATTTTTTTTTCATTCCGCGGCCATCACATCACAAACATTTGGATCAACCCTTAACCTCGTGTTTGATTGAGGAATTGAGGACGGAATATTTGAGAATAAGGTGGAACAATGGTAAAATGGGTGAATAAATAAGAATTTGTATGTCAGTGTTAGATTTGAGAAGAAGAGAATAATGAGACATGATTTTATTAGAGAGGGACTAAAACCTTTTATATATAAGACCTAATACACGTGTAACACAACAATACACGTGTAACACAATAATACAAGACATATGTAATCTAACACCCCTGCTCAAACTCAATGTGGATCAAACAGCGCGAGTATGCGTACAAGAAACTAAAATCATGAAATGGGATGAGATTTCGTAAAGAAGTCAGCAAGCTGCTCAATAGAAGAAATATGCGGAAGCGTAAGTGTATGAGCAAGGAAGTACTGGCGTACAAAGTGACAGCCAATCTCAATATGTTTAGTCCTCTCATGAAAAATCGGATTGTTAGCAATTTGAATAGCGCTCTGATTATCGCAATAAAGTGAAGTAGGACCAGAAACATCAACTCCAAGATCGACCAGCAAACGTCTAAGATGAACAATCTCTTTAGTCGTGGTGGCCATGACTCGATATTCAGCTGCTGTGCTAGAAAGTGAAACTACATCTTGTTTCTTGCTGCGCCGGGAAATGAGAGAGTTGCCAAGGAAAATGCAAAAGCCTGTAGTAGAATAACGAGTAGTAGGATCTCCTGCCCAGTCAGCATCAGTGTAAGTCTGAAGAACAAGAGATGAAGATGATGGCATATAGAACGATCGAGTGACATTCCCACGCAAATATCTGAGGATCATCATGAGAGCACCATAGTGAACTGAATGAGGAGCAGAGACGAACTGACTCATAATACTAACGGCATGAGCAATGTCAGGTCTAGTGATGCAAAGATACACAAGTTGACCCACAATCTGTCTGTATCGTGTAGGGTTTGGAGAAAACTCTCAATCAGTCGGACGGAGCTTTACATGAAGCTCAAGAGGAGTCTCAACTGTGCGAGTGTCGGATATAGCAGCACGATCAAGAATGTCTGCTCTGTACTTCTGTTGTCAGAGAAGAATCTCCCGCTTACTTTGAGCAATCTCTAGTCCAAGGAAGTAGCGAAGAGTACCAAGATCCTTCATCTGAAACTGACTACTGAGATGTTGCTTCACAAGAGTAATACCAGCTAATCATCACCTGTAATGATCATATCATCCATGTACAAAAGTAGAATCACTCGACCCCTTGAGGACGATTGCACAAACAAAGAGTGATCCTGAGAACTCTCAACAAAATCAGCCACCACAATAACACTGCGAAAGTGTTCAAATCACCCACGAGGTGCATGTTTAAGACCATAAATAGCACGTCGAAGACGACAAACATGCTAAGGAGGAGTACGAAGACCAGGAGGTGGCTGCATGTAGACAACTTCCGATAAATCTCCGTTAAGGAAAGCCTTCTTCACATCCATCTGAAATAGAGGCCAATGACGAGTGGCTGCAACGGCAAGAAGAGTACGAACAGTGGTCATCTGAGCAACAGGGGCGAAGGTCTCCTCATAATCAATCCCATACTCCTGTGTGAAACCGCGCGCAACGAAATGAGCCTTGTGTCGTTCAATGGATCCATCAGGTCAATGTTTGACCTTAAAAATCCATTTACAACTGATAGGCTCTACACCTCTAGGAAGAGGAACAACATCCCATGTATGGGTCTCCTGAAATGCCTGGAACTCCTCATCCATTGCTTGTCGCCACTCAGGGTGCTGAACTGCCTCTTGGTAGGACCGTGGCCCCCGATGAGCATGAATAGCTACAAAAAAGTCTGAAGTTATGGATAATATGAACTCACTGAAGCAAAACCAAACCGATCAAAGGGTCCATCATCAAAACTAAAGTGGGCAGGTGGACGATGCTCGTGCTGAGGATAGCGAGCTACGCAACTCGGATCCATATCCGGAAGAGGGGCGTCAGGCGCAAAGGTGGAGCACCACTAGGAGAAGTATCTACAGGAGGAATGGGAGAGGAGGTCGGAATATCACACTCGATCAGAGAAGGACTCAATAGGAGGACTAGGAGAGAGTAAAGACACGGAAGGTAGCTTAGGAAGAGATAGGGACTCAAGTGGAGATAACCGAATAGAAGTAGACTCAGTACTGGACTCAGTGGAGGTAGAAGAAAAATAAGAAACATCCTCGACAAATGACATATGTCGAGCAATCCAAAAACGACGACCCACGAGATCGTAACAATGATAACCTTTGTGCTCGAAATTGATTCCTTAGGAAGACACAACGAACTGACCGGGCATAAAGTTTGGTGCGAGTATGAGGAGAGAGAAGAACATAGCATGTACAATCAAAAACACGTAGACGACTGTAATTGGGATGGGAGAAATAAAAGCGCTCGTGAGGAGACATGCCAGAGAGAACGGCGGATGGAGTGATATTAATGAGATGAATAGAAAGAAGAACTGCCTCATCCCAGAAATGTTGGGGAACTGAAGAAAAGAGTAACAGAGCACGAGTCGTTTCAAGAATGTGACGATGTTTGCGTTCAGCAACACCATTCTGCTTCATGAGTGTAAGGACAAGATTATTGAAAAAGAGTACCATGTGATTGAAGAAGAGAACGCATGGTAGAGAAACATACTCTGTAGCACAATCAGACTAAAAAGTTTTAATGCGAGCCTGAAACTGAGTGTGTATCATGGTGGTAAAGACATCATAAATGTGAGCAATCTCGGATCGATTACGTAACAAATACACCCAAGTAAACCGAGAATAATCATCAACAAAAGTAATATAATATGAAACTCATAGATTGCTTAGGAGCAGGACCCCAAATGTCAGAATGTACTAACTCAAAAGGGTTGGTTGACTGACTATTACTAGAACTAAAAGGAAGGGCTACAGATTTGACCAATTTACAGCCATCACAAACAGATAAAGGAGAAAAAGAAGCAGAACCTAAAACACCAGAGTCAAAGAGGCTTTTAAGACGAGACTCAGAGACATGACCTAACCTTTTATGCCACAAGTCGGTATGAGAGGTAACACTACCACAAAAGACAGAAGGATCTAGAACTGGAAGATGCAGATACTCCACGAAGTATAAGCCGCCAACCCTACGACCAACGCCAACCCTCTGTCCCGAACGTGGATCCTTCACAAAACAACCAGAGAGAGTGAAAGAAACTGTCAGACCAGAATCACAAAGACGACTAACAGAAATAAGATTCATGCAGAGATCTGCGTGCATGCAATACAAATGGAAGGGAGAGACGACCAGTGGGATCAGAGGTGGTGGTGATAGAATCACACTGTGTGATGACCAAGGAGGGACCATCAGCAGTGTAAATCGAAGGTAAATTGGAAGGGGCAGGTGAGCAGGCAGTAAGCACGGAACTATCATGCGTCATATTGTGGGAAACCCCAGAATAAAAAATCCAAGAGATAGAAGCATCCATTATGAAAGAGAAGGCATAATGAGTAGAAGGGGCAGACGGAGGCTGTGGAAGTGGAAGCTGATCGAGGCGCTGAAGTAGAAGTTGATTGATGCGTTGAATGAGCTGTCCAAATTGGTCCGAGGAAGGCTGACCTGGTGTTGTGGAGGTAGTTGTAGCAGTAGTGGGACAACACTGGCCTTGACCATAGAAAATCTGACACCTTCCAGGAAAAAGTTTTCAACAGTTGACAATCTGATAACCTGGTTTCTTGCAATAGGCGCAAAGAGATCGCGCACGAGAGGAATTCGCATAAGAGGCAACACCCAGAATACCCTCATATATGGTTCGAGAAGCAACAGTAGTGATCTTCGATGATGAGTCCAGATATACCGGATCCGAAGGCGGTAGATTCATCAACGTCATGATGGGAAGATGTCAGATGTGTAGATACCCCAATGTTGATCATCCAGAAAGACAGAAATACTTCAAGTAACACCTGAAAATATCCCACATTTGGACATCTAATAGAAAATCAAAAGTTCAGGAAATCGAAAACCCTAACCCTAACCCTAAAAACCCCAAACCTAAACCTAAACCCCAAACCTAACCCTAAACCCTAGCCTGACCGGAAACCCTAACCCTAACCCTAAAACCCTACCCTGATCTAAACCCTAACCCTAACTCAAAACTCTAACCCTGACCTAAACCCTACCCTAAACCAGACTCTGGCCCAAATCAGGAATCCCCACCTAAGAGAAACTCTAAACCCCAAAAAACCCTAGAGAACTCCAAGTCCCTGGCAAGGGGCGGCTAGCCCTAACTAGCCGCTTGGTCGACCTTGAACCGCTTCCCTGGATGGGGCGGCTAGTTAGGGCTAGCCGCCCCCTGGTCGACCTTGAACCGCTTCCCTGGATGGGACATAAAGCAGCATTAAATGCTAATCATTGCGACGGGTTGTGACCTTTAGCCGCCCTATCTCGGCCGGATCAACCCAAGTAACCGACCCAAGTCACCGCTTGTCAGAGATAGGACGTTTGACAGGTCATGATAGGGGCGGATACCAGGAAGTAGCCGCCCTTCACCTGGTCCTGACAGAAGAACCAGAGAATTAATGAGGGGTCTAATCAAACACATTATTAACCAAGCCACTCTTTTACCCCTGGGTATTCCCCTGCCTTTTTTACTATAAATAGAGGAGGTCCCAAGCCTTTAAACAACATCCACAATCAACAATACACAATTCACATCCACCAAATCCCAACCTACTTGATATCCATTCCCTTCCCCCACTAGAAATCCCAAGAGAGAGAGAAAGAGAGCTTTTTTTGTGAAAGAAAAATCCATTCCCTACACAAAAAAAACACCCTCTCATTCCACCCTCCAGAAACCCGGGCTAAACCTAGCTTAGCCTCTGTCTAAAACCCAAACCCATTTCCTACTGAAGTTCTGCCCAAACCAACCCAGGCCCCGGACGGCTAAACCCTAGTAGCCGCCCCATACCCGACGGCTGGATCCGACTAGCCGCCATATTAACACCCCATTTGCACCCCTTCGTCCCAAGACTCCTTTAGCCAAACCCCAGAAGCAGAATAAGATTACCTGTTTTTCACTTCTGTGTACTGTATATCCGTGTCTTAGAGCGGAGACCCCACAAACTCCCCACGTAGGCGATCAAATCCAACCCAACCTTTTCCTGCTTTTAGAAAAAGCAGGTGACGATCACACAAACCCTGGAATTCTCTTGAGTCGCTCTCAGTCGCCTCAACCAGGAACGACACCACCCTTCCGAGAAGACGATCCGACCGAGCCCGTCAGGGCACGCACCCGATCCGAATCCCCGAAGAATCCCCACACACGCACCCCCCACCGCGGATTCTTTCCGACACCGACGGAATCCGACGCTGACAAGATGAAAACGAAAAAATACACAGATGCATAGAGAACGAAAAACGGAGCAAAATGAGTACCAAAATTACTATATTCGGAATCAGAATGAATCCAGAGCGCAGAGAAAGAAAATACCAAAAAAACTATTAAAATAAAATAGTGAATAAGAGCTTCACCGTTGTTTTTTTTTTTTGGCTGATGCTGCTTACGTGGGCTCCACCAAACCAGCCTCTTTTTTTTTAATTGTTTGTTGGGTCAAGGGGGCGTCAGATCAGAACCTCTTTTTTTTTTTATTTGGTTACGGCCGACATCATAACATTTTTTTTTCGGACGCAGAGACGAGCACGATAAACCTCGGGGCGCGCCACAAGCTAGATCGGCATGACGAGCGCGACGAAGACGATGAAAATGACGGCGCGTAAAGATGACGACGTAGACGATAAAAAATAGGATCTCAAAAGAAAAAGGAGATTCAAAATTAATAATAATAATAATATAAGGATAGTGGTCTCAAAGAAGAAAATTTTAGGGTTAGGGTTTTTGAGGTGGCTCTGATACCATGTTAGATTTGAGAAGAAGAGAATAATGAGACCTGATTTTATTAGAGAGGGGCTAAAGTCTTTTATATACAAGACATAATACACGTGTAACACAATAATACACGTGTAATACAATAATACAAGACATATGTAATCTAACAGTCAGAATTAACCGTTATAAAATGATATAATTATTCCTACTGCCCCTTAGAATTATTTTAGGTTATTCAACCCATTTGAATATGTGAGCTCCACTATCAAATCAACTGTCATCACCTCTTATAAATCAATGGCCTCACATGTTAAATCATTTTTTTCAAATTTTATCAATCATTATCAACACTTCATCTACAATTTATACATGGTCAATCAAACAACAAAAACTTTATGATTAAATTTTTCAACAAAAATAATTAAAAATATAATCAAATAAAAAATCATTTATTCTTTATTTATACTATAATAGTCGTAAACCTCAGAATATATAACTTAATTCTCTATTTAAACTAGAAGAACTTAATAGGAACACAGACGAACAGGAGAGTATATATACTCAATGGAATTCCACAATATATATTCGTTTTTTAAGCATCATAATTATTGGTCAACATGTGTAAAAGTCACCTGAATCTGCAAAGGTTTATCCTGGTAATACTGGCTTGTTCACATCATGAGTTGAATATTCGTAAATCAGTAAATTATAAAATTTGTTAGGGCCCGTTTGGGGTGTGACATAAGATTATTTACCCTTGATAGCTATACTGGGATAGATAACAATCTATGCTGAATAAGTAAATTTTTGTTTGATTGTCTTTTCTGTTATTCTCATTGAGAAACGTAAAATTGATCTTTCTGTTGTTTGGTTCACCTTGAATAAAATAAGGATAAGTGGTATATAAGAGATGGATAAGAGTTTATGACTTTTAAATGACAATTATACCCCTGCATAAATTATTTGTGTTTGAGAATAAGTATAAGAGATATGAGTGCGATATGATAGATGTGACAGTTTTTGGAATGTGTGCAGAGAGTGTTAGGTGAGATAAATATTTTAAAATGATAGAGAATGATATTTTTATCCATTGGCATATAGGGGTGGTAAACGAGCCGAACGAGCCGAGTTTTAACATGTTCAAGCTCGACTCGTTTATAAACGAGTCGAGCCGAGCCGAGCTCACGAGCCTCAACGAGCCTAGCGATCTTCTTTATTTTAGGGTTTTTAAGAATTGAAAATAAAATTTTAACCTAAATGAGCCAAGTTCATGAGTTTAAACAAGCATAACTTTGTATTGATTTAATGTTCTGATTTTATAAAGTAGTTTAGTCAAGCTTCAACTAAGTTTTTATAACACATGCGAGTCGAATTTGAACACAAAATGAATCTCGATCCATGTCCCGAGCCTAACCGAGCTTTAAAACTTGTTCATGCTCGCTCATTTGTCTAAATGAACGAGCTCAAACCGAGCCGAGCCCGAGCGGCTTGGTTCGTTTACCAGCCCTATTGGCATAGATAAGCCCTGATAAGCAATTCCACCATTTTCTTAGAATAGTTATCAAGCTTTATCCTAGCTTATCTAGACATAACTATCAAGGTTTATTCTTGTCAAACAAACAGCTGTTTGGGGCTTATTTTACTGTACTCTCCCCTATCCACCCTTTATTCTCCACCCCAAACGGGGGGTTACATATGGTAAGCTTAATCCTTCAACCCCCGTTTGTGTAACGGAAAAAGTGAGTATAAGGGTGGTATAAGAATGGATAGGAAAAATGATTGTTTGTTTGCAGAGTATAACTTGGTATTACTAAGTCAGTTTAAACGAGTATAAGAGAGTATAACAATTCTAAGCAACCCCTAGGATAAGCTATACTCACTTTATCTATTCTCATAGGCCCACATGTCAAATCAACTTTTTTACATTTTATTTATATTTTATTCTTCATCAAACAAACAACTCAACATTTATTCTTACATTTTTCAATGAGAATAAAAAAAACATAACCAAACAGAAAATCTTTTATTCTTGTAGATTTGTTATCTATACTGGCATAATTATCTATCCAGAATAACTCAATTCCGCTATCCAAACAGAGGGTCAAGGAATATGATAAATATTCTGGTTGATTTGTTTAAGGACCTCACATTCTTGGATGTAATCTAGAAATTCCTCAGTTATATCCACGGATTAGCGAAACTCACACATTATCCATTATGCAGTAAGAATGATCCACATGTAGAAAATATTTATTTAACATGCAAAAAACATTAACTTAGTATACGACCTTTCAAGTAAGTATGTCAATTATCTCAAAAATATAAAAATATGTGTATCCTTTGTATCTAAAAATTAAAAAATTATCTGATATTCCAATATCTACAGTGCAAATATGGATATTAATGAATATACTATGAAATATATTTGAATGTGATATATATATATATATATATAGGAGTCGTGATATTATACGGTCGTGCGGTCGCGATTCACGGGCCGTCGATCACGGGTCCATCGCATCGGACGGTCGGGTGCGATTCACGTCGACCGTTGGATGCGATGGACCCGCGATCGGACGGCCCCCGCACCTAATCAGTCGTATATATATATATATATATATATATATATAGATTTTCGATAATATGCGGTCGTGCGGTCGCGATCGCGGGCCGTCCGATCGCGGGTCCATCGCATCCAACGGTTGACGTGAATCGCACCCGACCGTCCGATGCGATGGACCCGTGATCGCGGCCGCACCGTGCGGCCGCCGCACCTAATCATCCCTCGATATATATATATACACATATATATAAGTATATATTTTTGCATTTTATTCATTATCTTGATTGTTTATTTTCAATCATGAAAATTTTAATTATTATTATATTTTCTATGTTTGATATCTGAAAGGGATTATGAGCTTTAAAATTTTAATTTTAATTTTTCTATATGATTAGGAAAAAATCGATATAACTCCCTCGAAAGTTAATAAATCGGTTTTAATCTCTGTAAAATTAGAAAATCACCACATGTCCCCAGAAAGTATGTATGGTTTTAGTCCCTGAATTAAATTGCTTTGCTCCAATAAAAACATTCAAATAAGTCCTTACAAAATATGAAAAATATGATTTAGTCATTTTGAATAAAAAAATGATCATATGCGGTATGCGGTCTGTACGACCGCATATGCGGAGTATATGCGGTTCTGTAAGCCTACCGAACCGTGTAGGCTAATATGCGGGACTATGCGGACAAGGCCCGCATATGCGAGGATATGCGGTATATGCGCCCGCCTAAGCGGGCGCATGGGTTTAGAAAAAATGGAAAATTTTGCATTTATACCCCCCTAAAAAAGTTATTTACATTTATACCCCTTAATAAATTACATTTATACCCTTGTGTCCGTCTGAAATTGCATTTATGCCCCTGTGTGGCATTGTCTGAAATTTTAATGTTTTAATATGATTACATTTATTCAAATTTACCTTGTCATCTCTTGTTTATAGATCAACACTATATAATTATTTTTTATTAATAAAAAATTACATAACCGCATATACTCACGCATGCCGCATATACTCTGTGCGGTACTCTATCTGCACGCAAACCGCATACCGCATTTCAGAATACTGATTGCTCCAATAAAAACATTCAAATAAGTCCTTACAAAATATGAAAAATATGATTTAGTCATTTTGAAGAAAAAAATGATTATCTTTTATTGAAAATTCTCCTCCTATCCTATACTCACCAACGGCAAAGAAAAAAAAGTTTCTAGGAAGCTATATTGATTTTTCAAAAACAAAGGGTGGATGCATTCTGATAATTTTTAATATGCATTTAGAGTTAATCATATATCTGATTAGTTAGGGTAACCATTGAAACTAAAATAATTTTTTTAATAACATAGAAGACTTATGACGATTTTTAAATTTATAAAGACTAAAAACCCATTTAGTTAACTTTTCAGTGAGTTATATCGATTTTTTTATATTATTGATATACCACTTGGTCACCCGTATCAGTGTTCATGTAATGATTATTCAATTATACAAAAACATGTATAAAGAGGATATGCACACCAGATTAATTGCATCCTCCGAATTTAATATGTATATATATATTATCTATCTACTCTCTCTTATCTCTTATCTTACTATATCTATTCTCTATATCATAAATTGTCACAATAACGACAATTTTATCTAACAGGGCACGCTGGTAATTTCACATCTATCCAGCAGCGACAATTTTTCCAACAGGGGTAATCTTGTAATTTCAATGGGTCATTAATGCAAGCACACACGTGGACTTCTTCTCGACTTCACTCACCATGAATGTCTTGAACCATCTTCCAAATTCCATATCATATTATCATTCCACCATCCAACCTCATTCGGCTGAGTTTGAAAAAACAAAATTTTGGGAAAGGAGGTTATCAGAGGTTCCGTTATTTCCACGAAACACGGCACCTCTCGAACCGGCTCGCCCACAGTGTTCAACATCATAGGCCGGTCCCGTCCGCCCTCTCACAGTCCACCGTCTTCGTTGCCTCGGCATCCGTTCCGCATGTGAAGAAGAAGAAGAAGAAGAAGAAGAGCAGTTGTCTTGGTGAGGATTTATTTTTCATCAATTTTTTTCCCTTTTTTTCTTGATTTTATGAGAAAATACCACCCCAACCCACCAAAAAGGGAAATAAACCACACTAATTCTCTTCCTTTCCTTCCCATAAGCGCCATCCTCTCCTCCAACAAATCTAAAAAGATGGTTTGTTATTTGTTTTCATGTTAAATTCCTGCCTGAGATGAAAAATTTTGCATCGGATGAATCAAGATTTTGTATTCCTATAAATTGTGGTGAACTTTTCAAATAGACGGCTCTTTACAATTACAGAGAATGAAAAGTAGAGCTTCAAAAAGAAGGTGGTGGACAAACAAGTGCCCAAACCAACTCTGATTAATTGCTGCAATATGATGTGATATGCAAATTTCAGTCAAAAACAGGGGTTGTTTATCTTCATAGACTTATCCCTTAATATATTCTATTATTTTCATTTGGTATATATGTTCATGTTGTTTATGTATCCCTCTTATTGCCATTGGGTCTGTTTAGTTTTATCAGAGTATGAGTGTCCTCATGCAGCATATAAAATGCCTTGCTACACAACATGTATGCTGTGTATCTTTGTTATCCCATTGACTGCAAATAGCCTTATATAGGTTGCTTGACTCTGGATGGATTAAATATATAAATTTAACTGGTTGATTGGCAAAGGCAATTTGGTTTTTGTTATGGAGAGGATCACGTCCCAATACCAAGAAGACGATTCCACACATTGTTGAAACTGCAAGGAAGCATAAGGAAGTATGGGGTTGCAAGATTCCCGCGAAGGTGAAGGCATTCATGTGGACAGTGTACTTGCGCAAGATCTTGACAAGGTCTTTCATAGCCCGATGGGTGCCGGATATTGAATTTTTGTAATTAACTACTTATTTGGTCATTCAAGTTTCAGATAAGTTCATAACATATTGTCTCTCTGCCTCAATTTAGTTTTGCATATACTATATCATCATCTACTTTGTTTTAGTATACACCACATGCACTTTGTTCACATTCTCAACAATTATAATATGTCTGCATTTTATTTACCTTCATTGTCTTTTTATTGAAAATCATTCGACACTTTTTTGGTTCATTAATTTTAACCATTCTTTCAATGAATTAAACTGCATCTACGCATTATAAGTAGCGTGGGACATTATATCTGGTTCCATTTCAGTCACTTAGATCTTATTGGTTCTATCACATATCTTTGCAGAATTGTTTTTACTATTTGGCTGAAACGTTATTTTTTACCATATAAGGAGCCTTTAATAGTACACAATTGTTTCACTTCTCAAGAATTCATTGGTTTGTAACCCTTTAATAATATGCAATTGTTTATTCACTATGATTTTTTGTTTATTCAGTATGATTTTTTTTTGTTTATTGGAAAATTTATTGGTCTTTATCATTTTCTTTCACATATACTATCAACCCAATGAAAGAATTATTGGCAAGCTTTGTGACTGTACTGCAAAAAATCTAATGCGCATTCCAAAGGTATTTTTATGTTGCATATCATTCACCATACAATCATGCAAATAGGAAAGGTGACGCAACAATTAGATTATGAAAAGTTAAATATTTTCCCAATAAATTCATATATGAGGATTGTGGATCCATATTATAGCTGAATGCAACAGTAACTGAATAAATATTTTAAAGTAGCTTGATTGCAACAGTAACTAAAAAGATTAAACGAAAGAGAGAGAGTAAAAATGATTCTCTGCCTTAATAAGCAGCACTATGATTTATGAAGTCACCAGAAGGCCAAGGGAATTCATTAAGGTCTCATGTGATATGCATGGATGGATGTTTATATTCATTTTATTTGTCTTATTCATACCCCTTGGTCTGATGAATTCATGACACACTGATTTGCTTGATTTATATGGTTGCAGGACCCGAGCTCTTCAGAAGATTATTGAGGCCCGGAAAGGTCGAGAGCAATCTTCATTGATTGCTCGCTCTCTTAAGCATGGAATAGTCACACTGATGGGAGACATTAATGATAATCATGTTGCACAAAACTGTTTATATCTAGAGCCTGAGGATATATTTATGAACTATGATTTTGGGATACCAAGGTAATACAGTATATTTATGATCTATGATTTTATATACCTTCAGTTACAGGTTGTGATTCATTCTCATAATTTGCAAGACATTAAGATTACCTTAAGTTTACATTTTCGCTAAACCATTGAAAACAGTTAAGAACTCTCAAGTATCCACTAATCTGCATTGTATTAAATTCCGATTGAGATTTAATGCTCACCTTTTAAGTTTTTGTTGACCTTGAATGTGATGCTTTTGTGGTGTTGCTTCTTTTCATGAACATGTTCATAGAGGGACTGAGAAACATCTTCTATGGGGGGGTTATTACTATCAATATCATGTTTACATGTTCATATATTACATTTTAAATGTCATTGCAAGAATGTTTTCATATATATTCCGTGTTAGAAGTTCATTTTATTAACTCGCGCATTTGCGCGTACATTAAAACTAGTTATATATGAAGTGCGATGGTGACAAATTTTCGCCAACAGGGTATAATGGTTATTTCGCATGAGCCATGCTCGGATTCGGCCACCTGTCATGGATTTTTCTAGAGAGGGCACGTGCCTTTCTTTTTCTTTTTTCTTTTTCTCCATCGATTGAGTTTGCTAGGGCAAGTTCCATTCTTCACAAATGTGGCCGGTGGTGCCCGACGAGTAGAGGATCGCCCACGGGACTGTCTGGAGAGTCTCAGCCGCTGGATCAGCGGGAGAGGGCACGCCACATGTTATCATCATGGACCGGAACACATCCGAGTCGATGAGGACGGTGTGGAGGGCGGCGCCGGGGAGGGCGAGGTTGAGGCCGGAGGCCGACGTAGCGAAGGCTATGACGGGGCCGCTGAGCTGGTCGGATTGACGAGGTTGACGATGGTGCTGACAGTGGAGACAGTGGCGGAGCCAAGATTTTTATGAAGGGGGGGCCTAATGTGACATATAAATATTTTTTAAAATCATTATGTTTTTTTTTTAATTTCAATAGCATAAATTAAAAATAAATATGTATAAAATAAAATAAAGATATTCACATAAAACATATCACCAAATAATTTTGAAAGATAATTATCACATTTTAAAACGATATGTCATTTCATATTGATGGTTCACAAAAAAATATCAAAATATAAATCTGATAAGCAATATATACCTTTAAATTTCATATTCTAAAAATGTTGAATGATTTGATTATTTTAAATATTTACATAAATATTTTAAACTTTAAATAAAATAGTAATAAAGATAATATGGTAAACGAGAAAAATTATATACATTCGAAGTGTTAATGGAAGAGAGGAAGTGGTCACTGATTGTAGATTCCAGATTGTGGGATGGTTTAATAGAACAAAAAGTAAAAATTATGAAATTTTTTAGAGAGAGGGATTGATATTAGGAATAATCGAAATACCAAAAAAAAAGTGATTAAAGAATCTATTTTTTCAAGATGGGTGCTTGAGTGAGGACGCTGGGAGTGGGGTCTGTGTCTCTATGGCTTGGGGGTCAATGAAAAAGTAGAATCAAAATAGACTTTTGTTTTATCTAGAGAGGGAGAATTAATTAAAATAAGGGGGTGAAGGCACACCAAAAATGTGGATGGTCTAGATGGCTCATGGGTGGTTTTTTTTTGTTTTGAGTGTTGGGTTGTTATTGTTTAGAAAATTTCATATGTAGATGAAGCTCATGACCTATAAACCTTAATTAAAATCAATCTACCAACTAAAAATTAAAATGGTTAGAATTAAATAAAAAAACAATCCAGGGTTCTATAAGTGGATTAATTAAGGTGAATCATGGCCTCATGGGTGTTTTTTTTTATTATTATTATTTTAAATTCCTGGATTTTGCATGGTGGGTGGGCTGTTTCTATTTGTTGATTGGTTTTGGTTGTTACTTAATTTGTATGGTTATAGCCTAATCAAAGTTAAAAAAAAAAAAAAAAAAAAATTCAGGGGGGGCATGGCCCCCCCGGGCCTCAAGTGGCTCCGCCACTGAGTGGAGATAGCGTAGAAGAGGACAGTAAACGGGAAATGATTTGCGTCGAGGAGTTTTTTTGCCTGTTTATGGTTTGTTTGGGGTGGATCATGTTGAGAAAGCACCATCTAAGGTGAGGAGATCGGATTTTCTTGGATTCTTTTTTTTTTTTGGTTAATCTTGGTTTGGCGTACTCCTTATCTTTGAATGATTCATGGTTGTATATAGTCATATATGCGCTTACATCTGACTTTGCTGGACATACTGTGACTTCTTTCTATTGTTAGCTTGAAGGAACTAACTGGGTAAGTCTTCTATGTTTTCCTTAGGTTGTGTGTGGTTGGGCTGAAATTCAGCACTTATTCCACTTAAAGCTGAAAAGTCAGTAATAAGGCTGTTTGGTTGGTTGTCTTATAAACACTGATAAACTTTCTCGTTCAGTAAAAATAACCCATAAACATTCAACAAATATAGTTCACTTATGTTTTCGGCTCTCGCATTCAGCGATTTCGTTCTTAAAATCCGCATTCTGCTGCTGCCAAACGCTACCTTACTGTTGTTCTCTATCAGCATATTCCTTTTCTTGTATTTTATTTTCTCTCAATTATACATGTTTTTGTATATCTACATCTACATATATATCTGGATATATTTCTTCCCGGGTTTTATATATCCAAATATGTAAGCATGTATCTGATTAACTATTGAGAATGCATTCAAGCTATTTTTCAATCAAGGAGTTGCTAAACTGCCTTCCATAGTTCTCATCCAAATTTTGTTCTTTTAGTGCTGCTGTCATGATACATGTGTTTCTGTATTATTTTTTTTTACTAATAATACATGATTGAATTTTGTCTTGCTACATAAGGATTCTCTTGTTGCTAGACTTTCTTTCTAAGGATTTCCTTGCATTACTTTAGTTTCTTAACATTTATGTGATGTAGCATAGTTGAAAATTGCAGGAATGTGTATGCTTGTAACCATAGTTTGAAATGCGGCCGCACGTACCGGTACGTGCGGCCGCACATGCTGATGTGCGCCCCCAGGCGCACATTATACCCAATATGCGGCGCATGTTTGAAGTCCGTTCGAACGGAATTCAAACGGTCTCTTACCGTTTGAATTCCGTTCGAACGGACTTCGAACGGTAAGAGGGCGTTCGAAGTTCAGTTCGAACGGATTTCGAACGGTAAAACCTACCTTTGAGTTCGAACTTCCGTTCGAACGGAATTCGAACGGTCTCTTACTGTTCGAAATCCGTTCGAACGCAATTCAAACGGTAAGAGACCGTTCGAATTCCGTTCGAACGGGGGTTCGAACGATTACCTTACCCTATGTGCGACCGCATGTTCGGTATATGCGGCCGCATATGCCATGTGCGGACCCCACCGCACATGGTTTTGAACTATGCTTGTAACTTCGTAAGATATTAATTGTTAGGAAAAAAAAATTGGGTACATGATCATCTTATCAATATTCAACAACAGTGAAGACTTAAAATTGTTCAGTTATGAGATGTATATGGGTTTTGGTTCTTGATATGTACTGGGACATGTTTGGTATCCAACTATCAAACAAAACAATACTTATGGAGAAAGAATACATGGGAAAAAAGAAACCAGTTTGATATTGATGCTGGAACCATTGTTGGGTTTCAATATCTTAAGTCATCCTAAAAATGATTTTTAGGGTGCAATTACCATATCTGACCAACTCTTTGATATATGTTTTTTTTTCCTTATATTTTTTCATTAGTTTTGGTTGTTCTGAAATGTAATGATTGGTTTATTGATTTTTTTGTGCATTGTTTTATTTTGCTTTATCTTTGAAGTAAGTTTTATTGATAAATGGATTAGTTAGCTCGGGTGAGTTGCTTTATAGGGAATAGGGGATGCTCTATAATGGTGAGAGATTGATCAAATCTGAATTGTAGAAGACATTTAGACAAAATGTTTGAATCTCCGCGTAAAGGGAGAACTTTCACAAACACAAGCATAGTTCTTCCATCAGGCTCAGGCACTTCTTTGGCTAAACTTTGTCGAAGATCTAAGGAAGGCGACCGCCTCACAAGCGCGCCTTTAGGTGAGGTGTGTAGCATCTTTTACGAAGTAGTTTCAGTGTCTAGCTGTACGGAATCCCTGGGGAGTCAAGGGATGGGTGGAGTTCGGTGAATCAAAGTTCAGATCAGCTGTTTGTAGCAAACCTTTGAACCCTATTCGAGTAGTTCCTATATCGGAGATGGAAGAAGTTCGTGCCACGATAGGGAGATGATCCCAGGATTCTTTGTTTTCCGCCTGCAATGAACACAAGGAAGTCTTAGGACGTGGAGAATGGCTATAAGTTGCCGGTAAGTCAGTTGTTCATCGATATCTGTGGCAAACCTGGTCTTTCAACCTACTTGTGATCCAAGACTCAACTCAAGAATATAAAACGTCTGCAGCGGCCGATCTTGAAGAGAAGAAAGCAGAGTTTAGTCCTTTGTCTCCGCCACCCCACCAAACCTTTCCCCTTTGCTAATTCTCAAGTCCTTTTAGATGGAAGTTTAGACAAACCGGATAGTTGTATCTCTATCGCCCAGGCCAGGGAATGGGTGGGGTGATGCGGAACGAAGGCATAGGACAGAGTTCAAAGACAAAGGCAAGTTAAGACCGAAATACCACGACTTTCACTTCTTCTTACTACGGGCACGAGACTAAGTTAATTCCCCCATACTATTGGGTCAATTCCAGTTGTTGCGTAACGAAGACAAAGTTTAGTCGGAACGAAGGGTTGAGCAAGTTGTTCCACTGGATCGAAGACCCGATACGGAGACAGAGTTCGGTCAACCAAAGACAGGAATGAGTGTAGCGAGTTAGTAATGAGTGAAGCGAAAAAAAGGGTTTGAGCAAGTTGTTGTATTTCTGGATCCTCTCTTATAGGTCAATTCCAGTATCTCACTTTCCCCCTGGCGAGAGAGGGATGTGTTAGCACGAAGTTAAGTCTAAACTTTGAGGCAGGCAGAGATAGACAAAAGACCCTTAGTCATTGGTGAAAGGTAAACCCGTCCTTGCTTTGCCGTACGTACCAATAGTGTGTGTGGATAATAAAGTTCGGGTGACGGCAGGTGAGCGTAGATTCGTTTTTCCCTTAGGCGGGCGTAAAGTGGTTGGTTTGATTCTATTGTCGTAGAGGAGGATCTATCCGCACCTACCTTTATATATCTCAATTCCGGTCACGCTCCATATCGACCGATAAGCCTGTTTCAAACTTCATTTATGTATCTTTAACTCTTCCTTTTGGTTGGACTAAACCTCTTCGTTGATAAGCCCATTTTTCAATCACAAACGTCGAGCTTTCACTGCTGGATTCTGAACGCCTTCTGTTGCTGTCTTTGCTAACGCTCCACTCGTTCCCGTGGGGTCTAAAAAACGAAACTCGGTTCGTTCCTATTCCTCTATTTATGTCAAACAAAGTTTCACATTCGTCGTCGCTACACTCGATTGTGGCACCGCTGCCATAGGCGATGTCAGTTGTTTGAGAAGCGGATAAAGAGTAAACACCCTAAACTCATCAACTTACAATCGTAGGTTTTTCCCCGGTCCTTGTGTATTGTGTAGAGTACCGTCACGCCACACCCAGTTCTCCCATTCCCTGATTGGAAGGAATAATTCTTTGTATAGAATCGCTTTATAGCTCGTCACGTTGTATGGTACGGTGTTGCTGTAAGAGACTTTGCTTTACGCTCCATAGGTATATTAAGGGCTCTCACACGCTCCACCGCTTGTTCCTCGCGCCTCACGTCACGGAACTCGTATCTTCTGGTCTCTATTCTATAAGTCCGCTTTCTTTGCTTATTTCGTTCTTTTCTCTTTCTGGTATCTAATGATGGTTATTATTGATAAACTTATTCATTAATGTGATTTGTTTGATCTGTAGTTCATTAATATGATTTTGTAAATTGGTTATATGGGCTGCTTTTCTTATTGATAAATGTATTTTATAGAGTATTATTGATAAGCTTATTCATTAACGTGATTTGTTTGATTTGTAGTTCATTAATATGATTTTGTAAATTGGTTATATGAGCTTCTTTTCTTATTGATAAATGTATTTATTGGAGTATTATTGATAAAATTATTCATTAATGTGATTTGTTTGACCTGTAGTTCATTGATATGATTTCAGAAATTGGTAATGTGAGCTTCTTTTCTTATTGATAAATGTATTTCATAGATAACTGGGTTCATTAGTATGCTCTTATTTGATCTGCTGCTTATAATTTCTGAAGTTTGCATTAAACCTGATGTTTTGTGTTATTTAACTTGATATTTTATATGCTTTTGCTATTACCAATGTTTCCATTTGTCTTGAGTATTCTTCCCAGGAGAAGCGGCTTATCTATATGCATGTATATCACAATTAAACAAGTTTTACTGGTTTTAATCTTTATGTAGACTGAATGTTCTACATCAATATCTAGAGCAATCTTTAGATTGTTGTATGTGTTGACAGGGTTATTTGATCTGTGTTTAAAACCATTTGAACTATAGTTTAATCTAGCAAGATTTTAATGCTGGGTGACTGTCTGTCTGCATTTGTAGGGTTGGCCATCTCCGGGGCAACTGATTGGGTAAGTCCTTTGTCTTTTCCTAGTGGCAGTTAGGAATAGCACTGAAATCGGTAAAACATGATCTATAACTTGGGTTTTTGTTCTCTTATATTTTCTGTGTAGGTTGGTGGATTTGTTGCCTATTCTGTGATTGGATCATACCTCGATCCTCTTGCTGACAAGGTTACAACTTTTCACTCATAAGCTTTGGTTGCTTTAGGCATATCATTTTATTGAATTGTATCATATTTTTATTGTACAGGTTCTGATTGCATGCCTGTGTTGTATTAGCAATGGTGGAAAGAGATCTGGTGCATCATGTGTAATTTGATCTACACTTTTTTTCCCATGGCATGCCTTTTTTTTTTGAGATAAGGCAGACTGTTTATACATGGCGTGCCTATTACTACAGAAAATATGAGTGTACCTACCACCATAACTCTTACTTAAAAGCTAGCATTTATATAGTTTATGATTAGACAAAATCCTGATGTCTTTGGGTTTCTTTTTGGTTAGTCAATTGTTATTTGTTCGGATTTTGAAATTAATTTACTCTACTACTTTTTCAAGATTTCTTCCTAACTTCAATGTTATATATGTCATCATTCTTCAGTTTCCTGTAGTTTTGTTGCAGTCAGAACAATAACCTTTGCTTGATTGTTAATTAATTTGTTTTACATATGTAGTAACGTAGAGATATAAAGTTGTATCATAGGTGTAATATTTTAATATTCAAATGAACATTGTGAATTAAATCTATCAAATTTTTTTTTCAGGCAAAAAAATATGAAAAAGATGTCAAGCTCTACTGGAATATCTACCAAGTGTAAGTATTCTGAACACCCACATGAACTACCCTCAATGAAAACCATAGTGGCTAATAATCCTACTTTTGTTGGTTAATGTAGGTTTTCAATGATTTTGTGGTAGGCCGATGAAATGCATGACTTGACTGTTTCTGTCAATTGTATTATTATATATCTTATTAATGACCACGCGCTACTTCTTTGTATTACGTGTGTTTCTTTTACACCCTTGGTTAGTTTTCCTATTTCTAATTTTGTTATTTTTGTGGTTGAAACAGTTAAATTGATGATGGTAATTTATTGGTGAAAAAGAGAAATGACAATTCATCTTAGTTTATGTTGCTTTATTCTCTCTGTTCTTTTACATGTGCATATATGCCTGTTAGTAGCTGAAGTAATGTGGATCACGCTCTAAATTATCTTAGACATTAGTCTGCATGAGTGCATTCCAACAAGGAAACCAATTCCTGGCTTTATACATCTTCAGTCACAAGGATTTGCAGGTTTGTCATTCTTGAGTTGCTTCTATTAGTTTGAATGTTGGATTTATTTATTTATTTGGAATAAGATTCTATGTCAGAAAAATTTATTTGTTTGTATTTTTTATTTGATGAGTAGTTGATTGTGCACCCGCTCAGTGGGAATGGAAGAGGGTATAAGATTGGGATAATATGGCTCCTTTGTTCGCTTGTACCAGGGTGATTCTTACATTTGTTTTTTTTTTTTTCGTGGAATTATTTTAGTTTCTTAGCTTTTGATTGGTTCTAATTCATGGTTTGTATGTTAGAAACTATTATCTGATTTTTGTTGCCAGCCTTTCATTTAGGTTACAATAAAGTGCATGCGTATGTGGTAGCTAGCTTCTATCCCGGATAAGGAACTTAATAATTTTGATGGCATGTAGTATTGCTTGTTCTTCACCATTGACACATGATTATTCTCCTCATGAAGAGATCTCAAAGATATATAGCAGTCAAGCAGTCGAGGTTTTTTTATACTTAAAATCTACAATATGTCTTAGTATGTATTTTTAAAATGATGAAATATGAAATTAAATTTTTTTTAAAAGATGCATTGATCACTTCATGGGACCCATATTGCATGATCTGGTGCAGAAAGGTTTTCGAGCAGTGGTCCTGCTACTTAATGGATGGAAGCAATGCCAATATTAATCATCCTCTTTCTGAGGCAGTGGTTCCTACAAAGCCAAAAATTCCTTAAGACTAACTATATAAAATTTCTAAGAATGATCAACTGTATTCTGATTTATTTCACAAATAATGTGAGCATCTTATAAAATATATCTAAGTTATCAATTGCATTCTGATTTTGATCATTAAACGCAATAGGTTGAGAATTTTTCACTCCAAGAAGCATAGTTTTGTTATAAATTGTAGTATCTTATGGAGGTTGCAACATGTGCGCTTCAATTATGAAATCATGAAGGTTGAACAAAATATGAATTTGCTTAACACTGCATGAGAAAGAATCCCACAGGAAAAAATTTCCATGAAGAAAGCAACAATGAAGTTTTGTCCTGGTATTGTTTTTCTTTTGTTGGTTTGCTATGTATTTTTAGGAACTCCTCTTAACAAATAGAGATGTGTGGTGCTATCATATTTTATTTTATTTTTTTAAAAAGAAACCATGAATGTCACTAAGTGCAGGCATTTCAACACCATGAGGCAAACGCTTCATATAATCCCATTCAAGTATTCTTCAAATATTCTGTGCGTGTAATGGATCAAAAGGTAGTAAAATCCCTGATAATCTTGTCTAACTGGAGTCTTTAATTCAATTATTGCTATTTAGAAATCATATTGCACATTGACTAGAGAGTTCTGCGAATCATCACATGTATCACCATGTTGCTCAGAGGATCGAAGTTAATGGAATTTGATTTTTTCTCTCATCTGTTTTTATATAATTTGTTTTATAATTTTCACTTGTGCAATTGTTTCTTGCATTCTTATTCAATACTGCAAGCTTTTCCCTTGGGGCTACACCAGAGCAGATGTTCCATCTTGATGTCAAGCATTATTTGAACATATCAAGGTGTTGCAGCATAAACATCTCAGAGCAGATTCTCAAGGTGCGCAGCATGTATGTTGATGTACAACTTTCATGTGCATATAAATCAATAAAAATAGAAGTCTTAACTATAAAACCATATTCTCTGTTGCCTGGATGTAAAACTTTTTTTTTACAAGTAATGAAAATACTTCATGTGTAATGTGTATTATGTGGTGTAGAATATAATTTATTAACTGGAGCGTTAACGCGTACAATTTCGCTAGTATATATAATGGTCATAAGATATCAGTCAATAAACAGAACAATCACGATCACAGTTTACAAGATTTGGTCATTCGGACCTAAAGGACCCACCCCCCCTAAGACCCGTGACCCGGAATTCTAATTCTATTGCATGCTGAGTGAGAGATGGAAAAGTGGTGTTGGATCATCGATTGAGGAAGAAGATCTCTGATGGCACATACATGATGTTAAAATAAAGAAAATAGAATTCTTCTTATTGTATTAGATGAGCTAAAATGAGACGCAGACGAGTGCATCTGTCTTTTGGAATCTATCATTTCGCTCCTATTCTTCTTGAGTCAGTCGGAGTCGCTCCCGTTTTTTGAGTCAGTCGAAGTCACTCTCGCTCGTTGAGTCAGAGTTGCTGATCCACTAGATCAGATGGTGCGTGTAAGAGAGGTGGAGGTGTGCGGTGGGCAATGTCGTGGTCCTACAGCTTGGGAGGTGGCAGAGCTCTACTACTGTAATAAAGGAACATCACATCCAAATGAATGATTGGAGAGGGTCACCTCAAGAAACTCAGGTACCTCTCACTCAAAGGGATATCCGGTATAACCACAAGTCCCCCAGGGCATGTTTAGTGACGGTCGTCTCTCTGGTCTGGTAATTCTTGATGTAAGCGAGTGCCACCACCTGGAGAGATTTGAGGCCAGCGTCGAGCCGCTGAAGAAACTCACGCATCTTGACATGTCCGGGTGTTACTTGCCCGAGGGGATCGGTTCCCTTTTTAATCTCCAGGTTCTTAAAGGGTACATCATTAATCGTCATGACCAACCACGTGAAGAACTTGATAAGCTTCGAGAGCTGAGGCGACTGAGTATCAACATAAGGAGCTCTTCTATGAATTGGGATATGAGATATCTGAAGTCTCTCCGCTCCCTGACGATTACATGGACCTAAATCACCATCATTGTCAACCGACTATCAGCTGGACCCACCACCTATGCTCGAAAAACTCGATCTGCAGTGCATCCCAGGACAAGACCCACCAACATGGCTGAATTCGATCATCTGGTCTAAAAATAGATCATTCAATAAGCTCTGCTTCCGAGGAGGGTCTCTTCAAAATCTGACTCTGAAAGAGGATGAGAAATGGATCTATTTGGATGTCCTGCGGCTTATAGAGAAGGATTGTTTATTTTAGTAGCTGATCATACATACGTGTGTGTGTATATAACCGATTAGATGCGGTGAACGGTGGGTGCGGCAGCGATCACGGGCCGTCGATCACGGGTCCATCACATCGGACGGTCGGTGCGATTCACATCGACCGTCGGATGCAATGGACCCGTGATCGAACGGCCCACGTCGCGGCCGCACCCGCCGTTCGCCGCACCTAATCGCGAGCGTATATATATATATTAAATAATATATTAAGGGCATGTTTGGTTGCACTTATTTCCCGTGCTTATTCAGCTTAAAGCTGAAAATTAGCTTTAAGTCCGTTTGGTGGGAGAACAAAGAAGCTCGTATTGGTTTCCTCTTTTAGACATTATGGGCCTAAAAAATTCAACCCTGCGAACTCACTTAAAAAGTCGGTAATCGCAATAAGCGATTCTATCAGCCTACAAAAAGACGAGACTGCCCTTGGTCAAGTTCGGTTATTACATATGGGGGTATATAAACCCATTTTCGGAGGCATCGACCTTCTCTCTCCTTCTTCATTTGATGCCGATTTCCCCTTTGAAGAAAACAAACCCTAGCCATCGAAACCCTATTAATGAAATCATAAAATCAGTCTGCCTCTCCAAACATGCCGAAAGTAAGGAAACCCTAAATCCCTTTTGTTCCACCATTATTTCACAAAACTTCATCTGCCCTCCTTCGTCAATCATTCAGACTCGACCTCCTTCGTCAATCGTTCACACAGATCTAATCCTCATTGACGGCCGCAACACCAAGCTCTCCTTCGTCAATCATTCACAGAGATCCAACCCCTCCTCGACTGCCGCAAGACCAAGCTCTTCTTCGTCAAACAGTCACACAGTCCATCTGTTCAAGGTATGTAAAACTGACTTTGAATCATGTAATTTATAAGTTGTGGATGACATTAGGTTCAAATAATAAGTGTTTCATGTGATTTTATAGGGCTTTTGGTTTTATTTTTTCCGATTTGATTTCTTTGTACATCCGGATGAGATAAACTCTCACTCTTTGTATGTTTTTTTTCCATATATGTGATTTATCTTCTACATCCTAACGTGGTAACCTCTCTCTCCCTCTATTTTTTTTTTTTTTGCTTTTCAATTGATTGTAAAGTTTTGTTGTTTTGATATTGTATATGAGTGTGTATCCTATCACAAATAATATTCTAAAAAATATATCATAACTTGACATTAAGAAAGCAACACATTTTTACTGCATTTTTAGTCGGGTTCTCTCTTTTTGTGCTTGCTCTTTCACATCTCCATCTGAAGAGGTTTCAAAAAGAGAGAAACAGATAGAGAGAGTGAGAGACAGAGAGAGGCGCAGAGAGAGGAGAGAGAGAGAGAGAGAGAGAGATGATGGAGCAGGTGGGTTTGTTTCAATTATCTGTGATAGGATTCTTTGTGACAATCTGGGGCAACTTAGATCTTCCCTAGGTCCCCTTTTTAAAAATTGGCTGATGAAATTTTTATTTTTGAAGGTTTTTTTTTGTTGAGTTTTTTAACATTGTTTTTGTCATAGATCAAGTTGGATTTGCTTATTTGTATTTAGTTGCTTGATCTTTCTTTTGATTTTGTGGGGTTTTTTGGGTTGTGTGTTTTTTATTTGGGTGTTTCAGAAGTTGAGGTGATGTTCATGCTTGTACCATTCTTGTACAGCTCCAGTGATTGATTCATGGGATGTTTTCATATGGGTTGTTCCTTGGATGATAAAAAGATGTTGTTTTAGATCCATTCATTGATTTTCAGTAAACACTACTACATTTTTGGGCATATTTTTTAAAGAATACTTATCTGTACGTTGGTGTTGCAACCTCATGTTTTCTAAACCGATGTAGTTGATGTGGTCCAAGGCTAACCAAGTGACCCAAATCTACTTGCCGTTTGAGCTATGTGGTGCACATAGACATTACAATGTCCCTATATGGGTTTATATTGATTATGATCTTTATTAAGATTGGATTTATGGGTGCACAGGTTGTTGCAGAAGTTTGATATTGGTGTAATATCTCATATCATTTTTTTTAAGGTAGAATATGGACTCGAGGTGTGATAGGGTTTCATGGAATCCAGATCAACAAGAAATGAATCGAGTGCGGGGTGAAATTGTCAGTCTGCTAGTGTATGCGTTGATGTTTCTATTGTTGTATCCCTAGCTATGTATGTACATCTCTATGTAGCAGTCAATTTTGTAACAGGTTTGAGAAAACCTCATCTGTGGGAGTGTTGAAATCCGAACAGTACTGCTTATTATGACAGACCAATGAAATTAGATTGACTATCTTTGTCTATATGAGAATAATCTGTGGGACTGGTGTTTTTAACATGTTAAAAAAGAATAATCTTTAATATTTTTAAAAAAACATGTTTTCTCCATTTCAACCAAACATCAAAATAACATTTTCAACACTTATAAAATGGACCAAAATACCATTCTAATAATCACATAAGTCAACTGGTTAATCAAACACACTTATTTAAAATACTGTTTAATATTTTTTATTGAACCAAACGCTTTTTTTTTAAATTCTTAAAGATTATCATCCTTTCTCCTCTTTCTGTACTTAATAATCAACACTTAAAATTTGATTTCTGCTGTTGTCAAAGAGCACCTAAGCCTTAATGGCTCGCGTCTTCCTTCATTCACCTGATCGTGTCGTGGTGCGTGGGATTTCAATATGTTTGTCTCAATAATTTCTGTTTGTGTTTGAATAATTTGGCCACACATTGTATTGAGATCAGCCTTGATCAAATTCTGTGTATATAACAACATTATTGTCTTTCTTTTCAATATAAATAAAATGTCATGCCTTTCATTTCATTCATTTTTAATCTTTCATGCTTGCTGTTAGAGGTTTTTTAAAATGTATTTTCATGTGTTTTGTAAGTTGGGTCTTTGTTTATAACTTTGAGTTGGGTTTTAGTCTCACATCGGTTAAAGAGGAAAATGTTTGGCACTATATAAAGTGAGGTGTGTATAAAGTAATGTTTACTTTAAGAATGGTAAGGTGTTATGCACACGGTGCTTTAGCACCGTCCGCACATGTGCGCGTGTGCGATGGGTGCAATGTGGTGCTTTGATGGTGCACTTGGCATCGTCACCAGGAGCTGGAGTCTTTTCTTTTTGGCTAATTAAACAGTGGAGATTGTTCCATCAGATGCGATCTGGACCGTCCAGATGGTGGACCCGTCCGATGTAACGTGCACCATTGGATCAATCAAGAAATGGTTACACTGATCGAAGGGGTGCCATCGGAAAGGGTGCATCGGATGGTGATCGATCTGGACCGTCGATCTTGTTACTGACGATCCAATGGTCCAGATTGGAGGTGGTTAAGCCTCAAGAGATGCATTGAAAATGTGTTTCTATGTCTATAAATAGACACGATTTCCTACCATTCAAAGATCAATAAAAAAACATTCTCTTTTTCCTAAAGTGTGTCTTGTATTGGGTTTCTGCAGAGCCTAATACAAGGGTTTTGATTCATTTGGGTTCATCATATCAGTATTCTGTTCACCATTCTCCATGCAAACGCTGGTGAAAATTTCTTCGAATTATCCTGCGGACAGATTTTTAGTACCCTGTGCACAATGTATAAGGGCCAAATACTGTTTTAAGGAGAGCGACATCGTAACGCGACTTGAAGTGTTCATTTGAAGTCTCCATCTTCCCCAACAGTCTCCCTGTATGCTAATAATGAACTTGAGCAACGTATATATATTTATGTGTATATAAGTTCACTAGTTTGAATTTGGAGACACCCGAGTTCCCCTGAAGGTCAAAACTGTATATATATTTATTTATGTGTATATAAGTTCACTAGTTTGAATTTGGAGACACCCGAGTTCCCCTGAAGGTCAAAACTCGAATCTTGACGAGGGCTGAAGTGGACACCGCAAGAGGTACAGAGCAAAGTGCCCGGTTTGCAATATCCGATGGCACACCGCATTTCATCACGCCCGCTGACTTCTCTACATTGGGAGGCATGTGGGAGGTGAGCTGTAAGATTGTGATGGGGGGTCCAAAGCAAAAGTCTCTCAATTAATTGTACCGGCGGTTGTATGGGCAAACTGGAATCCGCATAACCATTTGATATTTCGTGGTCAACCTTGGTTTGAAGAGAATGTCTGGGAAGCCTTTATGTGCTCGATGAAGCACTGGGGTCTCCACAGTGTGGGTGCGGGAAGGGTTTCTTTTTTGTGAGACATTTTTCATGTTTCGTAATGAACCCCTTTAGCCTGGGGGAGTCTGTGCCCTTAAAAAAATAAAATAGGACTTACCTTATTTAGAACTAAACCGTACACTAATCAAACATGTAATCCATTTCTATTGTTGCAAGCCAACATAAATCAACATCCACGTACCAAAAAAAAACATCTACATTAAGATATTGTTATAAGTGATCCGGATTCGGACCCCCCCTTTAGAACTAAACCGTACACTAACCATACAAGTAATCCATTTCTATTGTTGCAAGCCAACATAAATCAACATCCAACATACAAGTAATCCATTTCTATTGTTGCAAGATATTAGTTGAGCTTTCTCAAAAAAGATATTCGTTAAGAACTTTAATTTGCTTTGAATAAATATCCCCCCCCCCCCCTTTCTTTCTTTTTTCTTTTTTTTTTTTTTTTTTTTTTTTTTTTTTGACAAAAAATAAAGAACAAAAGATTTTAGATTTTGTTCCTTGACACACTGTCTTATATATATATATATATATAATGTATATGATGAAAGGCAACTTCTCTAACGAATATATTTAGAACAGGAAGTCATAAGAAAGTCTCCTGACCAGAATGTTGAATGAGACAATAATAATAAGGATAATCATAATGAGGCAGCCTGATTAACAATTCATATTCAGCTCCAAAAATGAACAAATCAAAGACAAGACAAAGCCAAAGTATGATCAACCAAAATAAAAAAAGTTAATCCATATTAACACGTGTTCGATTCTCATCCTCAACTGACCCAGGCATATATAAAGAAATTTCCAAGTGCGGACACCTAAAAGATTAGTCATCGTCTCAAAAGGTTTGATTTAATTTGGGATACCTCTTATACCAACACAAAAAAAAAGAGGCTCATGGTCATCTTATTCAATATCTAATAAAATGATATATTCAACCCCTTTGCAACCACATTCTGGTTTTCTTTTTTTAAAATTCACTCTCATATTAAAGTACATATTTTTATATGAAATGATACATATATTGATATACAATAGTATATTTTTTTCCATTTTAAAAAAATGAAAAAAGCAACAAAACAGACTAAGGTAATATTTAAAAACACGTTTATAAAACAAGATTTTAAATAAAGTTGTCTAAATAAACTTGATTCCCAAAAAACGCATTTTTTACGTTTTTTAAAAAATCAATCATTTTACACTAAAAGCTATAAATGACTTTTTAATTAAATATACTTCCTGAAACGCGTTAGATAACACGTTTAAACTTTCCACTTAATTAAAAAATAAAATCACAAAATCACCCCCAAACCCTGTTACCAAATGCTCCCTAAGTATATCAACTCTCCATAATTTATGGTCCACATGACCTTTTAGGCAAAAAGCATATCAATTCTCCATTCAACACCCAAAAGCATCCATCCCAATTACTGAAAAGTGAACAGCATCATGAGAACCAGCAGGATGAGGGCGAAAACAAGGTAGCAGGTAGCAGAGGATGAAAAATCACCTAATAAGCTTTCATCATTGAGTTTCAAATACATAATGATCTCCACCCTCTGTTGGAAGCAATTTATAAAACCGTCATAAAACATTAAATAACAAGCTAATAAAAAAAGTTCATGATATGTAGGAGACACTAGATCCAACAGTAATTGCCTTTGTTTGAGCCCCAGTAAACAATCACCCATCATGGCCCATAAAAAAGATCATACATCAAATTGATAAGATTTGACAGAGTACAGATGGCAAGAACACTCTACTTCGGGCCAATGTCCTTGAGAGCACATATCTGTTCCTCACCCATGGCTGACATCACAGTCACAACTAAGTCTTTCCCTTCACCAAAACCATCCTTAATCTGCATTACAAAACAAGGTTCAATATTCAAGAAGATGAGCAAATGGCAGCAAAGTGCGACTGGTGATAAAATCAAAATCTTTTTGAAGTTATTTTAATAATGACAACAATGAAGAGAACCTTCCCATTACCCTATTTAGATATTATCTTATCCTGACGTACATATCGTGGCTTGCTGACAATAACTAATCATCTAGATAGCTTCCGCCATCCCTTCCCAAGTACAAGCAACAGAAATGTGATGTTAAAATTGGGATTCATTTTCAATCAAGTTCCCAATGTAGACAACATATGTGCACATTATTATCTATCTTACCTTTGTAAAGGGTAGATTTTTTGAAAAAAAAATATTTGTAAAGGGTAGATTACTTATCTACCTTACCTTGGTCATTGATTAAGGTGATAAAAATTAGGTCTTGTTCAATGAGTCATGTCCACCCAACGGCATTAGGTTTATCACGATCCACCCAACTCCTAGTGTTAATTAAAAGAACTATATATTTGAAAATATAATACAGCAAGTAAACACTATTGACTACTGCATCAAAGAAGGTCAAAACTTTATCATGTACCTTTTTATGTTGGCTTTCAGAGCACCACTAATGGTTTCTCATAATGTTTGGCGAAATTAAAGCTCAATGGTTAACCGAGTCAAGTGTGACAAAATTTAGCACAGATTAAAGAGGAAATCATCTAAATCAAAACAATTAAACCACATGACAATGTGACACTGAAAAAGCCAAAATGAATTATTTCGAAAATGCAGTTTGAAGAGTGCAGCAATGAAAAAATATCATTATAGATACACAGAACATGCATGCACCAGAAGGTTGCAAGTACATGGAATGCTGCATACAAACCTGAGCCAGAAGATTCTCATCAGTGGGAAGCTTGAGATCATCCTTTGTATTCCCATTTTCAGTTAGCAGACTCACCTTAAAATCAAAGTAAAACATCAATTAAGAATCAAAGAGAAAATTCAAGAATACAATGTTTAACGAGAAAATTTTATTAGATATACATACGAATCCATCTTCAGATATATCAATCAGCTGGTAATCAGTACGATTAACATGTGGAACCTGTGAAAAAAAAAATAATGCAGAGTCAACTAGCAAGCTGAAATATGCAATTTTAACTATGGAACAGGAGAAACATCAGTAAGGAAACCAATCTTGAAGTTACTTACATCACAGTTATGAGAAGAGGGCACAATATCTTCAAGTTTCTTGCCATTGAAGATGTCAATGGCAACAAAGTGGCACTTTGCATGACCGTGCTTCCCAGTCTTGGAAGTTGAAACCTCAACCACCTGTTGAATAAATTACAGAAAGTCTGAAGTTGATCAAAACACAGGGATCAAGGACACATTCCAATTATATAAAAAATAAAAAACAAACCAAGAATCATCACAGATGATATGCAGAAACAATAAAACAAAACACTTTCTTGTCGAGTAGGAAATATGCAAGCATGGACTATTGAGCATCATATTCACAAGAAAGGTACCCATCATGCTTGAGAGTGATTCAGAGCATGCTTGGCGGGGCTACGTGACGTTCCGGACAAACTAGAGCATCTATGGCAAAAGGGCAGAAAGCTTAAACAAAAGGGGAACAGAAGAAAGCGAAGATCTCTAGGCACTAGTCCCAGAGGGCGTCTGGGCAATTTGATCGCAAGAAACAAGGTAATTTCAGGGAACATTTAGGAGGCCATTGGGACACTCATTCAGGAATGGAGGGTGTACATTGCTTGTGCGTCCGAGTGGAGTTTATAAACGGTTCTTTGTAAATTGAGGAGTGAGTGGAGTTCATTTCCTGGACAGTGTTAGTGGGTAACCTCTACTACTGATACTGCTCGGGGGCTTTTGTGGGTTTGGTATTGTGACATTGTTTCCCGATTTAATAAATGAAACACAGTAGCATGCTTACCTTTCTTTCAAAATAAAGTTACCATCATACTCCATCAGAGATTTTAAGTAAACTAATCACACAACTATTATAAAAAAGAAAATGCCAGGTAAAAAAATTATTATAATACTAAAAAACAGCGTTACTACAAGCTTAAGCATGTAAATATGCATGATGCTCATTTTGGGAGCATTTGGAGATGGATTAATTATATATTTACAAGTTACATGCTACGATAGCTGAGAAATTTTACAATTCCCTCCACATAGCTTTTCCAAATTTAACATGCAAGCTAAAATGCCACACTCCAATATCACTTATTATAAATGATTCATCTCTCTTCAAGTGAAAGCAAATGCAGAGCATGTGCTTCCTTACCAGTGTACAACTTCTCCAAAAAAAAAGGGCCTACAGTTACATATTCAAACCAAAAGAGATTTAAGGCATTTCCTTCCAGGCTTCCACTATCACAAAATTGACATTCTGCAAAAATCTTACAATTGTTCCTGGATCACAACAAAACTAATTTGAGAAAAAGTTATCCCAGAGTAACACAAATCAATTTAGCATAATAGATGAGCTTAATGGTTGGGGCAGTTTGACCTACTGACCAGACTTATGTATACATAGGACATGATTCAGTCACATATCATCAAATACATAATAGGAGATCTTTTAAGATCTTTCATTTTCTTCAAAACAATTCAATTATTTTGGGGATTGGAAGAGGCGCTTGTTTCAATTAAGTATAAACAGTGGATACAACAAATACAAATGGAATGTGACTCAGACAAAAAGGTTGCCACAAAGTATATGATAATTATTACATAGCCAAAAGCAAAGCAGGCTGATGTAGAATATATTAAGGCTTGTGAATACAATTCATATTGAATCAAAAGTGACAATAACTCTCATTCAGCATCATGTAGCTGAACGGCTTGGACAAATCACAAAACAGATAGGCCACAAAACGAGTGTGTTATCTAATATCCACAGATCAAATAATATCCGAAACTGTGAAAGATTGTGAAATTTTCTTTCCAAGTACCATTAATGTCAGATTGCATACCGTTAATGTCAGACTCTCACAATCTGTTTCAAAAGAAAAAAAAATTGAAGTATTTAAAAAAAAAGAAATTATTTTTGAAAGGAAAGACGATCTATGGCAGTACGATCCATCAATCAAACAGCAGAACCTCGCACAAACCCTAGAATTCGAACCGCACAGATCCAAAGCCATAAAGAAAAACCAAAATAAAACAGCAATCAAGAATAAACAAAGAACAAACCTTTCAAAACCCCAGATCAAAAATACATCACAGCATCCACATCCACAACAAAGATCATAGAGAGATAAATAGATAGAGAGAGAGAGAGAGAGAGAGAGAGAGAGAGACCTTGCAGGGCCTGGCCTTGATAACGATGTAACCGTTCTTCCTGATGGTCCCTGCCTGCTGCGGGTAGGTCTTCGAGGCCCCGGCGTCCGCCTTCGACTCGAAGTGATGCTCCTCGTCCGACATGGTGATCTACATCACAAAAAAAAACAGTACCAAATCATGTCAGATCGATCAAAACCTAATGAGATGGATCGATAGAGAGTGAGAGAGAGAGAGACTGACTGTTGTTGGGTTTGCAGGGCAGAGGACGAACGGTACTGACAGCGGGAATGACAAATCTTCCGAATTTATATGACGCTGTCGAGAGACGGAAGAAAGAGAGGGGTGGTCTTAGGGTTCGCACTAAAGATCGTGTCGCGTCCGTGGTTAATTCAGGTCCGTTTGATCTACTTACATGGATGGCTGCAGATCCAGCGTTTCTTCAACGCACTCATGCGGAAGGGGGTCCGACCTGCACGTGTCGTAATACTTATTTATGTTCTAGAGAATTATTTGATTGGTCAGTTTTACAAATTGCGATGAAAAAATGGATTCTGAGAATCTGATCTTGGTCATAGCAAGATCAAAGCGTTGGTTCATAAAGAGTATTGTTACATTTAATTTTTTTTTTTAGGCTGAATTCCAATTCAATATGTATCAATAAAAAATCATTAAAATATATACTCACATTAATGAAGTATCACATTAACAAAATATATGTCTTAACATTTTCTATAAATTCATCCATCCAATCCATTGGAGTATGTATTTCATATTTTATAAAAGCATATAACTCATTAGATGATGTATACTATTTTTAAAAAATTCAAAACATATTAGACTAAAATTGTGACAGAAAAAAGAATAACATTATCCTTTCACAAAATAAAAATAAAACATATTACAACTTATGTGTAATATTACAAATAAAATCATGTGTAATAAATGTTCTGTTTATTAAATTATGAAACTACGTGATTTTTTTTTTAATTTTCTAGATGATTGATCGAGTATATAAAATTAGAACACATTTTTTTTAAAAAAAAATTGCATTCTATTACGTTGAAGCTTACCATTTGAAGAAAATGTGAAAAACATATAAAGGACCTCGTGGATTATATATTTAACATCATTCAAATCAAATTTTGGTTTTATACACAGAATACTAAAAATAAAATATACTATACATTTTCTATAAAAAAAAGAGTTACAGATACTCGGATAAACGATTTTAATTAATCAATAAAACAAATGACATTCACACCTGTCTTCATGAGGACTCATATACTGAAGGTGTCCTTGATACACTCTCCTCCATTTCATGTATAAAAATTTGAGGCGGTGATTCTATGATGAGACCATGACAATAATCAGTTAACAAATAAATATTACCACATGACCTTGTCCATAAAGCGAGACAAATATAAAAACTTTCTTGCTACGTTCAAAATCTAATGGCTCATCTGTAATGTTTCTCTATAAGTCTTTCCAATGATCACCAATTGATAAGAAGATTCAAGAGTTCCTTATTCCAACTGCAGAAAGCACACCAAGTTTTGAATATGCAAGCATTAAAAGCAACATGGAATGGTACCATGTTACAATCAAACAAAGGCAATTTTTTGGATTGGATGGGACCTAATGTGATAAAGATTTTAGTTATTTATGATGATGCCATGCTAAGGAGTGCTAGTAAATAATGACAAATGCAAAGATAGAAGACTTGAGTCAGAACTAACACTTCACGTGCTTCTTGATCTGTGTAGCCAGATGCTATGGCCAACAGCTGACCATTATGATTATATGATATTGATCCGATGCTTCTGGTGTACTTTGGAAACTGAAAACGCGAGAGAGATGAATTGGTTAGAGCATTTTACAAAATGAGACACGTGGAAGGCAAAAAATAGTTTTCATAAAGTTGCTGTTCAAGAATTTGATCTCTAATTAAAATTTTCAGGCAGCTCATTTTGATTTTATAGTACATATTAGTTAAGTTGTTCAAGACAATTTTAGCATGGCAGATGCATGCAAAAAAGAGAGTAAAGCTAGGGAGGCTTTAAGTTTTATGACAGGTTGACACTTGACAGGGCGGGAATTTTTTTGTTCAGACCTATGATATGATAAAAAGGAATCACCCAGAGTAGTCCCACATATAGTGGAATGTTGGAAGGGGAGATACTCAATGCGGTAAGATGGTCACTCTCAGTAAATACAGAACTCCGTCATATTGGCCTAAACATTTTACCATTACTCTGAACAATATCCCTAAAATATACAATACCAATATCCTTTGGTCTTATCATAATGAAAACCACCATCCTTGCTAAATTGAGCAGCAACTAAAATCAAGAAACAAGCCATAACACTATCTTGCTACTAGAAATTAACAAGTGTAGTAAAAAGTGAACTATACCAATAGATGATCCTGTTACTGTTGGATAACAAAAAGAGGGATAAGTGATACCTCACGCAACCTCTTCCTATTGCTGTTGTCCCAAATGATAGCATATCCTTCATCATCTCCAGTTACAAAGGTATGATTGCTGCTATGAACCCATTACTTGTTACTGCATTTGTGCAGTCTTGATAAGTTCAAACTTGAACAGCAGAAGAGCAACCAAGGGATACCATGGATGGAATGCAATGTCATTCACCGCAACAAGATGATAATTTCCATCTATCTTTTTTGGATGACACCGGAAAATACACCTGCTGTTGATATAGACAGATATCATTAAGATTCCATTATAAATTTCATGGCACAAAAATTTAACACGCATTCTAGTTTGTGGAATTGAGAGTTTTGTCAGGTAATAATAAATCACCCGGACTCCTTATATATCCAACAAGTTCTTTAGCAGATATGTAAAATTATATTCTTCTCAGTAGCATAATCACATACCTTAGCCCATATACATATAATTAATTAAATATATTTTATCTTTTAAGCCCCGACTGTTACATCTTGCAACTGAATGATGATCCAAATTGTGTGCCAAAACCAAAAAGAATATCTTACAGAAAAACACACTAAACGTTTGCCAGTATTTAAATAAACAAAATGGCAATGATGGGCTAAAAGCATATTGACCATGCATAAATCACAATCTCCTGAAAAGGGAAGTCTGGTTTGTGCCTATTTAATAATTAAATAGATATTGAAAATCAAGTGCCCAGAGCTTGAATGACAAACCTTGGTTCACAAGCATTCAACGAGTCAAAAAACCTCAATCAGGCCCGTCCATCCACTGATCCAACCACATACCCTGCTAACAAACAGGTGGAATATCCATGGTGAGTCCTGAGAGCTGTCATCCACTTACAATTCCTAATTCTTACATCAACCTACATATCAATGTGCAATTACACAAGTGTTTTTGCAGGGTCAAAAACTTCCACAACTTTATGTAATTCGTAATTAAGTAATAAAGAAAAAAAGATGCAGAACATGTTTCCACCTTGGTTATTAGGAAACGAACGGACGCATGTTATATGATAGTCCATATAAGAGTCATTCTGTAAGACCCCAGACCTATATTGAGACTTATGTTATTCTCTTACATGTTTGGATGATTGGATAGCACAATTATATGTGTTATTCTAAATTATTATTCATTGGGGGTGTATTAGGGTCATGTATGACTAGGTTATATCCTAAGTTATATGGTTGGCATGATTCGGATTTAATTTTGTTAATGCCCAAGATGATGTAGTTTAAATATGATTTTATTATGGGGCATTCAATTTTGAGTTAGCTTTCATACAAAAGTGGAATTAGATCATTTGGATTCTTGTAGAAAAAGTTTTGAGTGTTTTTCCAATTATACCCTTTGGATGGAAAAAGTCTGGCAGCAGCCCTGTTTGGTGTTTAACTTATATTTTGGAATAGTTAGAGGTGTTATTGGATCTTGGCATAAACATGAAAACTGTAGATAATCGTCTTGGCTTTCTAACGGAGTTTGAATTATGCAATTCGGAGTTAGATTGTAAAAGTTATGGCTATTCTAGTCAAGGCTGCGCAGAATTTTTAAAAGAGGGTAATTTGGTAATTTGGGTGGATTTATTAACTCCATTGTATAGGTGCAGTCAGTGGTGTATATGGTGTGAGAGAGGGAGAGAGTCAGCTGAGACTCATTTTAAAAAAAAAACAGAGAAAGAGAAGTGGAGAAGGGGAGGAGGGGAAGAGATTGAGGAGATTGTTGTGAATCCCTTGTTTTTCTTTTTTTACTTTGTAGCCTTGTTGGCTGTTCTGGCTCTCTTTCTTTGCTGCTGCTGCTGCTGCAATTGGGGGCCTGTCATGGCTGATTCAAGAGGGTTTGGGTGATGAGAATGCAAGAGAAGTGAAAGTTTGGTGTTGGTTTCATAGGGGTGAGTGAAATCCAAGTTATTTCTTAGTATTTCATCTTTATTTGGTGTTGTTTGTGTGTTCATTGGTGCTGGAAATCATGGCGGAATGTATGTGTGTTGTTTGTTGTGAGAAAGAGTGTGTGTAGGCTTGGTAGCATATGATGGTGATGGTGGAAGCCCTTATGTGCACCATCTTCTCTTCTTCCCAAGGTATCTTCACCTCCCCTTTGTGCCTTGTAGGTGTTTGTGTTTATGCTTCAAAGAAGTATGTGTGGTCCTATCTAGTATTTTGGGTGGTCAGCAAGGGATGCTTAAGTGTTGTTGTATCTGTTTTTCCTCTTTCCTTGTTGTTGGGAGTTGTGTGTTATAGTAAGGCAGATTTTCTGTCTTGTGAAGATGCTTATGAATGTGATACTTAGAGATATATTTTGAGGATGGTGTCTTCATATGACAGGATCATCTACATGTGTAGATCTTATGTATGAAATTTGGTGTCATTATCTTACCTGTGGCATAAGTTATGATCTGTTTTATAAGGACTGTACAGATTCGAGTAGAAATTGACCTGTTTCTGATTTTATTTTATTTCGGGCACATAGAGATTGAATTGGATGGTGATGTCTTCATGGATTATATTCCCAGCATATCAATGAATGTGCATGATTTATTTCAGAATTTTTAGATGAGTATTGGGTGCTGTGGAGATCAAAGTGTAGGGTTGTATTGCTGCCCAGATTTCTGTAGTGCTGCCCAGATTTGTTTGTGGTGAAGGTGTGAGGTTTCTTGCTGATTTATAGGTGATTTAATTGAATGATGGCCTAAGGATGAGTGGCTTTTGGTGGTGTGGAATAATTGGTTTAGTGGTTGGAGGTATGAGGTGTATTTTGCATTTGTTGGCTAGGATCTTAGGATATGTTTGTATTATTTTTTTATGCATGGATGTTTTTATCCTTGGCTGAGTTGGCAATGTTTATTTGTCCAGAGGGGTCTCCTCAATATGAGGAGGGTGGTGATCTTGTGTTTAGGCTTGTGGTGGGAATGACTATACTCCCAAGAGTCCAGTAGCGATGGCGTTACCGTTGGACTGTCCGATGCGCGTGATTATTCACGGGATGGAATGATTGTATCGGTGAGTGGATCTAACTTGGCATTCTGATAATCTAGTTCCATACATAGTCATGTTTATGATATGATATTAATCATGTATGCATGACTATGGTGACATCCTTAAATGATAACATGACATGGTTAAGTAGATTATAATTGAGATTGCATGATTTCTTGTCATATATATATTTATATTAGATCCTCACGTGCTGATACATTAATTAAACCTGGAATATGTAGTTAAAGGTAAGATTTGATATTATTATATACATATTGTTATATCTTGAATGCATGCTCATGATCTATCCTTGTTAATGACTACATATTATATTCTATATATAGCCTTATTAATAGCCATCTAGCTTTGATAATGATTGTTTAGCCTTGTTAATGGCTAATATATATATTATCAACATGATTTATAGATCTTTGCCTAAAGATCTGGTTAGAGACATCATTTAGGGGTAAGGGGATCTGATCGTATAGGTAAGATCTGGTTGCTTATTGTGGTGACATCGTAGGTCCTCGACCGGTTTGTGTCGAGCTTGTTTAGGGTGGGTTGATTATGGTAGTTCTTACAAGTCGTGAGTGCGAACCTGCAGTTGATGTGAGGGTAAACTCTGGGTGTTCATCCTGGACGCCCACGGTATCCGATGGTTCAAATCGGCTACGCGTCAGAGTGGTTGGATGACGGAGAGCCTTAGCCAATATACTGGGTTTGACGGTTTAGTTTTGCATTTAGATACTTCGTGTGAGTCAGTTGAGGTGAGGGTAAACTCTGGGTGTCTTTCACGAGGGAGCGTTTTCAAGGTTCATCCTGGATGCCCACGGTATCTGATGGTTCAAATCGGCTACGCGTCAGAGTGGTTAGATGACAGAGAGCCTTAGCCAAGATACTGGGTTTATCGGCCCTGTTCACAAAGTGATGGAGTCTAGGACGGGATCCATTGATGCGGTTTGTGATGCAGTCGGGCTCTGGTGGACTTGACGGGTGGAGTGATACTCCCTGTATTGGCCAAGCCGATGCATTTGCAGAAATGGGTCTGTAGATACCCCATTTTGACCGATTTGGATCTAATTTACTTATCCCTAGCGATATCTGAATCGGTTTAATACTTGTTCCAAATGCATTTTCTAGTATGCTATGATTTCTAAGTGTTTAACTCTATATATCATGAATCTATATAAACACATGCATCAAATTCTCTCTTTTAAGCTTTCATGCACATCATCTACACTTCCGTCGACTCATGGATTGTCGACCGAGACAATCCCTTCTTGGATCGTCGACTTGGACAACCCCTACTCGGATTGTCGACCGAGACAATCCCTACTCGGATCGTCGACCGCGACAAGCCCTTCTTGGATCGTCGACTTGGACAATCCATAAAAGGATCGTCGACTGAGACAATCCTTACCAGGATTGTCGACCTCGACAAAGGGATGATGGATCGTCGAAAAACCTGGAGCAGATAAGCTCGCAAAAGGACGGCATGGGCTGCATTTTACGACCTCTCCGCCGATGTCAGCCACTCCGAACGACGTGGGAGCAACGTGGGGGCACTCAATACCCCCCATTGAGGTGTCAACACCCCATTGGATGGGTTTGACTATAAAAGGAGGGGTGAATGTGAAGAAGAGGGGAAGAAGAAAGAGAGAGAGAGAAGCCAAACACCCCCCAAACCCCCCATCCGAGTTCAGCCACCCAACCACCACCACAGCAGCCAAAGGAGAGGAAGAGAAGATAGAAAAGTTGAATCATTTCCTTTCCTTTCTCATCTCCACCCCAACCCACCTCCATCTTCCATTTCTTTTTTTTTATTTTTCTTGAGTTTGTCCATATCTCACATTTTCCAACCTTGTAAACAAGTTGTAATAATCTTATTTAATAAATAAACATAAGTTTAATCAAGGTTGAGAGTGTTGGAGTACATCTTGGACTATTATCAGTTCTTTTGAAAACTATACGCAGCTGACGGACGACCCTAACTTGGATCGTCGGTCGGTTGGTCTAGAGACCATTTGAACACTCCCCTTTGCAAGTTTGGGTGCTTACCCAAGGACTACTAACCCCTTTCGTTCTGCTTTTATCTACTTCATTTGTTGTTTACTGCTTTATATTCTTGTTGTTGTTATTATTATTATTAATATTTTTTGTATATAGTTTTTCTTTTCTTCTTTAATATTTTATGCTTTTTTATCTCAATTTCTTGTTAAAATATTCCACTAATTTTGTTAAATTTTCTTCGAGTTAACCCTCGACAACCCCCCCTAGTTCGTCGAGTCCGACAATCCCCCTTGGTTTGTCGAACCCGACAAGCACACCTGCATTTGTCGAACTCGACAATCCACCCTGGTTCGTCGAGCGCGACAATCAACGCCGGGTTCGTCGATCTCGACAATCTACCCTGGTTCGTCGAGCGCGACAATCAACGTCGGGTTCGTCGATCTCGACAATCAACTCCTGGTTCGTCGATCTCGACAATCAACTTCTGGTTCGTCGATCCCGACAATCAACCCCCACTCGTCGAACCCGACAATCCACCCCCACTCGTCAAACTCGACAATCCACCCCCACTTGTCTAACTTCTGTTTTTTTTTTTTTAGAATAATTTACTACACCATTTTTTTTAACTGGATCTTAATCATTTTGTGTGAGGTACCTGAGCTTCACCGCGTTGCGTGGCCGGCTGCGTCAACGTGAAGAGAATCCACCATTTCCCGGCAAAGACGAGTAACAGAAGAAACCCTCTTTTCTTGCTTTTGAGGAAAAGCAAGTGGCGATCATAACAGTGTCCTTGAGAGCGGTCGAGTGACCTTGGACGATCTTTCGAACGGCGATCCGGTGCGTCGCGTACGGACCGGAACCAAGTTCGAAAGAACCAGATTAACGACAAACATCGTCAAAAATCCACATCGACAGGGTCGCCTAAGAGAAGTCACTGCACGACAGGAGGAACTGTGAGACATTTGTGTGTAGTGGCATTGCAGTCACTAGGATATATATATATATATATATATATATATATATATATATATATATATATAGCGTTGCTAGCATGGGATGGATCCCCTGTGGTATGGGACGCAGACGGATCTGTTTTTATGCTGGGGACATAGCGAGGTTAGTGTTATAGCGTTACTAGCATGGGATGGATCCCCTGTTGTATGGGACACAGACGGATCTGTCCTTATGCTGGTGACATGATTAGGTTAGTGTGAGTTGGCCTTCTACGGTGATGGTACCTAAGGCTGGTCGGCTTATACTTGATAGTTATTTATGTAGGTTTTATGGATGTGTTGGAACTGTAATTTGAGGTGTCTTGTAGTTAGTTTCATTCACTAGGCCTTCATCAGCTTACTCCCTCTATTGTTATGGCTTTCATCCAGGTGTTGTGGGCCTCTCGGCGATTTGGTGAGCATGTCAGCTTCTTGTTGTTTGTTTGTAACAAGTGTTTCGTTATTGTTGGTATATATTTGACTGTATTTGTAATTATGACTTGTGTTCACACGGGACGGTGATTGTGTATTCCTTTGAGGCCCCAATTATCTGTTCTATGGCCTTGTATTGTTCATTTATTTATTCATAAACTCTTCCGCTGTCGTTTATTCTGATCCAATCATTTATTCCTTATGATTTATTCTGATTATAATATACTCGGTATCGTATACGTGTCACCCCTTGGGGACAGCCGCTCTGAGGGCGTGACACATTCGATTGGACTGGTCTCTTTAAGTTCCGCAGGTCAAGTACATTAACAGTTCTTCCAGTGGCAAGTGCTAAAGAGAGACCACAAAGTGACATGGATCCCACAACCATGTCTACAATGTGAGATTGGCAAACAGATGCCATGCGCTTATCCCAAAGGATTACTATTTTGTCAATGTCTGCTGTGATTATTAAACCAGCAAACCAAAACAAAAATACCTAAAGGCAACAAACTTAATCATAGTTAGTTATCTACGTAATCCAATTCTTCGATTGCCAGATACCCAAAAGTAATATGATGAGAATACTTATTTAACAGGTTGATTACTTGCATTGGTACAATTGAGTCATGGCATAGATAAACAACTATAATCTCCTGTAGTTTGAGAACATAGGAAAGAATATTGAATTTATGTAAAAAGAACTATATACCAGTTTCCTCAGAATGCTCAAGGCAGCATGCTGCTTGGTCATGCTGTCCTACTATATCATGGATCCCTGTATGCAAATCATACCTAGGCATATCAATGCATTGTTATGAGACACCGACAGTAAAAACAGTTAAAAAGGAACTGCAAAAATAAGAGCATCGTCCATAAAGCTCAATATTTTGCATAGCAATGGATAAACACTACAGTGAAATAATTGACAAGTGTGAATCTTCACTGGGAATAACCTTTAAATTTAATAGATTTCCATAGCTTTTTTTAAATTCCCGTACAAGAACAGACTGAGCATGATTTACTTGAATAGTTCAGGAACTTCAGAAAGTACAAATATGTGATTGGGTAACAATTTTTTTTTTTTTTTGGAAGAAGCAATCACATCCACAAGAGAGCATGTGGATGTCATGTCATTGCTTTCTGCCTAATTTAATCATAACCTTTCTAAAATTTGCACAACATATTCACTCAAAAGACCCATTTCTATCTCTATATTTATTAATAAAATGAAACTGCTCTAACTCAACCACTACTGATTCAAGGGAAAAGATGCTGACTTTACAAAGAACAACAATCAGCACACCTTCTGACGCAGCCATCAGAATCGAAGGTGAAAGCGCCCGACTCGTCGAAGTGCCTGCAACGACAAACCAATCTAATAAAAAATACTACTTGAACAAAACAAGAAACATGAAATCAAAAATGCTTAGAGAAAGAACAAACGGAGTCCCAAGACGAGATCAAGAGATCGTTGGATCTCGGAGAGAATCTGATCCTCGAAATCTCAATCTCCAATCGGTCTCTCAAACTCCAATGGAATCCCCTCCATGGCTCCGATCACGATATCAAGTCAACCAATTCTTTTGATTTGTTCAGAAGATATGTAAACCCTAGAATTGGAGATCGTTTTCGAGTTCCCGCTCAAACTCGTTGAGATCTGATCGAGAATCCACACCGTCCATTCGGTGGTTCCCGGGGCATATTCGTCAATCCAGAGTGGACAAAGCAACACGGCCAATAAAAGGAGACTTTTTATTTCTCCACTTCGGCTCTCCGTCCTTCGCGAATCAATGGCGGCGAGGGTTCTCTTCGCCTCCCAAAATGGGCAGTTTATGCTCCCTCCGATCTTCACCTCCAACTTCAGAGCCGGAAACCTTTCGAGGACACTACGAGTCTCGCGGAGATCGCTCGGTTCGTCCTCCCTCTTCAGCTTCAGAAGCTCTTTGGATGGGGAGAAGGTGGAGGAAGAGCCTTTCGTGCTCACGACGCCGCTTTATTACGTGAACGCCCCTCCCCACATGGGCAGCGCCTACACCACCATCGCCGCCGACGCTATCGCCCGCTTCCAGGTGAATTTCGCTTTTGTTTGAGATTGACTTTTTTGGGATCCCTGAATTGAAAGGGCTCCACTTGCAATATGTTTATTGAATGCTTTAAACCAATCACTCACATTCCTGTCATCCTTTTCAACTGGGTTTTTCATAATTTTTCTGTTGCATACAACTGATTGAAGTGGTTTTCATATATTTTACTGAAGGCATTGGTTTTTCTAATTCTCGTATGCCATATTTGATTCATGTAATGTACCATTTGAATAGGAGTGCTGATACACTCAGTCCATTTTGCATCCTGTTTTGTAGTCCCATACACTATGATAGCATAGTATACACTGCACTATCATAATGTATATAGTTCTATCATAGTGTATGGAGCAAATTTTTTTTTTTTTTCAACTTGAAAAAAAAATACACTAATGTATTTAACATCTACTCCATGGAAGAGTGTATGATTTTTTTTTAAAATAAACCGGTGTGGATTGCAATTGGAGTTGCACAATGGCTGGACATATCATTTTCCTTTGAAAAGCACTGCGGTCTGGCTTATAAAATTAACCTTAGAAAATGTTGGATATCATGTTTATTTTTCTTTTTTTCAATGAATATTAGTTCATTTAATGTAATGGTGATCATAATCCAAAAGTTTATACTTTATAGCAGTCAGTCTATACATCTCATATTTTAAGTGACGTGTCAGAATGTCTCTGAATACTTGTTTGCTCCACCAGAGACTTCTAGGGAAGAAAGTTATCTTTGTAACAGGCACGGATGAACATGGGGAGAAAATCGCCACTGCTGCAGCAGAAAATGGTTGCAGCCCTGGTGAGCACTGTGACACCATCTCACATTCTTATCAGATGCTTTGGAAAGATGTGAGTTCAAGTACTGAATTTTTATTTTATTTTTTTCATCTTGATGAGAAAATGCGGCTTCAATTATACAAACAAAATGATTACATCTATTTTTCTCTTGAATGTCAATTGCAGCTTGACATAGCCCATGACAAATTCATCCGCACAACAAAGTCAAGTCATGAAGCAGTTGTGAAGGAATTCTATGCTAGAGTCCTCAAAAACAATGACATATATCAAGCTGACTATGAAGGCCTGTATTGCATCAACTGTGAAGAGTACAAGGTCAGCTATTGTGTTTCAAGATACAAATTTAAGAGCCAGTCAAATCAATGTTTCTAACATGATGCATTTTCCTTGTTTGATAATGTAGTTTACCGCACCGACAATGTAAATTGCCTAGTTTCTTTTCTATTTTAGGCTTCTTATGTTTTTTCCATTGCCATGTTTAACTGCCTGCAGGATGAGAAAGATTTACTTGACAATAACTGTTGTCCTGTGCACCTTAAGCCTTGTGTTTTGCGTAAGGAGAACAATTACTTCTTTGCCTTGTCGAAGTACCAAAAGCCATTGGAGGAAGTCTTAAATAGCAATCCAGCATTTGTACAGCCTTCATTTCGCTTGAATGAGGTGAATATAATAATAAAAAAGTTCTTTCTTTAATTCTTTTCTAGTTGCATGAACAAAATGCTATTTCTGAATGGATGTGCCCATTGCATTTTCTAACATAGGCTTTAATTTAGGTGCAAAGTTGGATTAATAGTGGCCTGAGAGATTTCTCTATATCACGTTCATCCGTGGAGTGGGGCATTCCTGTGCCAAATGATAATGCGCAGACCATTTATGTGTGGTTTGACGCACTATTAGGGTATTTCATTTTTTCCATCTTAAGATTACCTGCCATTTTATCATCCATACAACACACCATAGTTTACTTCTGATGTGCATTTGATGTATGTTTGTTGTCTGGTATTTTCCTTATTTAATATGCTTGTTTCTTCTTTTAATGCTGAGTAGATATATATCAGCTTTATTAGATGATGAGGATCACCCTACTTTAGACAAAGCAGTTTCTTCTGGTTGGCCTGCTTCACTGCACTTGGTAGGAAAGGTACAACATCTTGATCTATTTTTTAATTTTTATGCATATGATATATGCCCTCATTGTGATACACCTTGCTGCTATATTTTAAATTGAGGATGCAATGAACTCCATTCAAAACATTGGTGGCTAGTGCTTAAGTTGATTCTGGGACATCTTTTTGATGAGTTTGCCAGAGGTTCTCAAAGTCCATTTGTCTCAGGTTCCTTGGTCGGTGGGGACTTCCCTAGAGCGGTAGGATAATTTGTGATAAATATCCACTGTTCTAGATGCGAGTGATGATCATTTCAGGCACCCATTTTCTTGTTATGTGGAGTTACAACTTGTGCTACACATTTTTCATGGGGATATATATGTGCTATTATTAACAGTTGCGAAATATGAGCTTGCATTCATACTTTTTTTGAAACTTCTAGTTGTGGGCTCTTGATTTTTCCTGAATAACTTGTTCCTTTCAATGTAAGTTACGCTTATCTGTGGTGTGTGGATTTTTTTCAGGATATATTACGCTTTCATGCAGTTTATTGGCCTGCCATGCTAATGTCTGCAGGATTAAGTCTTCCCAAGAAAGTGTTTGGACATGGATTCCTTACAAAGGTCTTTGTCAAAAGTTATTTTCTGTATGACCTTGCTTGCTTTTAAATTTTTGGACTTGCTAGATGCGTAGTTGACGATTGATTTTTGTAATCTCAGGTTACATTAAGATAAATCATTGTTCCCTAAATTATTTTTTTATCTTTTCCATTCCTTAGCAAGAATAAAATGATTTCAAATTCATGTAACTTCTATGTGGTGTTTGGAGAATCAAAATCTATATTGGTTGTAAATTTTCCCAAGTATATGAGCTTAAGGAGATTTTTATTGGTGTTACCTGTTGGTTCGATTTAATTGTCGTTAAGATTTAGTCTTTACCAACAAAAGAAATTTATAACTCTCTTACCTCTTTTTGATAGAAAGTGGGAGTAAGAGGTCGATCCCACAAGGAGACTATGGAAGCAAACAATTAATTGTAAAAGATATCAATTCCCAAAAAGATTTTAAAACAAAATTTTTGAAGATTGATCCAAGAAAGCTACTTTAAAAGCTAAAATAAAATTTAATTTGAATCAAGATACGATAAAATAAAAAGCCACCAAGGATTAGAAACCACCCCACAAGTATGATTGATTAGATCTTTCTATTGCACTTATATTTCCCTTACTTCACATGAGTCAAGAGATTTTACTTGGTCACATGGAGAATATAGATTTAAAGTTCTCTTTTAACATTTCATTAGTTGATACACCATTAACTACTAGATCAAGGACGGTTCTTATAGTGAAGACCCTCTTCCTTGATAATTAAGATATTCAACCAATGCCAACAAAATATTTCAAAGAAGGTAGTTCACTTCTACTCGATTTGAAAATAGAGTTTATAAAGTATCAATCATGTCTCATCTAAGTAAAACGATGAAAGATCTTAAAATACCCATAATCAAGATAAATCTGAGTTGAAGAAACTATATAATCATTAAGCATAAATCAGAATAATATAAGATGCACAAATAAAAGATCTAATTACTCATATTTCAAAGAGGGTCGGTGATATTCTAGAATAACAATAAAAAGATTCCATGAAAATCAAAGAAAGAAGAACTCTTTATTGATTGAACATAAACAAAATACAATAGCATCTATGTCTAATACCAAAGAAATACAAACTGAAAACACAAACTGAAGAGAAAAACTTAAAACAAAGAAGAAAGAACAAGAAAAATGAAAAACTAAAATTCTGCTCAGCTGGGAATCTCTCTGCTGTCCTCTCTCTGCAGGCCCCTTTTATAGAGTTCTAGGGGCTGTATTGGCTGGGGCTTTTAAGTCTGGACAGCTGCCCAGGATTTGAAAAATCCTTGCTATTTTGGTAGGATTGTATAGCTGTCTAGGTGGGGATTTAGAGGGTTGACTAATGCTGATTTTTAGTGATTTTGATAGAGATTTAAGATTGATTTGACAAATCAGATTTGCTGATTTGTGGCTGTCTGCTGGAGCTGATTTGTGAGGGAGATTCTCTCTTCTTTTAGCAATTGTGATGATCCATTCTTTCCATAATTGTTGTAGACTTTTAGGAATTGAATATTCACATGTTCTTTTCCTCCAATAGCATGTAGAAATTTATCTTCATATCCTTTGAAATTTGGATTAATATTAGAATCTCTATGACAAATATAATATGCACATGAAATGTATAAATGTAGTTTATTTGTGCATATTATGTAGAAAATGATATATTGCATAGGGAAATGTCCAAGACAACTCTAAAAGGTATATCAAAATATGTATTTTTGAACATCTAACATTACCCAAATATTTCACTATACATATTCTCTTTTGTAGATGATATGATTTCATCCCATCTATGAATAAATTGAACGTTGGATGTCACATGATCTTTGTGGTTAATATATTGTCATTCAACTCATGACAGGAGTTTTAGAAGTGCTATCTGCTACATGATCATCATTTTACCATGTATTTCTCCTTTTTTTTTATATTCCCCTACACATTTGAATCCTAAGTTTTACATCCATAAGACCTTTGAAACAATGCTTTTTTCTTATGGTCCCTGAATGTATAAGAATTTTGGTGGAGTTAGCTTTGTTCTTCATTTTGTTAATCCTCAGATAAGTAACAAATTGTAACCTGTGGGTCCTTTTGATGTCTTATCTCATATAATTATTTTCATTTTCATGCAGCATTCTGCTTTTTATTTTGAAAATTATAGGATGGTATGAAGATGGGGAAATCATTAGGGAATACACTTGAACCAAAGGATCTGGTACACAGATTTGGATCTGATGCAGTTAGATACTTCTTCTTGAGGGAAGTGGAATTTGGGAATGATGGGGACTACTCAGAGGAACGTTTTATCAATTCTGTGAATGCGCACCTTGCCAATACAATTGGTAATACTTGAAGTTCGTTCGTCAGTTATTTGTGAAATATCTTATGGGCAATACCATTTTGTCAAGATAGAGTGACTTTTTTCAAAATAACCATTATTGTTTTGTTTTTGTTGCAGGAAACCTTCTTAACCGTACACTTGGACTTTTGAAAAAGAACTGCCAATCTACCTTGCCTGTTGATTCATCACTTGCTGCTGCAGAAAATTCTTTGAAGGAAACAGTAGAGAAGCTGGTAGTGAATTTTTTGGCACCACCCATTAATTCATTTCTCCTTAGTATGAAAGCAGAATTTTGATATTTCTTTATGACTTTTCAACCATTACCCTACTTACAAAAATGCATATTTAGCTGTGTGTGAATGTGTATAGAAACAATTTACTGAGTGTATATTGTTATTCAGGAATTACCAAGGAATACATAATACAAAAAATTATAAAAGTCAAATCATGTACAAATTTCAGGGATGTGTTTTCTGACATATATCTTTTATGTTTTGGGCTGAAATCACACCAATTCTGTGGGAAATAAATCATTTGATTTGAAAGTTTTTTTATCTGATCTTTTTCTAAAGATCTGAAATAATTTTCAGGTTTGGTATATTGAAAGAATAGTGCTTACTTGTGCAGTAATTAACTTTTGTAGGTCGATAATACCAAACTTCACTACGAGAATCTATCTTTGTCATCTGCCTGTGAGGCCGTGTTAGAGATTGGTCATGCTGGCAATTTGTACCTTGATGAGCGTGCTCCATGGTCTCTTTTTAAGCAAGCAGGCCCTAGTTCAGAAGCTGCGGCAAAGGTATCACTTCAGATGCAATCAGTCAACTTACTTTATTCTTATATTTGTTTAACAGTAACCAGAATGAATGCTTGGAGCTACTGGATTTCATTTTTGAATTGAAAATAATACCGAGCCTTTATTGATGAAAACTAATAAGTAATAAGTGACCTTAAGTTCATTGTTTGACAATGCGTATATTATCATATTCTGTAGACAAAAAATTCCTGGGTTCAAGTCCTAAATGTAACCACCTTGTACAAAAAGATGTCAAAAGATTATAATTATATCCAATATCTCCCCTCCCACCACCCTGTTACATGCGGGATAGCTCTGAGTTATGTCTTTTTATCTCACTATAACTAATTATCAGCATCTTTGTTAATGTCCATGTGATTATTATTGTCTATTGGCTCGATTTAATTGTCGTTAAGATTTAGTCTTTACCAACAAAAGAAATTTATAACTCTCTTACCTCTTTTTGATAGAAAGTGGGAGTAAGAGATCGATCCTACAAGGAGACGAAGCAAACAAGTAATTGTAAAATGTATCAATTCCCAATAAAAAGATTTTAAAACAAGAATGTTGAAGATTGATCTAAGGAAACTACTTTAAAAGCTAAAAGAAAATTCTAATTTGAATCAAGATACAGAAAAGAAGATCCGCCAAGGATTGGAAACCACCCCACAAGTATGATTGATTAAATCTTTCTATTGCACTTATATTTCCCTTGCTTCACATGAGTCAAGAGATTTTACTTGCTTACATGGAGAATATAGATTTAAAGTTCACTTTTAAAATTTCATTAGTTAATACACCATTAACTACTAGATCAAGGACGATTCTTATAGTGAAGAACCTCTTCCTTCATAGTTAACATGTTCAACCAATGAAAACAAAATATTTCAAAGAAAGTAGTTCACTTCTACTAGATTTGAAAATAAGGTTTATAAAGTATCAATCATGTCTCATCTAAGTAAAACGATGAAAGATCTTAAAATATCCATAATCAAGAGAAATCTGAGTTGAAGAAACTATATAATCATTAAGCATAAATCAGAAAAATATAAGGTGCACAAATAAAAGAACTAATCACTCACACTTATGGGGTGGAATCCTCTCCTTGATGGGAAGATTTTCTAACCTACCATAGTTGGTGATATTCTAGAATAACAATAAACAATTTTCATGAAAATCTAATAAAGAACTTTTTATTGATTGAGCATAAACAAAATGTAATGGAATCCGTCTCTAATATCAAAGAAATACAAACTGAAGATAAAAACTTAAAACAGAAAAGAAGGAACAAGAAAATGGAAAAATAAAATTTTGCTCGGCTCAAAATCTCCCCTTCTCCTTTCTCTGCAGGCCCCTTTTTATAGAGTTCTAGGGGCTAGATTGGCTAGAGCTTTTAAGGTTGGATAGCTACCCAGGATTTGAAAAATCCTTACTGTTTTGGTAGAATTGTGCAGGCTGTCTTGGTGGGGATTTGATGGATTGGTTGAAGCTGATTTTCAGTGATTTTGATGGAGAATTAAGACTGATTTGACATTTATGGTTGTCTGCTAGAGCTGATTTGTGAAGGAGATTCTCTCTTCTTTTGGCAATTTTGATGACTCATTCTTTCCTTAATTGCTATAGATTTTTATGATTTTGTTCCATCATTGAATATCCACATATTCTTTTCCTCCAATAGCATGTGGAAATTATTCTTCATATCCTATGAAATTTAGATTAATATTAGAATCTTCATGACAAATATAATTATGCACATGAAATGTATAAATTTAGTTTATTTGTACAAATTATGCTTTAAAAATAAAATTCCCTTATATGTATGTAGAAAAGAATATATTGCATAGGGAAATGTCCAAGACAACTATAAAAAGTGTATCAAAATATGTACTTTTGAACATCTAACACTGTCCATGTGATTTTATGTGAAGGTTTATGCTTCTTTGACTCATTTAGGTATATTGCACTTTCTCGTCTGAGAATTATAAATATAATATTCTATATGTGATATCTGTTTCAATGCAGGACCTTGTGATTATTTTGGAAACAATGAGAATTATAGCGATTGCTCTATCCCCAATCACTCCAAGTTTGTCTATGAGGATCTTCTCACAGCTTGGATATTCAAAGGATCAGTTTGAGGCAGTTTCATGGGTACCTTTTCTAACCCACACATATTTCTCTCTGTGTGTGCTTTTATTACTTCCCATTTTTGCTCATGGGTTTCTCATCAGACCCTGCAATGTTTGTTTAGCACAATCCATAGTGATGCCTAACAGTTGCAGGATTACAGCTTCGCACTACACTTTCATTAGTTTTTTTGTCCAAATTGGCTAATCACGTTTCAGTTCAATTTTGATATCCAACTGACATTAAAAAAAAAAAAAATTTTGCATTGTAGGCCGATACAAAATGGGGAGGCCTAAAAGCAGGGCAGGTCATGCCAGCACCCAGTCCGGTTTTTGCAAGGATTGAAACAGAAAAGGAAGAAAAAGATAACACAACTGCAAAGAAGACATCAAAAAAGAAAGAAAAAGTACCTCAAGTATAAGGTGCTGCTGAGGCATAGTTTATCCAGTTGATTATTGAAATGTCATAAAAAATCAATAATGACTGCAGATAGGCAAAAAGATATGTATTTAAGCATCAGACATCAAGTTGGGAAATGTCCCATCTACACATTTTGTACTGCCTTTCTTTTTGTAAATGCAGATTTTTGCAATTTCATATGTCAGATATAAAATTTGAACTTTTAGTCATTTTAATCCATTGCAGTACTATGACATTCTCTGATACAGTTTTGGACACTTCTAACATAATATATACTTGTTTAGGTGAATATATGCCTGATCAAGGAAAATGTAAAAAAAACAAAATGTATACATTCAATTTTTAATTGAATATATATTTCATTTTTTTAATGTATCTATTTTATTACATGAGTATATAACTTCAAAAAAAATTCAAAACCTGTTGGAGACTATATCTCACATTTTCCTATAATTGTTTTAAGTAAAATTGATAGATACAACACTATTATAGCCCCGCCTGCAGCCGGCGTCTATTTTGATTTTTTTGTTTTAAAGAATTACTTTATCAAATGAAATATTTATGTAATTATAAAAAATAAAACATATATTTTAATAAATTGTTATTAATCATTTATTAAAAATGTGAATCCCATTAAATATATATAGTGGTATATCTCAGTATATATGATTGATGTAAATTGGAGCTCTTTTATACGTAAAGAAAATGGTACTTCCATCCCAGCCCGGAATGCAGCCTGGGCCGATTTTTCGGTCCCATTTCGATCAACCCCAAAAAACGAGACCCACCAACCAACCAATCAATCGGCATCTGTTCAAATATCAATCCCTTTAAATCTATTTTTATAATTTCAAATTAAAAAAAAAAAATCACGCAATGCAAGGCCTGCTTGCAAGCAATTCGAACGGCTGCGGGTGCTTCGGGCCGATCGACCTTGGTCCAATCGACGGTCACAACCTCACAAGGACGAAAACCCCATCTTGGGTTGACCTCCGGTGGCGGAGGTGGGGTTGGGTGAACTCGAACCCTATCAGGCCGAGACGGGTGGGTCCGACGGTTCATGCGGCATGGCTCTTCAATGGAGGAGGCGGCGGCGGAGGCGGAGGGGGTCGCGGAATCGATGCCGGTTCGGAGAGGAGTGAGAGCGCGAACGAGGACATTCTCATCTTCTTCTTCCAGCTCGACTTGCAGACACGGATTCAGGTCGCACTTTGATTTCTCAAAAAACCCACGAAGAATTGTTTTTTTTTTGTTAGTTGTCTGGTATTCAATGAACCCAGTAGTATTAGTGGAGAATCTCACATCAACATCTTGTTTTTTGAGGTTTTTTTTTTTAATGTTTTGATGTGTTCATTGGCACTTTTATTTAATGCTGAAATTGAATGAAAAACCGATTATATTTAGTGTGGAATTTGACATCAAGATCGTATTTTTCAAAGTTTTTAATATAAAAATTGTGTTTTGGACAACAGTGTTCTTTGAATATGGAACAGTATGAAGTGGCGCAGCAGTTGAGGAACAAGCTTGCTGAGGTGATTGCCTTGATCCTCTTTTCTTTTTTTTGTGGGTAATAAATAAAAATTTCTAAACTGATTTATCTACTGTTATGTTTGGAAGGTTGAGACAGAGATCGTGAAGCAGCGAGACATGAAGAGGGGATCATCATCGAAAAGTGAGGCTCAAGATAAGGGCATAAGCATTCTACGATTACGGTTAGTTTTTTTCTTCACTGACTTCCTTTCATTGGGTCGGTGTGAGTGTTGAATGAAAAATGGCATACATGTTGATAGGCTTTAATCTGAGCGATTTGGTTACGAGTGTTGTTTCTTTCAGTGCAGACATGCAAAAAGCGATTGAAAGCGAGAACTATGTTTTAGCCGCTGAGTTGCGTGATGAGATCACCAAACTTGAGGTGAAAAGTTTGGTTAATTTGGTTTCCGAATAATTATTTTTCTCTGTGTTTGATCTAATTCAACTATGCAGGCAGAATCATTGGCTGTCTCCGCAAAAGCACTTGCATATCAGAAAGCAGAGTATGCTTTCCGTCTTGGGCAGAAAGTGATGCATAAGAAGTTTGGTACATGATTTTCCTGCCTTCACTTAGTTGCCCAATTTCTCTAGATAATATTTTTTCTCCTTATCCTATATATCTTTATATTGTCTCTTCTAACCATGAGGTTGTGGTTATCTTGAAGCAATCTTTTGAAGTTTTTCCCTGTCTATGTTGTACCATTCCAGTGTTTATGATGCATCATATCTTAAGCCATGTAGATGATTGATAATAGTTAGATTGTCTCCGAATGAGAATTCTCGTTGACCGACTTTAGTGGAGGCAGAAGTTATGGGTCATTGATATGATGGAACAATTTTATGATGTAAATATAGAAATAACATTTCGAAGCAACATTGTTGCTATCGCATCACTACCATAGAAACTAGAAGGGGGGTTGAAGCTTATATCACATATTCCATTAAATCTTCTATCTCATGATCACCATAATGTTTTCCCCGATCAGCATTCTAGGATTTTTTTTTTCACATCCCTCATCCTATTGTTAACATTGAGAACTGTTACTACACATTGAGAAACAAGGGATGTGAAATGTTAGATTGATTGCGGTTTTTTTAATATATTTTAACTGTATTCAGGATATACAGCCGTGGTTTGTGGAATGGATCCCGTGTGCTGTGAATCAAGTTCATGGATGAAGATAGCAGGTGTTGAAAAGTTGTCTAATGGACCTAGTCAGCCATTTTATCAGGTGAGGTGTTCTGGTATGGGTAAGAGTTTTTATATCCGTTCTTGGAGATGATTCATAAATAAAAAGATTGAGCTCTTAGAAATGCTTCTCAGACTTTCCTCTTATCATAGTCAATCGGACTTTGGACTATATTAAATTATTAATTGGATAGTTCCAATGCCTTCCAGTTATAGGTTCCGGTGCCTCCCATCCCCGCTTGTGATTGAGCACTTTTGTTATCTGGAATGAAGCAAAATGGGCTGGATGTGATATACTTGTTTTCTTTTCAGGTCTTTTAGTTGATGTACATGCAGATCCAGCTTTACTAGTTGCATATGGTAAGAATGTCTTATCAGTCTTCCATTCAATTTATTATGGAATTTGTTTATTAGATATATATAAATTGTAACCCTTAAGAGGTAGTTTCAAACTATTATGAATTCATATCGGCAACATTTTTAGGTCCTCCAGTTGCACCCCTCAATATTGTTTCTTCTATTTCGAAGCAAAAATTAATTTGCATTGGCAATTAATCAAAACACATACTCAGCTGTGTCAATTCATGTAATAAATGGTAAGTTGCTAGCAAAACTGTAACTTCTGATTGACGACATTCATTCTGCAGTTCCTGAGGAGAATCTGGTAGTCAGTGATCAGCCAGACACGGTGAGCTTTATTTTCTCCGCTTACATTCAATAATGCCAATTCCATCATGGTTTATTACATCATCCAACACTCAACCACTCATGTTCATTATGATCTTAACGTATCATTTGCAGGATGCGTTTGATCACCCATATCTATCATTTTTGTTTTACGGAATGGATACAGCTGGAGACTTCATCCCCATAAAGCAACTGCGCGAGAAGTACAACCGACCCCGTTATGAAGCACCCGCAGAGGGGGAGGGCAAAGGCGAAAACGGCATCTGAGGTGGTCGAGATTTTGCTGTGTTTAACATTTCTTCCATCTACATGTGCTCTCATGTTCGCCATATTGTGATATATTCAATACTTAACAGCCCATGTAAACAACAAAAATTCCTAATTCCACCACCTATATGTACCTATTACATCAAAATCCTGTATTAAAGTCTTCTTTTTGTTCACTCTATTTTGTACTCTCATCAGCCTTAAAACCGGGCTGAGATTCTGGCCCGGTGGGCTGGCCCGCTCCAAGTCCCTTGCATTTAAAAAGTGCGCGAAATGTCTGTAGTTATTCCTCTCACAAAACGTGAAAGGGCCATGGTGTTGTATATTCCCCTATTGAGATCCTGCACTTCCCTCAGACCTCTCATGCAAATCCATGGTCACCTTCTTGTCACCAGCCACCACTGCAATGCGTTGGCCGCCACCAAACCCGTCGAAACGTACGCCAAAGTTGGTCGCATCAACACCGCCAGACTAGTCTTTGACACCTACCCAGGACCCCCTGATCACTTCATGTGCGGTGTGCTCATAAAATGCTACACGGAGTCGCCTCTTCTTCCAGGCGATCTCCCTCTATCATGACATGCGTTCTCGGCGGGTCGATCTCAATCACTTCGTGTTTCCACCCGTTCTTGGTGCTTGTTCTGGGCTTTCTGATGTACAGATGGGCAGGAGAGTCCATGGAGATGTAATCAAAACCGGGTTCGAATTCGATAGTGTCATCGAGACTGCTTTGCTTCACATGTATGGTGGAGAAGGGTATCTGGAGTCAGCTTATCGGGTATTTGATGGTATGTCGGAGAGAGATGTCGTTTCATGGGGTTCGATGACTTCGAGCTGTGTCCGTGGAGGTTGGGTCGAGGAAGGGCTGAAATTGTTCTCATGCATGCGTTCGGAGAATGTCGAACCTGACATGGTGACGATGCTGAGTCTGACTCAGGCTTGCGCGGATTTGGGACTTCTCAGGCAGGCAAAATCCGTGCACGGTAATATAGTGAGGAGGGAGGTCGAGATTGGCGGGTCATTAGAGAACTCGCTCATCACAATGTACAGCAAATGTGAGGGCTTCGACATTGCGGAGAAGATCTTCTTCTGTGGGGCGTCTCAGAGGGACATCGTGTCTTGGACGGCTAAGATTTCGTGTTATAATCAGCAATTGCGCTTCTGGGAGGCATTGGACTTGTACGTCGAGATGAGGAAGGCTGAAGTGAAACCCAATCAGGTGACGATGGTGGCTGTCCTACATTCGTCTGCGCAGTCAGGGTGTCTCAGAAGTCTGTGCATGGTTTCCTCATCCGAGCAGACATGGATTCGGGTTCTAATCTTATTCCGACAGGATTGATTGATCTGTATAGCAGGTGCGGGGATCTCGAGTATTGTTTACAGGTGTTTGAAAACGCGAGAGAGAAAACATTGGTTTCCTGGAATTCTCTAATAGCTGCCTATGCCCGAAATGGTGCCTCGGCGGAGGCGGTGACAATCTTTGTAGAGATGCGGAGTGAGGGACTGCTTCCTGACTCGTTTTCCCTGGCGAGCTCGCTGTCAGCCTCCGGACGCATCAATTCCTCCCATTTGGGGTGTCAGATCCATGGCCATGTTGTGAAGACAGGATATGTAGGTAACGAATTCGTTCAGAACGCCCTCATCTATATGTACTGCAAATGTGGATTTCCAGATACCGCTCGCGATATATTTGATGTCATTAGAGATAAAACAGTCGTAGCGTGGAACACAATGATGGGTGGATTGGCTCAGAATGGTAACTCAGTAGGAGCCATTGCTCTCTTTGATGAGATGTACATGGGAGGTCTCGAAATGGATGAGCTGACCTTCTTGAGTGTGATTCAGGCTTGCTCTCATCTGGGTTACCTGGAGAAAGCAAGATGGATTCACCATAAACTCATAATCAACGGCTTGCGAGGTGATACATTTGTCGAAACATCTGTGGCTGACATGTATGTGAAGTGTGGGAACATACAGACAGCGGAAATGGTCTTCGATAACATGATGGAAAGGAATGTAGCATCTTATGCTGTTATGATTGCAGGCTATGGATTGCATGGCCGTGTCTCTGATGCCATATCTATCTTCTCTCAAATGATGTCATCTGGGGTGAGACCAGACCAAACAAGGTGGTCTTCATGAGCATACTGAACACGTGCAGTCACGCAGGATGCCTCAAAGAAGGGCAGTATTACTTTGACCTTATGAGGCGGGATTTCCGTATAGAACCTGAACTAGACCACTACACCTGCCTCGTCGACCTTCTAAGTCGTGCTGGTCTTCTTGATAAGGCATATGATCTCATCAAGTCGATTCCCATGGAAGCAGATACGAGTACTTATGCGGCTATCGTTAATGGTTGTCGTATACATTGCAGGAGCACAGGTGTGATAGATGTCATTGAAAGAGAGATACTAAATTTCGAGTCATCAAGTTCAGGATACTATGTGCTTTTGTCGAATATCTTTGCAGAGGAAGGAAACTGGAATGAATTCCTTAAGTAAGATCAAAGATGAAAGATATGGGTTTAAAGAAGGCGCCTGGATACAGCACGATTGAGATGAAAAACAGGGTTTACCGGTTCTCTGTTGGAGATATGTCATATTCGCAAACAAAGGAAATATATGCATTTTTAGACTACATCGAAGGTCTATCACAAGAGGAAAGTGAGATCCCATGTGCAGCAGATGATAGGCTCGACTCGGACAGAGGGATGAGAGGAGCCAATGCTGAGTGGCACAGCGAAAAGCTGGCCATTGCATTTGGGGCAATCAATAGTCCTCCAGGAGTTTCACTGAGGATCTCGAAGAAACCCCGCATCTGCTGTGACTGTCACGACTTCTCAAAATTTGTATCAAGAATCACTGGAAGGGAAATCATCATGCGAGACCAGAATCGCTTTCACCACTTCAAAGGTGGGAGCTGTTCTTGCAGAGACTATTGGTGATAAGGATTTTCTTAAATCACACTCGATTCATTTTATAGCGTAGTATATAGTATTATCATGATGCATGAAATTCTATCATAATGTATGACACAAAAAATCATTTTTTCAACTTCAAAAATCAATACACTAATATATATATATATATATATATGGTCGCGATTACGTGCGGATCAGGGACGGACGTCCGCAAAGTCGAATTTGCGGACGTCCCCTAAAACAAAATTTAAAAAAATCTCCACCACTTAAAAGTGGTGTGTAAAAAAAAAATCAAACTGAAAAATAAAAACCCCCCGTCACCCTCTCTCGATTCTCTCTCCTCTCATCTTCTCTACCAGAGCCCTAGATCCCCAAATCCTCTGCGACCTCGGCGACCACCCATAACCCCCGTCGACCACACGCGTCCCCGGAGACCACCCGCGAACCTCCATCGACCACACGCATTTCTGGTGACCATCGGAGACCACCCGCAAGCCTCCGTCGACCACACGCGTTTCCGGCTACGTATATAATTCACTTCACATAGTAGCATGTATTTCAATGGAAAACTATGATTTTTTTTATAAAAAAAAAAGATAAAGGAAAAAAAAAAGTGTAGACTACAATTGAAACTGCATAAAAGGTTGGGCATATCATTTTCCTAAATCAAATGTATAGCAAGCATAGAGTGACAATGAAAACAATGATGCATTTTATTATGAGATTTACAACACTGTTAGCTCGAGCGAAAATCACATGTAGCCCTAATCAGGGCCAATAACACATTTACAAAGGAGAATCATCCAAGGCTGGGAGGAAAAAACTTCTCATTACAAACACCAAAGGGACTCCCTATTTCCAATTTCCTTCTATAAAACTTTCTTCGCCTGCTATTTGAATCCTCTATACTAAGTTCATTGTCATGGAGATATTACCTTGCGGGTATCTCTGCCTCCTGCACCGCCTCGTCCTTCCCCAACCTTTAATGCTCATGCCTTCCACTTCCACCTCATTTGTATTCGTAGACGGCGTTGGTTGAACAGTAACCGTTGGATCATCATCCTCCACAATGATGACTGTCCCTTTTGTTGTCCTCCTCCCCCTTGTCGTGTTTCGCCTTGTTGACCTCATCTGCCATGCGCAGCCAGCTGCTCTCATAATCTCTCCAAATGCTTGGAGGTCTTCCGTCACTTCATGTCTTGTCAGCGATGTGAGCCCCGGAAGGATATCTTTCTGGAAGTCCCTACGCTGCCGCCGCTTCCTTGCCTGTCCCCTTCGAGGCCTCGTCAGTGATGGAGGGGCAAAACTTGTCTCTTCCTCCTGGTTCTCCCATTGGGGTACGTTAGACCGGTGGTACTCATCCACCTTGCTCTCAGTCAGTTTCAAGGTCATGGCCTCATAAGAATCATATCCATCACCATCATCTGATGAAAGAATTCCTGCCTTTGAGGAGACCAAATCGGCAAGCAAAAGCAGGGAGTTGCTTAGAGAAGTGGGAAATGCTGGACACATGGTGTCATATGACTGATCACATGTACTTGATGACATGGCCACAATACACTGCGCTGCCACTCTTGCTAGCGACTCGTCTGGATCTTCCACTTCTTGCTGTGACAAGTGAATGGGAGGCTCTCTTGGGCCCTCTGCATCACACTGAGTCAGCAACTGGACAGCTGTTTCTGGTTGGTTACTATTAAGACGGTCCCCCAATATAGCAGGCTTCTCTGGCTGAACAAGGATGGGTGCTTCCAGGTCTATATCCGCACCAATTCTTTTATTAACTCTTACATCATCTTTGAATGATATCTCCAAGGACACTGACTCTTCAAGACATGTTATTGTAGAATTCAAGTTAATGTGGCCCCTTAAGCCCACTAGGTTATTATCAGCTCCCTTCTCCTCAATATTATCCTCCACGCTGGGTGGCTTTTCCAGGTCAAGCAACCTAACACCATGCGATGAGTTACCTAGGCTCAACTCATCTCTTATCTTGTCATGTATTGCATCAGTTTCTGATTTTTCCGGATGTGAAATGTAGCTTGAGCTGATAGAATGCTGCTGGGGCTTCTTGAGGAGAGGAAAACCAAGAATCTTTTTGACACTTCGACTCTCCGAGGAATCAAGTCTTTGGGCTTCATTGTCCCTGGAAGGCAAAGTTGACAGAAAATTCAGCCGCATATCTCGAGAGAGACATTTTTGTTCTTCAATTTTCTGCTCGGATCCTGAGGCCAATGATTTGTGATTGCCAGGCAGGGGATTGAAATCCACACCAGGAAAGCTCCTTGTTGTGTTCAGCAGTCCATTTTCAGATGGCTTTACCTTGAGCCAAGATATATCCTGTGATGATTTATCACGCTTCCTGTCTTCTTCCAAATCAATTATGACAGTGTGTCGTCGAGGGACGAAACCATCTCGCAGTCCATTGGGAGCTTCCAGGTTCAGATTTATTTCCTCTGTAGATTTCACACCATTGCAATTCAAACCATTGAAGCACTTTTCTGGCCCATGGACTTGAAAGCTTTTATCAGATAAAATGGCTCCATTAGGCGGGTGCTGCTTATCAGTATTAATTGTATGGAAGTACAAATGTGGTGCAGCGCTGGACTCTGACCGATAATTAGCATTCAAACCATTTGAATAGGATATTTGATTTCCTATCAATGAATATGACCCTGAACCTTTCCTGTTATTTAACTTTTCTCCTGAAGTACTGGGGCTCTGGATTGATGATCGCTGATTGAGTATTGCAGAGCTATCAAGCCTTTGACTGTCACTGTTAATGGGCTTCCTCCAAGGTGAGAGAAATTGGGATGCTGCATTTCCATTGTCAGAGTGAGAAACAACGGAAAATGGATGCACATGAGAGGTCATTGATCCTGTGCATGTAGAATGTGCAAGAGAGGAACATCCACTAGAGATATTAACGCAAGAGGTTGATTTCTCTTTAAAACATGTTTCTTGTTTGCTCTGACCAGGTAAAATGAGTGGCTGATGTATGTGAGATTTCTTTCCCTCAGCTTTTAGAGTTTCACAAGGCGGTGTCAATCTCTCATTATTGGAAGTCAAGCCAAAAGGGTGCATATTGCTTTCAGTCCGTCCTGTACCACATGAATAATCAATTGTAGCATTGAAGGATCACATTTTATATTCATACAAATAAATTTGTGTTCACGATGAGCAGAATAACAACCTTACAACCCTACTAGTTTCTATGATAAAGCATTAGGTTAAAACACTTACCAGTTTCAATGTGCAAATTATTTGAAGATGCCTTCTCATTTCTTGGATCATCTTGGAAAAAATTCCTAGGTGGTCCTGGAAAAACAGGATTTAATTTTGTAGATAGCCGATGTCCTTGGATATCTTCATGGTCAGCCACCCGACCTAGAAAACCAACGGAATGAGAGCCTGTTCCTTCATTTATGTTATTCCCTTTCACCGGTTCATTCAAATCTGCCAAGCTATGAGAGGAGGAACCATTTTGTAAATGTGGATATGATTTTGAACCACCTTCTTGGCAACTAGGACTCCCACCGGTGCCAAGGGTTAGCTTCACATCGCTCTCAGGCTCTGAAGCACGATTTATGTCAAAAGATACTCCCATCCAAGAAGACGATTGAGCAACATTTCCCCCTTTAACCCATTCTTGATCTTCACCATCAACATATCTGTCAGCTGGAAGGTGAAGATCAATCATTGTCCTTGGAATCTTCTTGGCTCTAGTATCCAGGAGTTCACACTCTTTCATATTGCCCCCATTTATGGTTGGAAATGGACCCATTTGCAAGCCACTTCCTTCCAAAATGTTTAAGGAATTTTGGAAATGGTTATTGCCTGAAACAGAGGGCCGACTACTGCTGCTAACCACAGGCAACCTGTGGATATTCCAAATATTTCCATTGCCGTCTGATTTCATCTGCGATGAGAATGAACCTGACTGTGATGTCTCCCCAGGGAATGAATATCTGTAGATGTCTTTATTTCTTAACTCAACCATCAAATCCTTCTGTTTCTGATACAGGCGGTGGAGTTCACAGACCTAATCACCAAGGGAAAGATATATTGATTAAGAAGAGATTAATTAACTGAAAACACAAAGCAAAATACAAAGACTAGGCATTCTTCCTTTTGCAATTTCATGAGTTACCAAAATAACTAAAATAGAGTCTATTGTTCATTTGTATTATTTTTGGAGCTCAGATAGAAATAGACTAAATATTGAATGAAAATTACGAAATTGATGAAAGATCTCTCATTAACTGTTAATCAGGTATCTAGACTTTGAAATTTTAGTGAGGTGGGAAGTAATAAAACATATAACACACATATCCAAAAGATTTTATATTTCAAGATCAATAATATAGTTGAACCACAAATGGATATCCCTATAAAAAAAATCAAAAAAGTATACCTGATTCCTGAATATGGTTTCATGTTTAAGCATTGTTTGCTTAAGCATTTCTTTGTCATCCTCTGGATATCCATCCATAGATGTAGACGCAAAGCCACTATAGTGTTGCATGCTCCTTAGGTCATTATAATAGAATGACCAACTTCTACTATTAGCATCCGCACTGAAATCCCTCATGGTGTAGTATCCAGGCAAGTAGTTCTTAGATTCTACTTTTGTTCCCATTTCTGCGAAGTTCTTGATAAAAAGAACACAAAATTACTTGGGCCCATTGTTGTGAACAGCTTCAAGAAAATAACATCACATATGAGCTATGAAGGAGACTGATACTCCAATTTTTAAGCCTTAAAACTGAAACTAAGTTGTGAACCATCACAAAGATGTACATGAGTCATGGAACAACCACATCAGTTCAATCAGATTCACTCATGTTGAAATAAAAAGAAGTGTTTTTTTAATGTGTATGTGGAGAGATACTGATGAGACAGTGATTTGGGGGAGGAGACTATTTTCGACTTTGTACAAAGCATGTGAGATTGAGATGTATCAATGTATGTGCCAACCCCCCGTGGATTATAATGATGGTGGTCCTGGTTACAGTTAAAAGAAATGTCATTTCCTATGCTTGTAACATAAGAGACTGTAACTGATGCTCACATTGCAGCTTGAGATGTAAAGTTAAAAGTTCAGGTTCCATCCGAAAATCAAAATATTCATTGAATCAATGTTGAATTGGTCAAGCAAGGAAGTCTTTTTGTTTTGTTTCTTTCTTTTTTTTTCTTTTTTTTTCTTTTTTTTTTGTTTAAATAAATTGTAGAATAGAATTATCATGGAGCCGAGGCAAGAGAAGGGGCGAGAGGTTAAAAGCATGCATGAATTTTTGAACATTCATTCCTGGGTTAAAATGGATTGAATTCGAAATTCACCTTTTGCAGTACTTTATAAACTAAAGGACCAATCATATATGAGTATGGGACAACCGAGTATTTGCTGGAATTCTTATACCACAGAATTTCATATATGTGTGTGAGTAGTGAATAAGTGACAATCACATGATAACTGGAGAGAAACAAAATCTTATGTTAAAAAGAAATGCTGATTCATGAGTTCCGCCCATTCTTTATCAGTAGACTTTAAAGAAAAATATTACAGTGTCTGAGATTCATTGTAACTTGAAAAGAAACATGAGAATGCAAAGCCATAAGCAAATTAACCATGTGTACAATCTCTCTACAAAACAACAATTAAACATCCTGTAGAAGTCCACAATATCAATACACTATTAGCAGACAATGCAGATAAACAACTGAAAGCAGACTGCCAACTCAAAATGCTTCTTCAAATTGAACTGATTATTGATAGTATCACAAAATAAGTGAGAGTACATGGACACACAATTCTCTTAGACTGGTTGTGATGATGCCATGAACTGGTAAATTCAGTGAAAAAGGACACCAATGGAATAGAATGAACCAACCAAATACAGCACATATCAAAGACTGAACCAAATTGTTGCTCCAAACCAAGAGAACAATTCAGGCTAATATGAATATTTGACATACAAACAGGAGAGAGAAAAAAAAAACTTCTATACTGTAACACATGATGTGCAGCTACAACAAACCTTTCGATTCCCATGGAAGAAAGTGGGTAAACCACAGGGAGATAAAAGAAAGGTGCATCATAAACTTTCTTAAGGAACAAGTCAAGGATCACAATGACTAGTTAATTAAACGTATAAACTGACCTCTCTCTATTTTCCAAAATAGGAAGAACCTGGACCAAAATCCTCCATACACTGAAGTAAATACTTGGGAATTAAGAAAAACCCCAAATCACCAGACCCCTGTATCATTCAAATGATCAAACCCAAAAAAGTAAATAGAACAACAAAAAGAAAACCACCATCAGATCCTATAAGCCAAAGCATTCAATAAACATAAGTCTCCGGCATAATATCAAAACCCAAACCCAGATATGGAAAAATCATAACTTTGCAACCCAGATGAACAAAATCATGAAACCCACAAAGCCAACACTTTAAAGTAAAATATAAAAAAAATAACAATCTTTGGAGACCCAATTCACCAATCCCACAAAACCCATAATCAAAACAGAAAAAACAAATTGCCACATGTAGAGAGAGAGAGGGAGAGGGAGATCACCTCAAACCGACATCGGCCCAGAGATTCAACCGTGGAAAGCTAAAGGAGCCCTGTGAGAAGAAGAACACAAAAAACCCAACTCGCCAAAGAAGTCAAAAACCACCACATGAGACGAAGAGGGCGACAGATGCAGAGAGAAAGAAGACAAAAGCAAGGACGGCTTCGTGCCCACCAAAGGGTATCTCCGACGCCATTGGAGGACTGCAAAAGTCAGACCCCTCTCTCTCTCTCTCTCACTTACTAGATCGTCATCAGAAGTAGATTTCGATCTGATGGGGTCCCAAGTCAATCTCTTGTATTCTGTTATTTAGAGAGAGAGAGAGATCCCAGATAAGAAAATCTCACCCCAAGAACAAATGAGCTTCCTAAGAATAGTGACAGGAAAATTTGTCAACATCCGGTCTCTTTTTCATTCTTCTTTTCCAATCCCCATTGAACTCCAAGCTCTCTCTCTCACACCCCCCCCCCCCCCCTCTCAACTTTTTTTTATTTTTTTAATTAGTCTAATTAAAATATAAGTTCTTGAGAGAGGAGAGAGAGAGAGATGAGTGTGTTTTTATTGTTAGAATTGGAGATTCTCCCCCACCTGCCTTGCTTTCAAAATAAATAAATAAATAAATAAGAATAAAATATTTATATGGAAAGAGTGAGACACCTGTGTTTACTGCATACAACAGTAACAGACTGCTCAAAATCTCCCATCATTTTTTTTTCCCTTTTCTATGCTTGTTTATTTATGGGTTTTTTTAGGTATTTTTTTCAATTTTTGGATACATAGTTGTTCTTTTTTTTATTTTTCTTTGAAGTTTGGTTTCTTTTATTGGCTCTGATTGAGAAAAGGGGACCACTTTGGGCAGGGATTGGAGTTTGCAAAGGTTTTTGGATTGGTGATTGCCCTTGGACTTTCATTGAATTTACATGAAGGGTTTGGATTTGACATTATTTTAATGAACGATTGTTTAGTAGAGATTAATTTCTTGGGTGTTAAGTTTAATGGCCTGGTAAGGATGGAATGTTTATAGTAGAGAGTAATTTAATGAGAGAGGAAAGAAGACTAATATCATTTCATGGAAAGGTCATTGTACATGATAACTTCTTTAATGAAAACTACTAATCATAAAGATGTATGTCAACTAAATAAAGGGATTGAACAATTAATTATCTTATATCATGTCATTAAATAATTATCTTTAAATTTCATTGAATGTACATGATA
>CM060867.1:28261466-28546161 GCA_030737845.1 Acorus calamus | reverse complement strand
TCACATTTATCAACCAAAACAAAACTTTATTATTACGTTTTTCAACGAAAATAATTAAAAATATATCAAATAAAAAATGATTTATTCTATTAATATTTTAAAATAATCATAAAATCCAGAATAGTTTATATCTCTATCAACATGAACTTCATATTGGATTGCACTCATCAACACATGTTGTCTTTTTTTATTATTATTATATTAGAGAGAGAGATTTTAAATAAAAAATAGGTTGAAAACTATTTTTATTATCTTTATCATGACTGCCTTCATGTGGCAAATCACACGGTGAAATGACATGTCAGATATCGGTCACTTCATGACTTCATCAACTTTTAACATTAAAAAAAATTTAAACAAATGTGATTTCTAATGTGTTACACTATATATTGATTGGAATTCAAATTCAATACTGTAGCGTAATTTCTTTTTTAAAAATACATCTTATAAATTTCAAGTTGAGTTCAAACTCTCGGTTTATTTTGCAATTTTATTTGTAGCTTAAAAATAATAATTTATACTACACATGGGGGATTGAAAACATATTTTTTTGTTGCAAAAGCTTAAAGCAGCTTTTAGCTTTTACAGTCATATCAAGTCAAATGCATCATCATTTAAAAGCTAAAAGTTGTTATTAAACATGTCAACTTAAATACATCATCATTACTATATTTTATCTCTAAACAGTATTTCGAAATCTGTGTTTTATAAAACAGCTATCATCATTACACTCTCAAATTATCATCATTACACCCTCAAAAGTGTGCATAAAGCTACAAAAATTAAAAGCAGCTTTTTAAACTGTGTTTTCAAACGTTACCTAAGTTTATCACTGTTTGCATGTAAAATAATTTTTTTAAAAATATGATGAAAATAGTTTATATATGAAATTGACCGTGGTTTTCCTGTTATTTTTCCACCAAATATTTTTGATTGAGTGGCTGTTTCGTAATATATTGGGCATTTCAGTGTAAAATCTAATAATTCCGTACGGACAGCGACCTCTCCAATCCCGAGGTCGATCTTTTCGTGCCACCACGTATCCCGGGCTTCCATTGCAAGATTGCCCCTCCAACGAACCGCCCTCAATTTTCTATAAAATCACGGATCTGCCACTGAACGGCTGCCGAATGACTGAAAGCTCCCCAGCCTATTTATTATTCACTTGTAGATCCCCCCAAATAAATGTAATGGCATTTGTTGAGAGGGGGTCCCCCGTTGAATAATAATAATGAAAAAGGTTTGGGGGCATAACATAAAATCAATCCTTTTGAGATGACGAGCTCAGATTTTTGGATCCTTTCACTCTTAAGACGTCACTTCTGCTCTGCAGCAATCCACTGGACCTATGCCGTCCATTCCTATGGTCCCTATTGAACGGTGTTTTTTTATTTTTATTTTTGGCAATAAAACTCATACAGAGAAATCCAGTATTAAATCTGAAATTTAATTCAATGCATGCCATAGTTGTATATGATTATTAATGAGATATTACGAGACTCAACAATGTACATAGTGTACATGGTATTAATAATAGTACATTCAGAAAATCTGAGGGGGTGACGGACTGATGGTAGATCGCCATTTGTATCTTGAATTTACTGGTTATAGATTGCAGAATTTTTTTTTTAATATATAAAAGACATTTTTGTTGTTGGAGATACATCAATTAAAATATGTAAGAGATATTAAATAAAATTACTTATCAATTTTTTTTAGATACCTGCATATGCTTTTCATCTAGATAATAAAATATTTTATGGATATTTTGACATGGATTCAGAAGAAAGACTCGTTTTTAAAGATAATTAATTAACTGGCTCACAAAAGAAAGTTTAAATTCTCAAAGAGAGTCATCCATTGTATTAGATCCACACTCAAAAAACATAAAATACATATTTCCAAGTTGCTTAGACATTTACACATAAAATCACGGTATGTTTAGGACACATACATGATAACACATTTTATAAAAGAACTCTATTGCACTTAGTCATTTTTACATATTTAAATACAATTCGTTATACTTCGTTAGTTCCTTCACTCAATATATCGAGATATATATATTGTTGAATTTTTTTTATATTTTATAGAAATAATATCACTTGATTCATTAAAATACATAATTTATATTTTATAAAAATGATTTTAAAAAAATATATGTGTGGTATGTGTTTTTAAGAAATGTAATATTTTCATTATAAAATTCAAGCAACACATCTCACGTGGCTTCATTAAACTCCACAATGGTCCCTCCCTCCCTGGCCTGAAGGCTGAATGGTTTTGTTCATATTTCATAGTTTACATATGTGCCTTTTCTTTTCCCCTCAATATATATATACCAAAAAATAATTTTTGGGATTTTCATTAAAAAGTATCACAGGTGATCTCACGAAGGCAATAAATGGTCGGATGTACGTCTGCCATTGAGATTTTGCCATGTGGTTTGTATTTATTGTCTCTGGTTTGGTCTTATGTATTTTGTTTGTCAATCTTTCCAATTATATTTTACTAGGTATTGCAAATACCAGATATTGACTTTTTGTGAGATTCTACTCATTACAGTATTACGGCCTGTGATATAGGCCATGGCTTCTAATGGAAAGATACAGACAGAGTTCCAAACTTCATTGCCATTCAAGTTTAGAAAGTTGGAAGTGTTCGAGTGAGCTGAGCTTAATCACCTACTTAGTTCTTTGATACATAAGTATAGATCTCATTTCTTTCAGAAAATGCATTCGGATTAGTTTGACAAAAAGTGAAAGTTTTAATATATACTTTATTGTAATTTTTTATTACATTTGTGGAAATTGATATAGAAAAACATAATAAATGTTATTTGAATTTTACATGAAACTAAAAAATATGTATTGTTTCATTTAAAATTTGGGTGTTCTCATTTTATTGCATTTTTTATTGTAACAAATATAATAAGTTATTTTCTTATTCATATCCCTCAAATGAACATCTTATTTTATGATCAGTTAACATGCTCAGTTTAATGACATCATCCACTTCTTAACTAACAATTTTGTGTCTTAATTTAAATTCTACTAATTGTGATTTTTTGTTTTCATTATTCACAGTTTAAACATGAATTTTAATCATTCCTGCACAGAGGTATAGATTTACGCCAGATAAATCATCAGTTTAAGTAGTTTTTTTTATTTACCTGATGAACATGACTTGCGAGCTACTCTCTCTAAAGATTGATTGATTTGAGTTGAAGCAAGTACCCTTAACATGTAACAGTCTCCCCCACTGTTTCACCTGATGAAAACCTACTAAACAGATTGATTTGTAATGGTGGTTGTGTGCACATTAAATCATCCCCTTCCCTACCCTTGCACATATATATGAAAATGACCTATGTAAAATATCTGTTCATGATGAGAGGCTGAGAAAGCGTATGGTGGCAGAACCAGTGATCCCTGGGACAGGGACACCGATTGTGATGGACACTCTTCTCACTCCTGTGCTCTGTTTTTGAACCCTAGATTTTTCATTAAAATGAAAAAATACTTTAAAATTATTATTTTACCATTTAATTAATTTTATAAATATTTAAAAAAGAGTTAATGAATTAACTTTGGATGTGTTTTAAATATTAATTAATACAATAATTGTTGGAAAATTAATACATTTCAATAAAAAAATATTCCAAATTAAAATTATAAAACGTTTTGTTTTTCGTAACGTCTGGTAACGTTTGAATTTTAAACGTTGGAATTAAATATGGTAATAAATCACTTACCATAATTAGCGTGTGTAATTATTGCGAACGTTACACTTCCAACGGTCGAATCTCTGTGCCTATAAAATGGTCATTTTCGCAGAGATTCATATAAGGTGAAAAATCAAGTGTTTCACCAGAAATCATCCACACAAACAGAGTTCTTATTTTTTCTTGTTCTTTTGGGCGATCAAGTCTGCGACCAGTTCGACTTCTCTTCTTGCTTGCACCAAGAAGAGAACAGCAAGGGCTGGGTGGTTTTATCTTGGGAACAGATCGTCGATAACCCTGTGCGATTGAGGAGACGTATTCTGTTCTGAAGACAGCGTTATCACGTGACTCCATACCAGGCTCTTCTAATCCCTGTTTTTCATATTCTCATTATTTTTTGTCTGACAATAGCTAATTTATCCAACAAGTTCAGAACAGAATATTCTATTATCAGTCTTTATTTTCAGTCATAGTTTTTAACGATTTATTTTAAATATGGTAATTTAATAAGTTATCATATTTGTCTGTTCAAATAATAATGAGTGCATTATTCGTGGTAAAATTTTGGAGAAAATATGAGATTAGTTGTTAAATGATACTACTGATTTACATATAATTGAATTTATTTTATATGTCCATATTATTGCAAACCTTATGTGTTGCGGGTATATTTCAATCTGTTACGGTCTTGAAATGTACAATGCTACGGTCTTGAAATGTACAATGCTTCCTTCAATTTTAATATTTCTTTTGGATGTTCAATTTAATTGATATGAGACATATGTTTATGCCCAACAATATATGATTTGACCGTTCATATACTTAAAATTCATTTTAAGGGGAATTGGAGTATTTTCTCTGTGGTGAGCATTTTTTATGGGACAAAGCTTATATGGCATGTAACATTCATCCATAGAATTTAAAGTTGATTATTTTTATTATTCAATTGACTTATGGATTTGAGAAATAAATTAATTTTTATTGATTTGACACATTCATTGTGTTATTCTTTATTAATGGTTCTTGATGATATGTAACTGTCAATATTTTCTGTTATGAGTAGTACATGCTATAATTTCTGTTATAATGCATGACTATGAATTCTCATATGTTTTTAAAATAATGATAAATTCATGTATGCTATACAGAGTTTCTAAATATCTTTGATGTATTTTATCATTGCATTTTAGATGTTCAGATAACTTTACATGAGTTATGATATAATATTTTATCACAAAATTATGTCATAGTCGATGTGATAATTTATGAAGAGATCATGCTGAATATGTTAATTCATATTGCATATAGAATATCATGTAAGGTTTCTAATTAATTCTTTTAATAGAATTGTTCTTTGCTGTGACAAATGTGTGGTATATAATATTATGTTAGCCATTTGTCCTATGAATTTTGATATTGATATGTTTGATGGTGGAGAACTTATGGTCCTTCACTGTTTATGTTTTATTGAGCTAAGTTATTAATTTTGGTAGCTCCAATAATAGTAATAAAAGTCAATAAAATATCTTTATGTGTTTAAATTTGAAAAGTGTTTTGGCACATAAACGTTTTAATTTTATGAAACATATGGATGTTTTAATGAGTTATTCAAAACGTCTTCATTAATAAATTGTAATCTTTAATAAATTGCAATTTTATGAGGTCTTTAAAATAGTAAAATACAGTGTTGCAATTTGGCATATATTGGAATGTATAGCGGCATATTAAAGACTTATATTGGGATAACATTTAATATGTGTCTAAATTACTTACATAGTGACATGCATTTAAATGTTTGTTTTTAGTCGTGAATGTGTGGCTGTTAATATGCTTTTCATTTTAGTTGATTCAAAAGATCAAATCAATGACTATTATTATTATTACCACTCTTGTTCTTTCCATTGTGATCAAATTAAATTAAATTATTATTTTGTGTTCATGATAATGGTTTAATTTGTGATCATAATTTGGGTTTTAATTAAATCCAACGATGAGGTGAAAGAACATGATTATATATAATGCAGTCAGATCTTTGGGTAACAATATATGTTATATGAGACTATTGAAATTCTCCTCTGATATTTTATTATGATAATATATTTCAAGGCTAGTATTATATCACTCAACACTTGTAATCAGGATATTTGATGTGATCGGGATATTATATATGGAATTATTATTATGGATTTATTGGCATTCCGAATTCTTTCATATATGAAGCAAGCGCTCTACATATTCTTCTACGGATATCATATATGCTGGTTATCAATTCAAGGGAGAATATTATCTTATACTGGGTCTTCTACTATTCTGATGCATATGGAATGAAGATTATTTGGGTTTCATATTTTTGAATATCCTATAAGAACCAGCAATGACAAATGATATGTCTATTGAAGGTATGTGATTAAATACCATTTTATTTTAATAGCACATGCTTACATGTATATAACTTGGTAAAGAAATCATATTCTATATCGATGACAATATAGGGGTTTATTTGTAACTCATATATTTATGTGATAAATATGACCAAGTTTTGGGAATTTAAAGCATGTGATGTATAGAGAAAACTGAAATAGAATGTATGTGGATTCTATTTATGAAAATAAATGAACATTTATGGGTAGAAATTTATTTCACTATTATCTCCTAATTAGAAATGTCATGCATTTATTAATGGAATAAATTTGTGAATTCATATTAATGTGGGGGTTATAAATATGACTAAGTTATGAGAATTTAAATTCTTTCATTTGTGGAGTAAACTTAGCATATAAAATTGTTGTCATATGTATGCTCATTGTTTCATTATTATTATTTTAAGTTGAGAATTTGATAAATATATTCATATATGGGGGACATATTTGAATATATGAAATAAATGAGCATGATGTTTTCATTTTATAGCATGTTAATCAAGTCAAGAAATTATGAGTTTGATATATTATAATTTCATTGGTGAATATTATACTTCATAAAGCATGTTATATTATGAGTTGTGGGGGTTGTAAATAAATTCACATGTAACCTTAAAAAAATACTAGCGAGTAGGCTGGTTAAATTTTTTATCGAGAGGGACAGGATACCTTGAATTTATACTTTTAAAGGGATCGCATGCAACATGGTGTAATCTCACTTGATTTCATCAAATCAATGAGCAATATTGCAGATCCACTAATTAGAAGCCTAGCGAGGAGGCTAGTCTTTTCTGCATCGAGGGGGATATGTCTAAAACTCATAATGTAGTACCACAGTGGATACCCTACCTATCCAAATGGAGATCCTATGAAGAAAGGTTCAAAGGGAAAAACAAACTGATGTGTATCTATATTAAGTACTGAAATAAAAATAAATAAATGAAATTCATTATTTTATTTTTAAAAGAACATCCCTATGATGCCAGTACTTGTATCTGTGTCGGTAAAGGAAGAACAATCGCTTTGAATGAATTCAAGACCTATAAGGCAGGGTGTAGCACCGCATAGTGCACCATTTGAGAATTTTACTATGTGAGTGTGATCGTGGGGCCGCGATCTATGAGAACAAGGGCTGATATCTAAAGCACTCATGAAACAGGATAAGCGTAACGGCCGTAATGCGCACACCAATAAAGAACCTGGTCTAGTGCTTATACTGTGTTGTGTGACTTACTGAAGTTTGATAAAAATGGTCTAGTTCAAGACCTAGTTCACTACGTCCCTTCAAATGAAAGTTAGTTAACACTAAGTGAGGTTCAAAGCCCTAAGCTACCTCATCGAACACACAGTATTGTATCGCCCAAATTTAATCTAATAATAAAATTATTTAATCTATTGGGGGATTGTTGAAAAATTAATACATTTCAATAAAAAAAATATATTAATTAGTTTCCAAATTAAGATTAAAAATTTAATGGGATAAAACGTTTTGTTTTTCGTAACGGCTGGTAACGTTTGAATTTTAAACGTTGGAATTAAATATGATAATAAATCACTTACCATAATTAGCGTGTGTAATTATTGCGAACGTTACACTTCCAACGGTCGAATCTCTGTGCCTATAAAATGATCATTTTCGCAGAGATTCATATAAGATGAAAAACCAAGTGTTCCACCAGAAATCATCCACACAAACAGAGTTCTTATTTTTTCTTGTTTTTTTAGGCGATCAAGTCTGCGACCGTTTCGACTTCTCTTCTTGCTTGCTCCAAGAAGAGAACAGCAAGGGCTGGGTGGTTTTATCTTGGGAACAGATCGTCGAGAACCTTGTGCGATTGAGGGGACGTATTCTGTTCTGAGGACAGCGTTATCACGTGACTCCATACCGGACTCTTCTAATCCATGTTTTTCATATTCTCATTGTTTTTTGTCTGATAATAGCTAATTTATCCAACAATAATCAACTCTATAAATATATCTTGATGCATTTATTGTAAGAATTAACTCATAAAATAGTTAATTAAAAGGTAAAAACAAGATAATGATTTAATTAAAGTGAAAAATTATACTTTTGTTCCATAAATTCTAAATGCAGGGGGCTGTAAGTGCATGTGTTGAAATTTCAGAGGACCTTTTTGCAAGTTTTAAAGATTTTAGAGGGTTCAAACGTATGTTATCCTCTTTTTATTACAATGCCTTACAAAATACTGTGCAATTAGTTACCTCACCCACCTATACATCGAATGGTTTTTATTCGTCAAATTGTGTGTCAAGTATTTTCAGGATTCAAATATTTATTTAATTTTAATTATTTATTATATTGTTTTTAATTATATATATATATATAAATTAGTAATGAATTTCGTTACTGCTTTCACACCTACCTAAAAGAAAACAAACTAAAACGCACCATGGAGTCTCTAATAAATAGGATTCCATTTGCAATGACTGTGATGCATCTGAATGCGGCCATCTTGATAATGTCATAATTAAGTTGTTCTAATGCAACGTGGAAAGCATGTTATTTGGCGTTTGTACAAGAATGAAATGGACATGCATGCCCTTGTATTGTTATTTATCATGGAACAGTCTCTTTTGCTGTTTTGCTTGTGGTATATTAACCTGTATCATTATCATATACCATTAAAATAGCATTTGAGCATTGATACACTCGGTTATTTTACAGTATCATACACTATGATAGCATAATGTATGTTATATTATTATAGTGTATCGAGTAAAAAAAATTATTTTTCAAAAGAAATATATATCATTATATCTTAATATTTAATTTTATTTCCTATATTTCAATGTAAGACAGTAAGAGTATATAATTTCTTATAAAAGTAAAATAGTGAGACTGCAAATGGGACCGTAAGTACCATTTTAATAACATTTGTAACAAAGATACAAAAAAAAACATTTAATTAGTAACAAAGATACAATAAAAAACGATGTTATTAAAAGCTATTTTGACCCTCCAACAATGGTTTAAGCATCTACCTAAGACACGAATTAAAATTTATTTCATTTTTTCAATCTCACTAGTATTGGTGATGTATGTTTTCATAAAGAATAAAAAAAGATAGGTGCAACAAACATCCTCAGCAAACATTTCACTCAAGGGTAAGATTATTATTTAATGCTAGTGAAAATAAAAGTTATTTATATAATAATTTTACTTGAACGAGGATAAATTTATGGGTGTTGTTACACTCAATTTTTTTTTTTACAATTTAAATACGGTTTTATATGCCTCATTAGAAATCCAGTAAAATATATATATTGTTAGACGAGACTATGTATATACCTCGTTAAAATAAAATTTTACACTTACTAAAAATGGATTAATTGAATTTGAAATAGAGCGATGTACATTTTTTATCAAAACATATACCTCATTAGATGATGTTTACTATTTAAAAAAATAAAAACATGTGTAATTTGAGTTTTGAACAGTAAAAATGACTAAGTCTAACATTTTCCTAAATTTATGAATAGTACAATTCCTTACCTTATGCAAGAGAGGGGAAATTGAATGTCAAAAATACTTGATAAAGGCTTAGAACAGGTAAACACTCAAACTCATGACTGTCCCCACAACTGAACAGTTCAACTGAGATCCACAAATTTATGTCCCACTCCTATTAGAAACCATCATTTTGAAAGAGATCAGGTCAACAACCATATCCAACAATGTGGCATTATTACAACTTGAATTATGCAGAGTAAAGATGGTTGCTAATTTAAAGCCAGCACTAAATGTGAATCAAAGTTGGTTTTGATATAACCAACTAGCAAGGCAGCTCTGTGATCGGATACTTGTATGCATTCTTTACAAGCTTTCTGAGAGCTGCCTGACCGAGATCGAGTCCACACACATCGGCCAGACGAACTAGATAGAGTAACACGTCCGAAAGCTCCTCCCCGAGGTGCTCTTTGTCTGAACTACTCCAGTCAGGAAGTCCCTTCGCAACCTCACCCTTCCATTGGAAAATCTCCGATAGCTCCCCAACTTCACCGACCTGTAGTATCATTATATTCATAAAAAATGGTCATCACAAACACACAGATTATAAAATATGTACAACTTAGTACTGTTTGATTACAAGGGCTAGCAGGAGATTGCGCGGGCTGTGGAATTCCTCCCATCCCCTCACTTGCGCGAATTCTGCGAGCTTATCTCTCAGTTCCTCAAGAGTTACATTGTTCGAATGTGTGTTCTTCTGTTCCATGACCTCACTTTGTGCTTGTTGTCTCCTGCTTACACAGGCCATGCAAGCTTATATAGACAGATCAATATGAGACATTGCCAGGCTTTTTTTTTCTCCTTAAATGGGTCAAATGAGTTGTTGATTGTTGGGTTAGTGGAGCACTTTTGAGTGTCCCCTCTGAATGGAAAACATATGTCAGGGTGATGACATAAAGATGTCCCTACTTTTGCCATTCATGACATGATGTCACTTAATTTCTTGGATGCTCATCTGTTTTATCTGTGTTGGTCCCATCCTTTGTTGGCTCCTATGCTTAATGAACAATAGATTTTAGCAATTCAACTAATCTTTGGTCACTTGTGTTCTACTCTATAACACTATTCTGTTTTGAATCCATTAGTGTAACCATTAACCACAGTGTGAAACACCAAGAGAGAACAAAAGTCATTTTCCAATAGTGCTCTTCAAAGGTTAATTAACTAAAGATATTTTTTAATCTCATCTTCTTAGGTAGCATCTGAAAACGACAGTTCATAACATTTTGCTCATTCTTGTGATTCTCATAGTCATGGTTGAAAATTAATCTTCAGTGGAAGCTTATAAAAGAAACACAAACATTAAGATATTCAATTTTATAAATAAGACCTGTGACTCATATACCACACAAGATATCCCTAGAACACAGACAGAAATCCCAACAGTGTTAATTAATGGTGGCACTCATCATGCCATCACAGGTTTGTCAATTATTACTCATAAGACTCACTAAAGCTTCCCACAGACACAAAACAAGTGAGGTTTGCACAATTGTAATTTCATGCATCCAGCAGTTTGATGATGATTAACATCTTGACATTAAGTACAAGCAAAGCCAGGGTAATATTATTATGTGCAGCATTTCATCAAATTAAAAACATGTTACATTACTTATAATAGCCAAGCAATGTCCATGGAACAACCTTCAGCTTGTATCATCACAAAGTTCAAAATGAAGCACACTTGTAAAGTCCAGCTAGTTTGCAAACCTGAAAACAGAGAATGAGTCTTGAGTTACCAGCAGCAATCCATGAGGGAAATGACCTTATCAGAATGAAAAGAATTTAGAATCAAGTAACATTGCTTTACCTATTTACAGTTTGATGTTTCACCCCCATTCTCATCCTGTGGCTCATCTTTGCATCCAGTCAGTTCAAGCATACGGAGAAGATGCTTTTTGCCTCTCCGATGCTGGGCCAAAGAGAACCCATTCATGCATTGAATTTGACATTCAGGGCACCATATCACTCCACTATGGATGCTCATGTTTCTTTCCTCGCCATCAAAACATCCGCTCACCTTGAATTTGTGTTTCTTCCCTTGCTGATGTTGTCTTAAGTTGTCTGGACCTGTGCATACCACCTGGCACAGCTCGCACCAAAGGGGGGTCATCGGATTCAATGCCGGTGGATGCATAGATATCTGAATCTGTTCACTAAATTGTTGGGCTGGAAACATTCTTTGTTGGGGTTGTTGGTGTATAGGTTGCTGTCCCTGAAACCCCGTGTGCTGCAGTGATTGCTGACCCCGAAGTTGTTGCACCGAGAGTTGTTGATCCTTGATATGTTGTGATGGCTGCTGCAGATGCTGAATCTTATGCGATGGGGGTGGAAGGTCTTCAGATCTGTTTCTTTTCACACCCAAAAGACTGGAGCTGGGTACACACTGCTGTACAAAAGAAGGCCGAGTAGGTACAGAAGTGTTTTGGAGTTCCAGAAGAATTCTTGATATAAAATAAAATACCATGAAACTCTTATCTTCCAATGGAAATTTCAATATTCCACAGTTCTATCTGAATACAACATGTTGACAATTGCATATGTGACACTGTATAGACGAGGAATTAAAATTCAAGAAAAACAGGAGTTCATAATGGAAGCAAGATTATAGAAAATATGCAAAGATATTCTTAATTTATTATGACAGTCCGGAGATGGAACAGGAAAGAGTACACACATGGACGCCATGCTAGTTAAGATGCAATGACAAACACAATATTTAGAGATTCAACAAAGGGACAAGGGAATTCAGATTTTTCCATCAGGAGAGCAAGGGGTCAGAAAAATCAGATCCCTCTGAAAATTTTCTTGAATATAGTTCTTATGAAAAAGAGAAAACAAAAATAATAAAATAGATGTTATATCAAAACACTGATTTTTTCATTCACTTATGTATTCAGGTAAACAAGAAATACTAAAACCTATACAAACAAGTAATCACAGTGGTGTCTTTTTGTACTGTAGTGCCATTAAGCATTCATATTTTTTTCTTTGACAAAATCAATTGTGTGGTAATGAAGGCATAACAGCTAAAAACTCATTCCTATAAATATAGGATGAAGATAAATGCAGGATGTTCAAACCCCTATCCCAGCACCCATGCCTTTGAGGTTTGTGATCCTATCATACAACCTCTGCCCCTTCCCCACTAACCACCAAATCAGCATAAACACATTTGCATTGATTCCCACCTCATTCCTTATCAGCATCTGTATGTTAAGTATAAGCATGCGATAAATTAATGTATATTGTTTTTAATATATTTTTGGACACGTGTGGGACGTGTCCAACATGTATCCAACACTTGCTGTGTCGGGTCGCTTGTCCAAAATGCCATGCTCATTAAAGTTTCCATGCTTCTTAGCATGTAGGTAATAAAAAAACACTACATAGTCTACAAATAAGTGATGTCTGCTTCTTCATTTAACAAATTAGTAAAAAGATATTGCAAAACATCCAGGCGATGGATTGAAATCTGCAGGTGAGATGAATTTTTTATTTTATTGTACCTACAAATTATTGGTTAGATCCATCCAACCCAACCATCCATATGTTTACAACAGAGTCTCAGAAATAAAGGAAGTGGAAAAGTAACAAGTCTTTTACCCCGATAAACAATGAAACTAAAACATATTATAGTGTTTCAGAAAGTACAACAAAAAAAACTTTACCAAACCTCCTCTTGGTAGGATGGGAGAGGTAACCCCTCTTTAGTGAGGGGGCTTGGATTCGAGTCTTGGGGAAGATTTGACCAAGAGAAAAAAAATTACCCACAAAAAAAAAAAAAAACTTTATTCCTGACGGAAACAATTTTATGTCAACTGATAGAACACAGTGATTGGCATGCTACACGTAAATAATTCTTCTCAATTCAAAGACTCAGAAGACACATTGAGAAGAAAATGCATCAAACCTTAGGTGCGTGCACGCATCCAGTGTCAACATGTGCCAGCTGAGGTCCATTGTCCATCACTTTACGGCAAGCGAGCTCAATTTCCCATGCTTCCTCGCAGCTCATGATTGGGTACCCCGAAAACTCACTCGATTCATCCACTTCAAGTGGCTTGTTCTGCATCATTTCATCCAGTAGTCTACAATTAATTTGTACTTGCAATGACTACATAGTACATAGTAACAAAATGTTGAAGATCTATATAAACTAGAAGTAGTTTTAGATTGTAGTAGCTACAAATGATTGGGTAAATCTGTCCATCCTAACCATCCATGTGTTTACAACAGATCAACACTCTTTAAATGGAAACAAGTGAAGTCTTCCACTCTCATTAAGACATTAAACAATAAAACTTGTCATAGTGTTACTGAAAGTACAAAAACTTAATTTCTGATAGAAACAATTTATATTATAACTGATAGAACACAGTGTAATGACTCAGAAGACGCATCGAGAAGAAGAATATGCCTCAAACCTTGGTCGTGTGCAACGATTCAGTGTTGACACATGCCAGCTGAAGGCCATCATCCATTGTTTTCCGGCATTCGAGCTCAACTTCCCATGCTTCATCACAACTCATGACAGGAAGCCCCGACCACTCAGTCGATTCGTCATCCACTTTTACAGGCTTGTTCTGCATCATTTACTCAACAAATGCCTGGCCCAGTCATGGTGTTAGCAAAAAATCCAAAAAAGCTATAAACATTGCCCAATTGCCCAATAACACAGGATATCAACAGTTTATGATTTAAAAAAAAAGTAAAAAAAACTCCCCATAAAGTATATATATCATGTTAGGTTGATGTAAAACAACCCCTTCACTTGATCACAGAGAAAGAGGGGTTTAGGGTTAAAAAAAAATAATCCAATGAAGTTGTAGATGTTATAAAAAAAATCACTGGAAAAAATAGCATGAAATTTCAAAGTTGCAAGTTTTCCACAAAATATAAAAATAAAAACCCCACAAGAGCAACACGAATGCAATATTTCCTAACATGACTAAAATGAAATGGCCAGAACAAGAATGCTATTTTGTAATAAGCTCTCATAAACAAATTAGATGATTTCTACTTGTTTCCCATCTCTCTATCCATGAAAAAAAAACCAAAATTTTAAAACCAACAAAACTATATGTCCCATTTCTCTGCTAACAAAATATTTTTTTTTGTAAAGAGAAGAAATCAAACTTACAAAGTGGGCTTACGAACTCTCTCTCTCTCTGCTTCACAATACCCTCTCTATTTCTTCTCTCTCTCTCTCTCTATCTCAGATTCTCAATCACATGAATAAAAAAATGGGGGTACGGTTAAAGAATATTATTCCCATCCACTCCATCTCCTTCTCCCTCTTAAAACAAAACTGAAAAAAAAAAAACTTTGGCCTTTTAAATAAAAGCTGCAAATATTGTACATTGTCTGGAGCAATTCCCATTTGTTGAGCGAAGAAAAAAAAAATCTCCCACGTTAAGCAAGCAACAAAAACCACTTTTTCCTGAGCTTCATAAAAAAAATACTATTTTTCCAATTGTGTGCATATAAGAAGATTCTCAAAAACTACACAACAAAAAAGTGTCACAGTGTGACTTTGCAATGCTGGTTCCTCCTCTTTATTAGCACATGAGAGACACCAAAAAGAAAACATGAAACTAGTGTTATATCAATAAATTACTTGGTATAAAATTCTATCAAAACCTTGATTTTGAGGGAAAAAGATGAAATGTAGTAGAGATGATCATCTTGTCTTGGCTTTGTAATGAGAGTTTTTTAATTAACAAAATATTATATTCCAGTATCAAAATATTAACTCTTTATCCAGTATTTCAATTTCTAATTTCCATGATGGCTGCATGTACTATTGTACACATGTTTTGATTCTAATACCCACTGGAATATGAAATTTTCCTCTATGCTCCTGAATTTCATTGAAACAATAATTTTTCATGATATTTTTATTAATAAATATATGAACAATATTTTTGGAACAAAAAAAATTACTGTGGTCACTCTGCCTTCTCTTATACAACAGTGAATACAGTGTACCTTTGAGACCCACTCTTTTGGGTATGAAAAAAAATGCTGAGTGACTGGCCATTACATTTGGGGCAACCAATAGTCTCTCTGAGGATCTCCAAGAACCTCCGCATCTGCTGCGAATGTCACAACTTCTCAAAATTCGTATCAAGAGTCACTGGAAGGCAAAGGCAAATCATCATGCAAGACCTGAATCGTTTTCACCACTTCAAGGTCGGGAGCTGTTCTTGCAGACTGTCGGTGATAAGGATTTTCTTAAATCAAATGTATAGCAAACATGGAGTGACAATGAAAACAATGAAGCATTTTATTATAAGATTTACAACACTGTTAACTGAAGAGCGAAATTCACCTGTGGCCCTAATCAGGGCCAATAACACATTTACAAAGGAGAATCATCCAAGGCTGGGAGGAAAAAACTTCTCATTACAAACACCAAAGGGACTCCCTATTTTCAATTTCCTTCTATAAAACTATCTTCGCCTGCTATTTGAATCCTCTATACTAAGTTCATTGTGATGGAGAAATTACCTTGCGGGCATCTCTGCCTCCTACACCGCCTCGTCCTTCCCCAGCCTTTAATGCTCATCCCTTCGACTTCCACCTCATTCGTATTGGCAGGCTGCGTTGATTGAACAGTAACCATTGGATCATCATCCTCCACAATGGTGACTGTCCCTTTTGTTGTCCTCCTTCTTCCCCTTGTCGTATTTCGCCTTGTTGACCTCATCTGCCATGCGCAACCAGCCGCTCTCATAATCTCTCCAAATGCTTGGATGTCTTCCGTCACTTCATGTCTTGCCAGCGACGTGAGCCCTGGAAGGATATCTTTCTGAAAGTCTTTACGCTGACGCCGCCTCCTTGCCTGGCCCCTTCGAGGCCTCGTCAATGATGGAGGGGCAAAACCTGTCTCTTCCTCCTTTTGGTTCTCCCATAGGGATACGCTAGACCGGTGGTATTCATCGACATTGGTCTCAGTCAGTTTCAAGGTCATGGCCTCATAAGAATCATATCCATCACCATCATCTGATGAAAGAATTCCTGCCTTTGAGGAGACCACATCAGCAAGCAAAAGCAGGGAGTTGCTTAGAAAAGTGGGAGATGTTGGACGCATGGTGTCACATGACCGATCGCATGTATTTGATGACATGGCCACAATACACTGTGCTGCTACTCTTGCTTGTGACTCATCTGGATCTTCTACTTCTTGCTGTGACAAGTGGATGGGAGGCTCTCTTGAGCCCTCTGCTTCACACTGAGTTAGCGACTGGACAGCTGTTTCTGGTTTATTACTATTTATACGGTCCCCCAATAAAGCAAAATTCTCTGCCTGAACAATGATGGGTGCTTCCAGGTCAATATCCGGACCAATCCTTTTACAAACTCTTACATCATCCTTCGATGATATCTCCAAGGAAACTGACTCTTCAAGACATGCTATTGTAGAATTCAAGTTAATGTGGCCCCTTAAGCCCACTAGGTTATTACCAGCCCCCTTCTCCTCAATATTATCATCCACGTTGGGCGGCTTTTCCAGGTCAAGCAACCTAACACCATTCAATGAGTTACCTAGGCTTAACCCTTCTCTTATCTTGTCATGAATCCCATCAGTTTCTGACTTTTCTGGACGTGAAATGTAGCTTGAGCTGATAGAATGCTGTTGGGGCTTCTCGAGGAGAGGAAAACCAAGAATCTTTTTGACACTTCGACTCTCTGAGGAGTCAAGTCTTTGGGCTTCAGTGTCCCTGGAAGGCAAAGTTGATAGAAAATTCAGCTGTATATCTCGAGAGAGACATTTTTCTTCTTCAGGTTTCCGCTTGGATCCTGAGGCCAATGATTTGCGATTAGAAAAGAGTTCAGAATTGCCAGGCAGGAAATTGAAATCCACACTAGGAAAGCTTCTTCTTGTGTTCAGCAGTCCATTTTCAGATGGCTTTGTCTTGAGCCAAGATATATCCTCTGATGATTTATCATGCTTCCTTTCTTCTTCCAAATCAATGATGACAGTGTGTCGTCGTGGGACAACCCATCTGCAGTCTATTGGGAGCTTCCAGGTTCAGATTTATTTCCTTTGTAGATTTCACACCATTGCAATTCAAACCATTGAAGTACTTTTCTTGCCCATTGACTTGAAAGCTTTTATCAGATAAAATGGCTCCATTAGGCGGGTGCTGCTTATCAGTATTAATTGTATGGAAGTGCAAATGTGGTGCAGCGCTGGACTCTGACCGATAATTAGCATTAAGACCATTATAATAGGATATTTGATTTCCTATCAATGGATATGACCCTGAACCTTTCCTGTTATTCCACTTTTCTCCAGAAATACCGGGGCTCTGGATTGATGATGTTGAATTTCTACTCCGTGGATTGAGTATTGCAGAGCTATCGAAACATGGAAGCGCTTGAACAGCCATTGGCCTTTGACCATCACTGTTAATGGGCTTCCTCCAGGGTGAGAGAAATGGAGATGCTGCATTTCCATTATCAGAGTGAGAAACAACGGAAAATGGGTGCACATGAGAGGTCATTGATCCTGTGCACGTGAATGTGCAAGAGAGGAACATCCACCAGAGATATCCATGCAAGAGGTTGATTTCTCTTTAAACCATGTTTCCTGTTTGCCGTGACCAGGTAAAATGAGTGGCTGATGTATGTGAGCTTTCTTTCCCTCAGCTTTTATAGTTTCATAAGTTGCTGTCAATCTCTCATTATTATTGGAAGTCAAGCCAAAAGGGTGCACATTGCTTCCAATCCGTCCTGTACCACATTAACAATCAATTATAGCATTGAAGGATCATATTTTATTTTCATACAAATAAATTTATGTTCATGATGAGAAGAATAACAACCTTAAAAAATATATAAGATTATTTAATTTTAAAAATGGACGACAAAGTTTACTCCAAACAGGCAAAGTTCTAAATTTGCATACAACAATCTTGTCTTGTGAATTTCCTCTCAGTACAAAATCCCAAATTTACAGAAAATTTTAAGAAACATGATGGAGGCTTGGAGTGATGACCTTAAAATTGTGAGGCCCGATAGATCCACAAAGATAACTTTTGAAAAATGTTCATGTTCTGATTTTCGCTGACTTTTTTTTCTTGTGTAGAACCAATCTATGATATTTATTATTTATATTATTTTTATTCCCTTGTAACATTCTAAGCCTATAACTTGTTGAAAGAGTTTCTTAAAAGAGACCATGTTAGTTGAGCCCTTAATCTAGCTAATAGCCCAGACATATTAAAAGAACAAAATGATTGATCAGGATGCATTCATCGTTGTTCCATACTTGGAACTGCATTATCTTAAAGAATAGATAAGTGAAAATGCAAATAGAAACAGTCAATTATCATATACTAGAAGCAATTAAGCAATCCCATCATATGATAAAGCATTAGGTTAAAACACTTACCAGTTTCACTACCAAAAGATGAACATTCCCATCCACTTCTATCCTTTTCTATGCGCAACCTATTTGAAGACGCCTTCTCATTTCTTAGATCATCTTGGTAAAAATTCTTAGGTGGACCTGGAAAGCCTGGATTTAATTTTGTAGGCAGCCGATGTCCTTGGATATCTTCATGGGCAGCCACCCGACCTAGAAAACCAATGGAATGAGAGCCTGTTCCCTCACTTGTGCTATTCCCTTTCACCGGTTCATTCAAATCTGCCAAGCTATGAGTGGAGGAACCGTTTTGTAAAGGTGGATAAGATTTTGAACCACCTTCTTGGCAATTAGGACTCCCACCAGTGCCACCAAGAGTTAGCTTCACATCGCTCTCAGGCTCTGCAGCACGATTTATGTCAAAAGATACTCCCATCACAGAAGATGATTGAGCAACATTTCCCCCTTTAACCCATTCTTGATCTTCACCATCAACATATTTGTCAGCTGGAAGGTGAAGATCAATCATTGTCCTTGGAATCTTCTTGGCTCTAGTATCCAGGAGTTCACATTCCTTCAAATTGCTCCCATTTATGGTTGGAAATGGACCCATTTGCATGCCACTTCCTTCCAAAATGTTTAAGGAATTTTGGAAATGGTTATTGCCTGAAACAGATGGCTGACTACAACTGGTGCTAACCACAGGCAACCTGTGGATATTCCAAATATTTCCATTGCCATCTGATTGCAATTGCGATGTGAATGAACCTGACTGTGATGTCTCCTCAGGGACTGAATATCTGTAGATATCTTTATTTCTTAACTCATCCATCAAATCCTTCTGTTTCCGATACAGGCGGTGGAGTTCATAGACCTATTCACCAAAATGGGACAGATATTTTGATTAAGAACAGATTAATTAACTGAAAAGGCAAAGAAAAATACAAAGACAACGCATTATTCCTTTTGCAATTTCACAAGTTCCCTGTTCTCAACAAAAATGACTAAAGTATTGTGTCTGTTGTTCATTTATATTATTTTGTCCGTTGTTCATTCATATTATTTTTGGAGCTCAAATAGAAGCAGACTAAATAGCGATTGAAAAATACCAAATTGATGTAATGAGGTGGGAAGTAATAAAATATGAAACACACATATCGGAAAGAATTTATATTCCAAGATCAAAGATATAATTGAACCATAAATTGATGTTCCTATGAAAAAATCAAGAAAGCAAACCTGATTCCTGAATATCGTTTCGTGCTTAAGCATTGTTTGCTTAAGCAGTTCTTTGTCATCCTCTGGATATCCATCCATAGAAGTAGACGCAAAGCCATTATAGTGTTGCATGCTCCTTAGGTCATTATAATAGAATGACCAACTTCTACTATTAGCATCCGCACCGAAATCCCTCATTGTGTAGTATCCAGGCAAGTAGTTCTTAGATTCTACTTTTGTTCCCATTTCTGCGAAATTCTTGATAAAAAGAATACAAAATTACTTGGGCCCATTGTTGTGGACAGCTTCAAGAAAATAACATCACATATGAGCCATGAAGGAGACTGATACTCCAATTTTTAAGCCTTAAAAGTGAAACTAAGCTTATGAACCATCACGAAGATGTACAGCATGATTCATGGAACAACCACATCAATTCAATCAGATTCACTCATGTTGAAATAAAAAGAAGTGTTTTGTGAATGTGTATGTGGAGAGATACTGATGAGACAGTGATTTGGGGGGAGGAGACTATTTTTTACTTTGTACAAAGTATGTGAGAGTGAGATATATCAATGCATCTGCCAAATAATGATTAAACATCCTCTAGAAATCTACAATATTAATACTATTAGCAGACATTGCAGATTAACAACTGAAAACGGACTGCCAACTCAAAATGCTTCTGCAAATTGAATTGATTATTGATAGTATCACAAAAAACTGAGGATACATGGACACACAATCCTCAGAGACTGGTTGTGATGTTGCCATGAACTGGGAAATTCAGTGAAAAAGGACACCGATGAAATAGAATGAACCAACCAAATACAGCACATATCAAAGACTGGACCAATTTTTTGCTCAAAACCATGAGAACAATTCAAGCTAATATGAATATTTGACAGAGCGAACAAAAAAAAAAAAAACTGCAATACTGTAACACATGATGTGCAGCTATAACCAACCTTTAGATTCCCATTGAAGAAAGTGGTTATATATGCTGAAGAATGAAAATATAATTCTAAATCACAGGAAGATCTAAATTTGCACAGAAAGAAAGGTGCATCATAAATTTTCTTGAGGAACAAGTCATGGATCACAATGACTAGTTAATGAGACTTACAAAACGACATATCTCTATTTCCAAAATAGGAAGAACCTGGACCAAAATCCTCCATACACTGAAGCAAATACTTGGGAATTAAGAAAAACCCCAAATCACAAGACCCCCGTATCATTCAAATGATGAAACCCAAAAAAATTAAATAGAACACCAAAAAGAAAACCACCATCAGATCCTATAAGCCCAAGCAATCAATAAACAGAAGCCTCCGGCATAATACCAGAACCCAAACCCAGATATGGAGAAATCACAACTTTGCAACCCAGATGAACAGTACTATGAAATCCACAAAGCCGGAACTTTTAAAGAAAAAAAGCAGTTTTTGGAAACCCAATTCACCAATCCCACAAAAACCCATAATCAAAACATAAAAAATCAAATTGCCAGATGTAGAGAGAGAGAGAGAGAGGGAGATCACCTCACACAAACATCGGCCCAGTGATTCAACCGTGGAAAGCTAAAGAAGCCCGGTGAGAAGAAGAACACAAAAAACCCAACTCGCCAAAGAAGGCAAAAACCACCACATGAGACGAAGAGGGCGACAGAGGAAGAGAGAGAGAACCCAAAAAAGACAAATCAAGGACGGCTTCGTCCTTTGCCCACCAAAGGGTTATCTCCGGCGACATTGGAGGACTACAAAAGTCGGACCCTCCTCTCTCTCACTCACTCACTAGATCGTCATCAAAAGTAGATTTCGGTCTGATGGGGTCTCAAGTCAGTCTCTTGTGTTCTGTAACTTCTGGTATTTAGAGATAGAGAGAGAGAAAGAGAGACAGAGAGAGATCCCATATAAGAAAATCTCACCCCAAGAACAAATGAGCTTCCTAAGAATAGTGACAGGAAAATTTGTCAACATCCGGTCTCTTTTTCATTCTTCTTTTCCAAACCCCATTGAACTCCAAGCTTTCTCTCTCTTACACACTCTCTCTCTCTCTAAACTTTTAATTTTTTTATTAAAATACAAGTTCAGTGTGTGTTTTTATTGTTAGATTTGGAGATTCTCCCCCACCTGCCTTGCTTTCAAATAAATAAATATGAATACATATAAAGACAGAAGGAAGAGTGAGACATGCTTTATTGCGATAGGCATTCGTTATTTTTTTATAATTTTATATGTCTCATTAAGATATATATTTTATTTTAAAAAGTTTATATATTTTATAAATGTTACTATTTAATTTGTTAAGATATATATTTTATTTTTATAAAAATAAATATTTTATTAAATTAGATATATAACTTTTTTTAAAAAATATTGTCTACATTTAAATTATAAAATAGACTGAGTATAACATTTTTCACTGCAAACAAAGTGAAAGGCTGCTCAAAATCTCCATATCAGTTTTTTTTTCCCTTTACTATGCTTGTTTATTTATGGTTGTTTTTTTGGGTGGTATTTTTTTCAACTTTTGGATATAGATTTGTTTTTTATTTTTTTTTTTTTTAAAGTTTGGTTTCTTTTATTGACTAAAGATGGAGAAAGGGGACCACTTAGGGCAGGGAATAGAGTTTGCAAAGGTTTTTGGTTTGGTGATTGCCCTTGGACTTTCATTCAATTACTTGAATGGTTTTGGATGTGATTATTTTAATGAAAGTGATTGTAGATATTCATTTCCTCAGTTTTTTTTTTTTTTTTGATAATTTTAAGTCCCTATAAACTATATGATTTAGCGATCGATTTCTCACTTCTTCATATTTAGGTTTTAGTTTCTACATTTAAATGATAATTTAAGAATAAGTCCTTTTCAAAGACTAAAAAGCAAACTAAATAATTTAGGAATAGGTCCCTCTTAGGGATTAAAAAGAACATATCATTTAAATGTAGGGAATAAAACCTAAATATGAAGAAGTGAGTGATCAATAGCTAAATCTTATAATTTACGAGGACTTAAAACTAAAAATCCATTTTTTTTAATGGCCTGGTAGGGAACTGAAATGTTTACAGTAGAGATTAATTTAATGAGAGAGGAAAGAAGAGTATGAGATGAGATGTGCATCATTTCATGGAAAGATCATTGTACATGCATGATAAATTCTTTCACGAAGACTATTCATAAGGTGATTAAGGTCTATGTCCATTACCAATAAAGGGAGAATAATTAATATATCTTATATCATACCATGGAATTATTATCTTTAAATTTCATTAAATGCACATGGTCACGAAACAAGCTATCCAGTGAGAGTCTCAAAATTCAAAAATATTGTATAGGTATTTATTAAAAAAATTTAAAAATAAATAAATTTTAAGAGTCCACTTAGGATTCCAAGTTCCAATTAGTCCACTAGCCAACATTTCTAAAACTCTTCACATTTGATGGGTGTCTATTCATCAATTCTGTTAAACATGAATTGAATTCATAGTATGATTCAAAGCCATGAATTCAAGCCAAGTATAAAATGCATTGAGTGGTTAGAGAAAAATGGATTGATTCTTAGGTTATTTCCTATTTTGTCGATTATTGTTTCAATGTTTGAAACCAATTATGGGAAAAAATTAAGAGAAATCTTTTATGCTTAAAAGAGAAGACATGAAAGAAGTCATGGATGGTGCACATGCGAGACCTCAAACAGACAGTCTCTCTCCATACTTACCATTCACTACAAAGAACATTCATTACATGGGGCCACAATGATATCTCCATTTATGATCCCATCTAGTCCTCCCCCCCCCCCCCCCCCCCCCCCCCCAAAATAAAAAAAAAAAAGAAAAAAAAGGAGTCCTACTTTAATTAGATCTTGAATTGCATCTCACAACATCACCAAAGCAACCAATCAGATGTGCAACCTTCAGTCCCTCGCCTATTGATTTTTTTTTTGTGGAATTGTTATATAATCTCTTATTACCAATAAATGTGATATTACGGAACCGATTACGTGCGGCGTGCGGCAGGTGCGATGTCAATCATGGACCGTTGATCACGGGTCCATCGCATCGGACGGTCGGGTGCGATTCACATCGACCGTTGGATGCGATGGACCCGCGATCGAATGGCCCACGTCGCGGCCGCACCCGCCGCACACCGCACGTAATCGCCCCGGTGATATTACATGAGATATATAAATTTTAACTTTTTATAAGTGTATTCATATGATTTTTTTTTATAGATATAGATATTGTTGGGATTCAAGTCCATTACCTATTGATTGTAAGTTATTTTGTCAATAATTAAATTAGGGGTCCACAGACCATAAAATTAATTGAAGTATAAACAATACACTTTAAAAATTAAAATGTTTAGAGATTACACTGCTACACATTAGTCTCCACTCTTCCTCGATATTATTTTTTTTCTCAATCATCTACATCACATAATAGGCAAAAAAATTTATAAAAAAATATTTAGATGGAATATTATTTTATTTTTTTATCATGTACTACTTTCATTTGCAACCTAGTCTGTAGTTTAAAAGTGGTTCTTAACCATTTATATACTCTTTTTTTAAAATTAAACGGTAGGCATCTGCTTAATTAATTAAGAGGCCCAAATGAAAAATTACATGAGAAATCAGCTGAGTAAAGAGGATCGATCATACACAAAGCTGTTCTAAGAGTATATAAAACCTTCTATATATTGTGATAGTATAATATACAATATTATACTATTACACTGTATAGAAATTAAAAAAATATACTGATTTATCTCACTATATAAATTCAGACTGTACATGGTCATTTTCCATTTAAACGTTTTGTCATTAAAACCGTTGACATGTAAAATAATTAAAAAAAAAAAGATACGCTAAAAAATACAACTTATTTCAAAACTCAACATGAAATTGAAAGTCAGGGTGTTTCCTGTTATTTTTCCGCCAAATATTTTTGATGGAGTGGCAATTTGGTAGTTTATCGAACATTTCAGTGTAAAATCTAATAATTCCGTATGGACAGCTCTGTCGCTAATCCGAGGTCGATCTTTTCGTGACACCATGTTTCCCGGGCTTCCCTTGCAAGATTGCCCCTCCAACGACACCGCCCTCAATTTTCTATAAATTCACGGATCTGCCACTGTATAGCTTGCCTAATGACCGAAAGTTCCCCCTCCAATTTATTATTCACTTGTAGGTACCCAAATAAATGTAATGGCGTTTGTTGAGAGAAGGAGACCAGCAGCGAATCACGTGAGAGGGTCCCTCGTTGAAAAATAATAATAATAATAATAAAAGTTTGGGGCATAGCACAAAAGCAATCCTTTTTAGATGTCCGAGCGCAGATTTTTAGATCCTTTCGCTCTTGTGACGTCACGACTGCATGGGTGGTAGGTCCACTGGATCTATGCCGTTCATTCCTACGGTCCATTATTGAACGGTGTACAGGACTTTTTTTTTTTTTTTTTTTCAATAGAAACCCATATGGAAATTCCAGTGTTAAATTTGAGATTTAATTCAATGCCAAAGTTTGTATATGATTTATAATGAGATATATTATGCGACTCAACCATGTATGTGGTATTATCGTGGTATTATCATATTAATAATTTTATGTGATACTGTGTTTTTTATATCATACAATGATCATATTATTGCAGTTTTAAATTACAGATTAAAGAATTTATCCTTTTAATAAATAGTAGATATTTTTATTGTTGGAGATACATCAAATAAAGTATCTTTTAAATATTTGACACGAACAAGATTTTTTAACACACCTCTGATTGTGTGTCCGCTGTAAAATGGAGCATGGTTGTCTGGTTGGTGCCTTTTCACCTCCAATCGGTTGGCAAGTGCATGAGGTCTCCATATCAGAGACCCTTTTATGTACTCCATATTTGGAGGTTGAAACATTGATCCTCTAAATAGAAAGTTAATTTTTTTTAAATTGTTTTTTTAAAAACGGTGATAGCTTCTTATATATAGTTTCAATTTTTATAAAATTGATACTATTGAAAAATGTCATCGATAATGTTCCAAATGAATCTAATATTGAATATGTTTTACATATATTTAAAAATATTTATTTAATAACATTTTTTATTAACATTAATATTGATTTTATTCTATTGATTATTATTTATACTTATGTACTAAAATATCATTTATTCTAATTGAAAAATATAGCACAACAAAAAAAAATACATGATGAAAAACAAAATAAAACACAACAATAAAGCATAATAGCACAAAATGAATAGCATCTAGATCCATCTTGAAATAGATGAATCCCTACATTAATAACTCCTAATCAAATTTTAATCAAAACACAAATATCAATTTTTGAATAACTGACAAGTTTACCAATCACCTGTTGCAAAACTGATAATATCAACTTCTACCGATTTTAAATTTATCAATATTTATCAACTATGTATATTACATAAAAAAATAAGAGAGATATTATAAATTAAAGTTTTAATAAAAAATAATATATAAAAATAGAACAGAGATGAAATTACATATTGTAGTTGGAGTTGATAAATGAATAGTGATCTTATAAACTTATTTTTAATTTTTTATATTGTATTGTGAGACATTTTCATTGAAGATACTCTTACTGATCAATTTTCTTAGATATTTGCATATGCTATAGAATCATTTAGATACTTAAATGTTGAGTAGATATTTTGACATGGACTCAGCAGGGATTGGTTTTTTTTAATGATACTTAACTTGCTCACATAATTAAAAAAAAAAGGTCAATGCTCAAAGAGAGCAATCCATTGTATTAGATACACACTCAAAAAACATAAAATACATATTTACAAGTTGCTTTAGACATTCACACGTAATTCACGATATGGACAGGCCCAACACACATACATGATAACACATATTATAAAATCAAAGCAACACATCTCACGTGGCTTCATTAAACCACAAAACAAATGGTCCCTCCCTGGCCTGAACAGGTCTCTTGGTCATATTAATATCGTAGTTTATATATGTGCCTTTCCTTTTCCCCTCAATGTATATCAAAAAATAATTTTTGGGATTTTCATTAAAAAGTATCACAGATGATCTCACGAAGGCAATAAATGGTCGGACGTACGTCTGCCATTGAGATTTTGCCATGTGGTTTATATTTATTGTGTCTGTTTGGTCTTTTTGTATTTTGTTTGTCAACCTTTTCATCTATATTTTTCATAGGTAACGCCAGAGATGACTTTTTGTGAGATTCTTCTCATCACAGCATTACACTTACAGCCTGTGATATAGGCCATGGCTTCTAATGGAAAGATACAGAAAGGAGATCCAAAGCTTAAATGCCATTCAAGTTTAGAAAGTTGAGTGTGTTTGAGTGAGCTGAGCTTAAGCACCTACTTCTTTTAAAAGGTGCTCTCAGAATAGTTTGACAAAAAGACAAAATTTTTAAATATAACTTATTTTAATTTTAACGGATGAAAAATTTATAATTTTTTTCATAATTTACATTTGTGAAAATCAAGATAGAAGAAAGAATAAATGTTATTCTAATCTTTACGTTAAACTAAAAAAATCAATATTTTTAAATTTTGAAATTGGAGTGTGTCCTTACTTTATCTCAATTTTTATTTTAACAAAGATAATAACTTTGATCCATTGGCGGAGTCACCAAGGGACGAGGGGGGCATCCCCCCCCCCCCCCCCCCGAATTTTGTTGAAAAATGTTATGTTTAGTCCCACTTACAATCCCAATTGCAGTCTACATCGATTTTTTTTTTTTTTTTAAAATCATATGTTCTTCAATTGAAGTGCAAACAGTTATGTAAAATGAAGTATATATTAAAATATACTAGTATATTTTTTTTCATGTTGAAAAAACGATAAAAAAAAAATTTGTTCACTATGATAGAACCCCATATACTATGATAGTGCAGTATATACTATGTTATCATAGTGTACATGGCTGCAAAACGGATTGAGTGTAACAATGCTCTTTTTTTATTTCTGAAATCGTTTTTATTATGGCCCATAGCCTATAACCCATAGGTCATAAACACCACAACTCAACAGCAATAGTAATAACCTATTTTTTATGTATCTAGAATATCAGAAAATCAAGGAACTCCTGCCTTTATGAAGATGAAAAAAATCTCTTAATCATAATAAAAATCCATACAAGCTTTCCATTCAATCAAATATTTATTTTATCAACCATTGCACAAATAAACAGATGATGAAGATGATGGAAAGAAGTGAGACTCTCCCAAGTATCACCAAAACTCAACAATGAATAAAATAAATATATGATTAGTTGAAACACTAACATATAAAGAAAATTAAAGATATAAATAATCATCGTCTTAAATACAAAGCACTAGGTATCTGATTTATTCACTGAGATTCTTGGATTGATAATGATAAAATCATTCAACATTTTTTCAAAATATGAAAACTCGTAATTGTCAAATTTAAAAGTATGCATTGCTTATTATATATACGTTTTGAATTTTTTTTTGTGAATTATCAATATAAAATTTGACATACTATTTTAAAAAATGACAATTATCTTTTAGAATTATTCAGTGATATGTTTTATATGAATGTTTTTATTTCATTTTTTACATATTCATTTTTTAAAATATGCTGTTGAAATTAAAATATATATATAAAATAATTTAATTTTTAAAAATATTTACATAAGTTACATTAGATCCTCTTTTATAAAAATCTTAACTCCGTCACTGCTATGATCCATACCCCTCAGGAGAACATCTTACCTTATGATCGGTTAACATACATTGCTCAATGATATCGTCCACTCGTTCACAAACAATTTTGTGTGCCTTCATCCAAATTTTACTGATTGTGATTCTTGTTTTCACCATTCACTGCTTAAACATGATTTTGTCATCCCTATACACAGGTATAGATTTGTCCTACATAGATCACGAGTTTAAGTTCCCTGGGCGCTTATCTGGTGCACATGGTTTGTGAGCTAATATGTGCACGATCTTTAGTCATATCACTAATCATCCAAGGGACACCCTACAATTTAGGTATAAAATTTCATATCAGGATTTCCACTCCATCAAATTCAATCTCACAGACTGATTGATTTTTTAGTTCAATATTGATTATTGAATGATATATGGCTAGAGGGACTCAAGAATAATATTGATTATTGAATGATATCATTATGACTTGAGAAAGTTTAGCATGTCATCACATGATAAGCCTTGACTTTAAATAATCTAGATGTCTAAAGTGTCAAAAAGCAAATACTAGGACTTAACCACAGATTCACAACATTCTGCTACTTCTTGGAATTCTCTCAGTCATGGTCTCAGTCATGGTTGAAGATTGGTCCTCGGTGGAAGCTTATAAATCAAACAGAAAACATAAGATATTCAATTTTATAAATAAAATGACTTGTGACTCATATACCACACAAGATATCCCTATAACAGAAATCCCAACAGTGTTAATTAATGGCGGCACTCATCATGTCATCACAGGTTTGTCAATTATTACTCATAAAACTCCCTAAAGGCTTCCCACAGAAATAAAACAGATGAGGCTCGCAGCATTGCAAGTTAGTCATAGTGATTAACACCTGACATTAAGTACAAGCAAAGCCAGGAAAATGTTATCATATGCAGCATTTCATCAAAGTACAACATGTAACATTACTTTGAATAGCCATGCAACGTCCATGGAACACCCTTCAGCTTGTACCATCACTGAGTTCAAAACAGAGCACACTTGTAAAGTCTAGCAAGTCTGTAAACCTGAAAACAGAGAATGAGTCTGAGTCACTAGCAGTGTTCCTCGAAGGGAAATGGCAATATCAGACTGAAAAGAACTTAGGATCAAGTCACATTGCTTTACCTATTTATGGCTCGATGTTTCACCCCCGCTATGATCATGCGACTCATCTTTGCAGCCATTCAGTTCAAGCATACGGAGAAGATGCTTTTTGCCACTCCGATGCTGGGCCAAAGCGAACTCATTCATGCAGGGCATTACACATTCAGGGCACCATATCACTCGTCTATGGATGTTGATGTTGCTTCTCTCGCCGGTTAAACATTCACTCACTTTGATTTTGTGTTTCTTCCCTTGCTGGTGTTGTTTCAAATTCTGGACTCGAGCATACCACCTCGCAGAGCTTGCACCGAAGGGGGGTCATCGGATCTGATGCCAGTGGATGCATAGATATCTGAACTTGTTCACTGAATTGCTGGGTCGGAAACACTCTTCGTTGGGGTGGTTGTTGTATAGGCTGCTGACCCTGAAGCCCCACGTGCTGTGGTGATTGCTGTTGATCCTGGATATATTCTGGTGGTTGTTGATGCTGAATCTTGAGCGGTGGGAGTGGAAGGTCGAGTATGACTTCTTTTCGCACCCAAAAGACTGGAGCTGGGTACACACTGCTGTACAAAAGGAGGCCGAGTAGGTACAGAGGGGTTTTGCTGTTTCAGAAGAACTCCTTATATAAAATAAAAATACAATGCAACTCCTATCTTTCAAAGATATTTCTGTATTCCACAGTTTTATCTGAATAGAAAAAAATTGCATGTCCGACGACGTGTAGACGAGGAATTTAAAATACTACAAAACAGGAGTTCATAATGAAAGCAAGAGTACAGAGAAACATGCAAAATATATTATTATGACAGTCTGGAAATGGAACTGGAAAGAGCGCACACATGGAATCCATACTAGTTAATGTTAGACTTTTGGGAAGAAAGAATAATGAGACCTTATTCATTAAGAGAGGGATTAAGCCCTTTATATAATAGTACAAGACCTAATACACGTGCAACACAGTAATACACGTGTAATACAATAATAATACACAAGTAATCTAACACCCCCCTCAAACTCAAGGTGGATCAAATAACGTGAGTTTGCGAATGAGAGACAAGAATCTAGGAACTGGATGACACTTCGTAAAGAACTCCGCGATTTGCTCAGTAGAGGAAATGTGCGGAAGTGTGAGTGTCTGAACAAGGAAGTGCTCACGGACAAAATGACAATCGATCTCAATATGCTTAGTCCTCTCATAAAAAACTGGATTGCTAGCAATCTGAATAGCACTCGGACGGTGACCGGACGGTGGCCGGACGGTAGTCAGATGGTGGCCTTTGGCGGGTCGGGTCGCCCGCTATCGAATCCGGGTTGGCGCTATCGGATCCGGATTGGCGCTCATCCGAGGAATAAAATAGGAATAAAATCCGGTGCATGATAGCACAAATCTGCGTTATCGTGCACGGACTCGCCTGGGCCGGGCATGATTTCGCGTGGGCCGGGCTTGACGTGTCCGGGCGTGAATCCGCGTGACGCTAACGGATTGGACACGACCGGATTTTCTGCGGATTTCGCCCGGATTTCACACGATTTCACGCAAACGGTTGGCAGGGACGCGCGCGGGGTTCCGCGGACAATGGTGCTATGCGCCGAGGCTGCTCGGACGGGGCTCTGCGGTCTGCCCGGACGGGACTGAGACGATGGGAACAACGACGCGATGAAGACGACGGCGTGAACAACGGCGCGATGAAGACAACGACGGCGCAATTAATGGCGCGATGAAGACAACGACGGCGCGAAACAACGTCCCGATGAAGACGACGAAAGAAAAATAAAATAAAAATGATTGAGGTCTCAACTTAGCTCTGATACCATGTTAGACTTTTGGGAAGAAAGAATAATGAGACCTTATTCATTAAGAGAGAGATTAAGCCCTTTATATAATAGTACAAGACCCAATACACGTGCAACACAGTAATACACGTGTAATACAATAATAATACACATGTAATCTAACAGTTAAATGTAATCTAACAGTTAAGATGCAATGACAAAACACAATATTTAGAGGATCATAAAAGGGACAAAGGAATTCAGATATTTTCCATCTGGAGAAAGAGGGGTCAGAAAAATCAGATCCCTTTGAAAATTTGCTTTCTCATGAAAAATTAAAAATAAAATAAAATATATTTTATATCAAAGCTCTGATTTTCCTTTTCACTCTTATGTTTTAAAGTAAACAATAGATACTGAAACCTATATAAACAAGTAAGCAACAATGGTATCTTTTTGTATTGTAGGGTCGTTAAGCATTCATATTTTTATTTTTGAAAAAATCAATGGTGTGTTAATAGAGGCATTATAATAGCTAATAAATTATCCTACAAATATAGGATGAAGATAAATCCAGGATGTCCAAACCCCAATCACCATATTACTCCTCTATGGATGCCCCTTCCTCCGGAAAAAAATCACTCACCTTGATTTTGTGTTTCTTTCCTTGCTGGTGTTGTTTCAAGCTGTCTGGGCTCAAGCATACCACCTCACAGAGCTAGCACCAAAGGGGATTCATTAAATCCGATGCTGGTGGATGCATAGATATCTGAACCTGTTCACTGAATTTCTGGGCCTGAAACACTCTTTGTTGGGGTGGTTGTTGTATAGCTTGCTGACCCTGAAGCCCCATGTGCTTCGGTGATTGATGTTGATCCTGGATATATTGTGGTGGCTGTTGTCGATGCTGAATCTTAAGCGGTGAGGGTGGAAGGTCTTCAGATGTGTTTCTTTTTACACCCAAAAGACTGGAGCTGGGTACACACTGCTGTACAAAAGAAGGCTGAGTAGGTAAGATGGGTTTTAGTGTTTCAGAAGAACTTATATAACATAAAAATACCATGCAACTCATATCTTTCAAAGATATATCTATATTCCACAATTCTATTTGAATACAAAAAAATTGCATATGCAACACCTTGTAGATGAGGAATTAAAAGTACTAGAAAAAAATAGGAGTTCATAATGAAAGCAAGAGAGTACAGAGAATCATGCAACTTAGTATGACAGTCTGGAAATGGAACTGGAAAGAGTACACACATGGAATCCATTCTAGTTAAGATGCAATGGCAAACACAATATTTAGAGGTTCAACAAAGAGACAAGGGAATTCAGATTATTTTCCATCAGGAGAAAGAGTGGTCAGAAAAATCCGATCCCTTTGAAAATTTACTTGAATGTAGTTCTCATGAAAAATAGAAAATAAAAATAAATGAAATAAATGTATATCAAAGTTCTGATTTTTTTTTCGCTCTCTTATGTTTTTAAGTAAACAAGAGATACTAAAACCTATATAAACAAGTAAGCAACAATGGTGTCTTTTTGTGCTGTAGTGCCATTAAGCATTCATATATATATATTTTTTGACAAAATCAATGGTTTGTTAATAAAGGCGTTATAATAGCTAAAAAATTATCCTATAAGTATAGGATGATGATAAATGCAGGATGTCTAAACCCCAATCACCAGCACCCATGCTTTTGGTTAATTTTGTGATCCTATCATACAACCTCCATGCCCCTGTCCTACTAACCACCAAATCAGCATATTTTCCATCTTATTCCTTATCTGCATATGTTAAGTATAAGCATGCCGTGGATCAATGTATATTATTTTTAATATATTTTTGGACACGCATGGGACGTGTCCGACACGTATCCAACTTGTGTTGTGTCGTTCACTTGTCTAACAAGTGTTGGACATGGACATGGCATGCTCATTAAAGCGTCCATGATTCTTAGCATGTAGGTAATAAAAAGAAACATTACATAGTCTACAAGTAAGGGATGTCTGCTTGTTCATTTAACAAATTTGAAAAAAAGAAAGGTATTGCAAACCATTCAGGCAATAGATTGAAATGTACAAGTGAGAAATTTTTTATATTTTATTGTAGCTACAAATTATTGGTTAGATCCATCCATCAACCATCCATATCATTACAACAGATTCTCAGCACTACAGTGGATAAGTAACAAGTCTTTACCCCAATACATTGAAACTAATGCATATTATAGTGTTTCTGAAAGTACAACAAAAATCTTAATTCCTGATGGAAACAATTTTATGTCAACTGATAGAACATAGTGATTGGCATGCTGATCATAAATATTTCTTCTAAGTCAAAGATCGGAAGACACATAAGAAGAAAATGCATCAAACCTTAGGTGCGTGCATGGATCCAGTGTCAACATGTGCTAGCTGAGGTCCATTGTCCATCATTTTCCGGCATGAAAGCTCAATTCCCCATGCTTCCTCGCAGTTCATGACAGGGTATCCCAAAAACTCACTCGATTCGTCCACTTTGAGTGGCTTGTTCTGCATCATTTCATCCAGTAGTCTACAACTGATTTATGCTTGCAATGAGTACATAATAACAAATGTCAAATATCCGTATAAACCAGAAGTAGTTTTAGATTTTATAGGAGCTACAAATTGTTGGTAAATTCCGTCCATCCTAAGAGATTCTCAGCATCAGGAAATGTAAACAAGTGCCAAGTCTTCCTCTCTAACTAAACAATAAAACTAAAATTTTTCATAGTGTTACAGGAAGTACAAAAAAAACTCAAGTTAATAGAAACACAGTGTAATGACTGAGAAAACGCATCGAGAAGAAAATGCATCAAACCTTAGTTGTGTCCAACGATCCAGTGTTAACATGTGCCAGCTGAGGGACATCGTCCATCGTTTTCCGGCGTTTGAATTCAATTTCCCATGCTTCGTCGCAGCTCATGACAGGAAGCCCTGACCACTCAGTTGATTCATCATCCACTTTGAGAGGCTTATTCTGCATCGTTTAATCCAGTAGTTTGCAAAACTGACAGCAAATGCCTGGTCCAGTTCATGGTATTAGCAACAAATCCAAAGAAGCTATCAACAGTTTATTATTTTTTAAAAATAAAGTGAAGAAACTCCCTGTAAAATAAATCATTTTAGGTTGATGTAAAAACAACTCCCTTCACTTGAGCACAGAGAAAGAGGGGTTTTGGGTAAAAAAAAATCCAATGAAATTGTAGATTATAAAAAAAAATCACTGGAGAAATAGCATGATATTTCAAAGTTGCAAGTTTTCCACCAAATAAAAAAAAATCCCACAAGACCAACAGAAATGCAATATTTCCTAACATGATCACACTAACGTGAAATTGCCAGAACAAAAATGCTATTTTGTAAACAGAGTACATGATTTCTACTTGGTTCCCATCTCCATCCATATCCATGGAAAAAAAAAAACCAACAAACTATTTCTTCGATTTCTCTGCTAACAAAAAAGAAAAAAAAAACGAAGAAGAAATCAAACTTACAAAGTGAGAAACAAAGGGAGGTGGGGTTTCTCTTCTCTCTATGCTTCACAACATCCCCCCCCCCCCCCTCTCTCTCTCAAACACACACGCACAAGCACACACAAACACTCATTCACACAAATATATTAAAGACCATGAATCAAAAAACGGGGGGTACGGTTGAAAAAAAAAAATCCCATCTTGCCATCTCCTTCTCTTAAAAAAATTTTGAAAAAAAAATCTTTGGCCTTGTAAATAAAAGCTGCAAAAATGTACTTGCTAGTTGCTACCATCTGTTAAGCGAAAAAAAAAAAAACTAGCCCACATTAAGCAAGCAACAAAAACCACTTTTTACTGAGATTCAATAAAATACTGTATTTCCAATTCTGTGTATACAAAAGATTATAAAAAATTGAACAACAAAAAAGTGTCAGTGTGACTTTGCATTGCTGGTTCTTCCTACTCTTTATTAGCTCATGAGAAAGTGTCACAGTGTGACTTTGCAATGCTGGTTCTTCCTACTCTCTATTAGCTCATGAGAGAGAACAAAAAGAAAACATGAAACTAGCTAGTGCTATATCAATAAACCACTTGGAATGATCTTCTGTCAAAAACTTGATTTTAGGGAAAAAGTTGAAATGTAGGAGTAGAGATGATCTTCTTGTCTTGGCTTTGTCATCAAAATATTAAATTCCAGTATCAAAATATGAACCCTTTTAATAGTATTTCAATTCCTCGTCTACATGATTGCTCCTATATTTCATTGAAACAATAGTTTTTTCATGATATTTTTTATTTATATATAAAGATTTTGTTTTTTGGAACAACTGTGGCCACTCTAATTCTCTTATTCAACAGTGTGTACCTTATTACAAGATCGACTCGTCACGAAGGTAGTGAGGGCACGTTGGCGGCCGACGGAGGTGACCGATTGCCCACTGTGCGGTGGAGCAGCAGAAATTTCTGAGCATCTGTTCTGTCAGTGCCCTATCGCATTGAGCCTTTGGTCAAGACTGGCCGGGGTATCAGGGAAGCCGCTACGGGTGCGGTCCATGGAGGAACTTTGGGAGGCGGCACGGCGAATGAGGAAGAAAAAAGACAGAAGCAAGACAGGAAGGGTGTGGCTCTCGATCATACCAGCGGGTGCATGGGCGATATGACGAGCGCACAATGAGGTGGTGTTCAAAGGTGCAACGTTCTATTTTGAGAACCTGTGGGACATGAAGATGCAGAGTATCAGGGACTGGGGTTCTACTCTGGGCGGGGCCTCAACAATTCATATCGACGACAACGCACTCCTTATCGTCGAGTATAGAGGGGCTCAGGCTGGGGCGGGGTAGAAACAACCACCACAATTTATCCAGGATCAACAATCACTGCAGAATGTGAGGATTCATCGTCAGCAACCTTTGCAATAACAATCTTAAGACAGAGAGCGTTTCAGGCCCATCAATTCAGTGAATAGATTCAAAACAAAATGTAAAGGCCAGAGGCCAAGATCAAGAATGCTATTTTGTAGGCTCCCCCGTATACAAATTACATGATCTCTACTTGCTGCCCATCTCTAAATCCACAAAAAAAATCCCCAATCTTTCAAACAACAAAAGTAATAATTCTTTTATTTCTCTGTTACCCAAAAGAAAAAGGAAATCAAGAACTTACAAAGTGGCAAAAAAGGAGCTATAGTTCCTCTGTCTCTCTCCGCTTCACAAAACCCTCTCATATTCTCTCTCCATCCAAACACACACATGAAAGAAAGATAATGCACCAAAAAATGGGGTACGGTTGAAGAACACGATTCCCAACCAGCCACACCTTCTCTCTCTTATAATTTTGGAAAAAAATGGCATCAATTTCCTTTTGTCAATAAAAGGCTGCAAAAAAATGTATTTGCACTTACATCTCAAACAATTCCCATTTCTCAATATAAAAAAAAAATGAAAAAATCCCTCCCACATATATAAAAGCAAGCATCAAAACCCACTTTTACCCTGATCTTCAAAAATCAAAAAATAAAAAACTAAAAGACAAAAACCCTGTATTTCCAATTGTGTGTATCAATCAATACATACATAAAGCAATAATGAACAACCAACAAAACTGTGACTACTACAAGTCACAACTACGTATAAAAAAATAAAAAAACCCCCCTACGAACAGCTATCGACCACCAGCACCAGCACCACCAAAGATCTTCCCAAGCATGTCAAGCACCTCTTCCATGCTCGGCCTCACCTGCGGCACATCCACCGTGCACCTCATCCCCACCCTCAACACCTCACACATCTCCTCCACCTCCCTCTCCTCCCCCACCACCCCACTCTCCTCCACCGCCATCCTCACCCCCCTCCACCCCATCCTCCCCACCCTCCTCGCCCAGTCCACCAAACACTCCCCTTCCTCATCCACCGCCCTCCTCCCCGTCGCCAGCTCCATCACCAACACCCCATAACTATACACGTCCCCCTTCGTCGTCGCCCTCCACGTCTGCCCGTACTCCGGCGCCACGTACCCCACCGTCCCCGCCACTATCGTGCTCACGTGGCTCTCCCCCGCATCCACCATCCTCGCCAGCCCCAGATCCGTCACCTTCGCCTTCCCTTCCCTGTCCAACAACACGTTCGACGCCTTCACGTCTCTGTGCACCACCGCGGGCTTGCATTCATGGTGGAGGAAAGCCAACGCCTTTGCCACTCCCACCGCCACTTCCGCCCTCCATCGCCACCCGAACCTCCTCCAGTCCGCCACCATGTCTTCCAGAGACCCTCCCTCCATGAATTCGTAGACCAACAGCTTCTCCGATCCGAACAGGCACCACCCGTAGAGGGTCACCAGGTTCGGGTGCGGCCACCCCTCGCCGCCGCCGCTCAACACCTCCATCTCCGCCCGGAACTCTCTCTCCCCTTCCAGTCCTTCCCTCTGCAGCTTCTTCACCGCCACGTGTCGCCCGTCCGGGAGGAGCCCGCGGTACACGACCCCGAATCCGCCGCGGCCGACGATCATGTCGTCGGAGAAGTTCTTCGTCGCCATGAGAATGTCGGCGTATGTGAAGGCCGTTTTCTTGTCGAGGCGGAACACGCGTATCGCCGTTGCTGCGTCGGAGGACGAGGTCGTTAGTCCCATCATCCCCGGTGAAGACAGGGAGGTCGAGCATCCCGAGGAAGATGAAGTGGTCGTCAGCATTGATTCCATGTGTTTGGAGCTTCCGATGAGCGGACCGGCCGGTTCGGGCCGGAAGCGGAGGCAGAACAAGAAGGACAAGGCGCCGCAGATGAAGAAGGAGAGGATCAACAAGAGGAAGATCCAAAACGCCGCCATCCGCCGCCCCGATCTTTTGTCGATCCTAGACGACGATGATGAAGGAGACGTCGCCGAGGAATTCCGCCGTTCGTTGGAGAGGACGATCAGGGGGTCGCCGAGGAAGGACTGTCGGTCGAACGTGGCGAGCTGTCCTGTCGCCGGGATCACTCCGGTGAGGAGCGGATTGCACGAGAGGTTGAACTTGTTCAGATCGTACAACTGGTTGAGCTCCCCCGGGAACTCGCCGGAGAAGTTGTTGAAGGACAGATCCAGCGTCTGAAGACACTTGATCCCGCCGATCTCCGGCGGGATCTGGCCGGAGAACGCGTTGTTCGACGCGTTGAGGACGACCAGTGGGAGGTTCGCGATCGCCGGCTGGAACCTGCCGGAGAAGTTGTTGAACCCGAGGTGGAGGAGGCTTATCCGCGTCATGTTGCCGATCTCTGGCGGGATCTCGCCGGAGAGACGGTTCCCTGTGAGCTGGATGTACCCGGAGATCTCGAGCGACCGGACAGCCGACGACCGGTTCTGGCAGATCGGAAAGAGTCCGTAGCCCTGGATGAGGCGGTCCCAGGTGTCCCGGCAGCTCTTACGGGTCATCAGAGTGTAAAGGAAGCTGAACGGCGGGTAGTTCGCCGGGAGCCACCGCTTCATCGTGAGGCACTCGCCGGAGCCGGCGTTGGCCAATCCGTTCCGCCGGTTCACGTCGAACGTCGTTTCCGGTTCCGATCCGATCCCGGCGATCTCCGGCGGCACCGGACCCGTCAACGCGTTGTTCGCGAGGTTCAGCCAGAGAAGGCTCTTGCATTTCCCGATCTCCGGTGGGATCCGCCCGGTCAGTCTGTTGTTCGCCAGCATCAACCACAGAAGGGACGTCAGGTTCCCGATCGACGGTGGGATTTCTCCGGTGAGGCCGTTGAACGAGAGATCGAGCGCTTGAAGTCCGCCGATCTTCCCGAATTCGGGCGGGATCGAACCGGTGAAGCTGTTGTTGGCGAGTATCAGATACTTCAGACTCGGCATGTCAGCGATCTCGACGGGCAATCCGCCGCTGAAGTTGTTGAAGCTCAGGTCGAGTCGGATCACCTTAGTAAGATTTAGAATCCGCGACGAAATGATTCCGTCGGTGTAGTAGTTGTGGTGCAACACGAGGAACTTGACCTGCGTGAACCGGCCGAGGATCGGCTGGACTTCGCCCCCGAATCGGTTCGTGCTCAGATCAAGAAACGCGAGGTCCGCGCACGCCAGGAGCTCTTCGGGGATGTCGCGATCGAAGCTGTTGTTGCCCAACAACAAGTACATGAGCTTCGACAGCTTCCCGATCCCGCGTGGGATTCCGCCGCTGAAATTGTTGCCCCCCAAGTTCAAGAACTCCAATTCACTGCAGTTCTGGACCTCGTCTGGAAATCCACCGCTGAATGCGTTCCCCGACAGATCCAGTAATGTGAGTTCGCAAGCAGCGGAAGAAGTGAACATTGTTGATGTGATGAGCCCGGTGAGGTTGTTCTCTGAAACGGAGAACTCGTTCAGTCTCATGAACCCTGGCCATATCGTGCCGGTGAAATCGTTCGAGCTCAGGTCGAGGTTCTTCAGCTTCGGACACCCTTCGAAGCAGTCTGAGATGTCACCAGTGAAGTTGTTCATCGAAAGGTTCAGGCTGACCAAGTTTGCGCACATCAGCGGGAAATTCGGTCGGATATCACCGGAGAATCGGTTGAGAGTGACGTCGAGGACCTCTAATTGTCCTAGCCCGCTTAGATTTAGGCCTCCTTCGATGATGTTGTGGGAGAGGTTGAGGTACTTTAGGTTCGCACATGAGTTGAGTCCGGAAGGGATGGATCCGCCGATGGTGTTCTGGGAGAGGTTCAGGTGGGTGAGCGCGGCGAGGGCGGAGAAGTTTGGGTAGATGCTGCCGGAGATGCTGGAGTTGGAGAGGTCGATCGATACGACCCTCTTGTTCTCGCAAGCAATCCCTGCCCAGTCGCACGGGGAATTGTTGTTGGATTGGCCCCATTGACCGTACTTGCCTCGGTTGATCTTGTTGAACCTCTCCAGAAACTGTTTCAGGTCGAGCAGGGCTTTTCGGTCGGTCTCTAGTGAATCGTCACCTGCGATGAACTTGCCTGTTCAGAAAAAATGTAGAAGGAACTGATTGAGTTCTATGAATAGTTGGAAACTATTGAATTTATTGATAGAACAGTGAAATGAAATGCTAAAAGAATTCTTCAGCAGAGTGAATGAGATTCTGTCCCCTGCTTTGTAGGGGAAAGAAAAGGCTGAATAAATTGGACGCATAAAGTCTTAAAGAGAGGTTCTTATTCTCTCATATGATATTCCTCCAATCTTTTTGAATGGATAGATATTCAATTGAATTGCCTGTTGGAAGAGCATAAGAGCTACTGTTTGTAAATACTGAAAAATCAGGATTGCATCAAATTGCTTGTTCCAATTCATGCTAGGAAACAGAATTCAGTATGAACATGTAAGAAAAACAGTGAAACTTCAGTGCCACCACCAAAGGAAGAAATCAAGATATGATATAAGAGTGAGTACCTATGAAGAACAAGGAGGAGATGAATATGAAAATTCGCAAGAAGAAGCGATGGGGGAGGACGGTCGCATCTTCCGACATGCTCTTCTATCATCGCCTAAGTGCTCGACCACAGGATCGTATTCGTGCCCAACGAACAAAACTACTGAAGATCGGTCTATGTCCTTCACTTCTTGATCGCTTGCGGGGAATCGAAAGAGGGAGCTCGAATAATTTACGATGAAACGCTCTTGTTGTCACTTCTCGATCTTCTCAAAATTTAGTAATACCTGTGCAGAATACAATCTTGGTTGTCTTCCTTTGAATAATTCACCAAGTACAAAAATATAGTCTCTCTTTTAAGATTATATCAATTGATTCAGCTCAAGAGAAGGAATGGTTGGGAAGGAAGGAAGAACAAAAAAAAGCCGCCCAAATTGACTGATTCGGCGAGATTGCAAAAACCATGAAGAACACTATGAAGGAATTCTTATTTTAGTCAGCTTTCTAGAAAAGTATGTAAAAAAAGAGGAGGGAAATCTGACTCTGATATTTCCTTTATATTTCATGCCCTTTCACCTACAATAGCAGGTTCAATGTGGTGGGTCTGTCATTCTCCACAACAACAAAAAAAAAAAATCAAAATATTTAGGCTCTTACTTTTCTTTATTTTGGAGAGAAATTTTGGAAGCCAATGTAGTATAGCTCCTCAATTTTTGTTTTTGAGATTCATGTGATCCATAAACATTTTCTTATCTGTTTTTACATGATGATATCTGATTGAGAGTTAATTTGTATTGCATTTACAAAAAAATTTAATCGATATTAATTTTATAGTCAAAGAAATTTTGTATAGGTTGGTAGTTAGGACAACCATGCATATAAAATGAAGGTTAGCCGGTTAAATTGGACAAACGTGCACCAAAAGTAAATAAAAATATACATTTTTTTTTGCCTTTGTTACTGGCCTTAGAGATTTGTTTAGATGGGTTGTTCACATAAGCAGGACTCTTAAATACAATTGAAATTGTAAGGAAAATCCATACCAACCACTCTGCCAAGTCATCAGGATTTCCATATAATCTAATGATAACAAAACATCAATTTCTCAGTAATCCCTCAATTTTCAATTAGACTGTTTGTTTTGGTCAAAAAAATTATGCAAGTAGTCTCTATGATGGGACCCTAATCTCATTATATTGTATGAACCAATTCTGCCGTCCCGACTGATTGGGACCCAACTGTCCCCACCACTTTAATATGTGACCCTGTGTTCATACTTTCACTCACACAATATGAATACCCATTTGATCAGCTCATATAATGATTTCCACGTTTCGAAACCACATGAGTTGTGAGAATTTGTTTTGTTTTTTTATTTATAATACTCAGGAGGGTTGTTTTCATGTGTATACAAATTCAACAGAGCATCTTCACATCAGACTGCACACATGAAATGACACTGATTCATGGATTGTTAATTAGTAAAATTTTGATGTTGATCCAGTAAACAATTTTTTTTTGCGTGTCTTTTAGTCCTTGATATTTTTAATGGTCAAACATAAAGAATAAAGGTAGGTTTTCTGTGTGTGGGTGATGTTTTTGTCACCCAGATTCCAGTTTATCGATGGTCATCGGATGCTGATCGGAGGGTGGGATGTCGGCGTCGCAAGGACAGATGCGACACACACGTGCAACATGTAATTTTCATGGTTTAAGTGTATAAGTTTTTTTTAAGGTGGATTAGTTTGGCAAGTCACTGGCTGCTGCTGCTGCTGATTTGGTTGACCACCATTCATACAGTTTATTAGGTAAATTAAGTGACTTTGTACCTAATAAATCTAAAATTTAGATTCACTGTTTGTGGTGCCTTTGTAATCATCAATTCGGGCCCAACCTTTGACCAGCATGCAAATTTAGAATGAGAGGAAGGCATGTCTGAATATCAGTCAAAATTGTTGACTTTGAAAAAGGAAAACATGTTTTCTTTGCCCCAGCTCCAAGCAAGAGACATCTAAGAAAACAGGCATTTTGTTTTCCATCTTCATGTTGGAGAAAGCAAGGGCACTGTTACACACTTTTTGCAGTCATTTATGCAAACACCACATCATTTAGAGCAGTATATTTGACTATATCAGCATATACTTTATTATGGATAATGAAAAAAATTGTATTCATTCATATATTTTTTGTAAAAGCATGTGTTTTAATAGACAACTACATACTAAAAAAAATTGAAAACATGTTAAAAATCAATAAAAGTGCCCACATGAATGATTAAGTATGATATTTTCCTATTGGAAAACAAAAGTTTTCAATTTACAAGCAGAGATTCAAATAAACAATTGTAGTCTTCCAGAACAAGGCATGAAGGCTTTATTGGGTTGTGAGTTTCATGGGGGGGAGCTTCAAAGCAATGAAGAGGTCTTGTGAAGATTGGCTCTGTTGATTTGGGCACCTGACTTGTTTGATTTGGTACAAATTTGAAGTGTTTTGGAGGTCTGAAGAGCTTCTGATCCAAGACCCATATTGGTGAATGAAAGATACATTACAAGATGAAACACGGTTGAGGAACCAAATTGAATTGCTTAGAACTATAAAAAAAAAAAAAAAAACTTTATTTTTCAATCAAGATATAATATGGTTTTGGTTTTTCTGTAAAATAAAACAGTGAAATAGACTTTTGAGATTGATCAGATTTGAAGCATATATAACTGCCATTACCCAAATTTCAAGATGGGTAACTTATTCAGATAATGTGAGCAGATAATGAAATATAAAAGAGCTGTTCATTTCAATCCAACCTCCTCAACAAGTACTCCACTTGAACCTGCTTTGTTAATGGCATGATCCAGTCTCCATAGAGGTCAGCTACCAAACTTGGCTTGATCTTGTAGATTGGACTTCCATCCTGGTCGCCGTTACCATTCAGTTCTTGTCCAAATGTCCTTGCCTTCATTTCTACCCTCTCCACTATTGCAGCTTCCACGGTCTCATATGTCAGCAAACGCATCAAATGATCTCTGTCCTGCAATAGCCAACCCCAGAAATTAGAGACGAGAGTGGCCAGAAACACAAACAACAATTAAGGTTTTCAAGGAAAAAAGGATGGATACATGTGCTCTGATCGCAGCTTCATATGCCTCGGGGGAGGCTCGAAATTTTGCTTCGGCTACAAATTTCCCATAATGTATTCTTTTTGATAATGCCTGCAAGATGCTTGAAGGACATGTTAGGCAATGAAATCAAGACATTACCGCTGAGAAGATTGGACAAGTTCTGTGACTCATTATCTACAGCTACACTAAAAAACTAGCCCAATTTTTATTTATTAAATTTTATTCTATGACAAGGTATATCCTCATTATCATATAATGGCAATATTTGATTTGTAATAATAATACCTGTAGGCAAATATTGTCACAAAGAGCAGTTGATCCGCAGTTGCCATCATCTCCCTCCTTGACCAACCTCGGAAGGAGTTCGAGAAAATACATATCCCAGATCTTTTTGTTTATATTGATGGAATCAGCAATTGGATGCAAAACCTAGTTGGAAGATTCAAAGTACACCACAAGGTCATTTTGTATCACGATACAAGTGGAAACTCAGAAAACTAAGTCAAGGTACCTCAGAAAATACAAGATAAATTTCGGTCAAAGTATTTCTATAGACTGCTAGTTAGTTTAGAGAATATGAGAAGCCTATATTTATTCAAGAACTAGCAACAATAGTCTAAAGTATTTATGCAGTGAACATTTAGAGACACACACGATCCTGGTGGACTCACAAGTACATTGGATTATTCATCTAAGCATAAACAATCTACCAAGGAATGATGAGTGAAAAACATTATTCGCTGGGTGGATAGTAAAGGTCAGGAGGAAGGAGAGGGGATATAACTTGACATAGTTTATGATAGAGCACAGCTTCAATAAGGCAGATGATGAAGGACTTCACAGAGAAATTGATGATGATGAATGGATAGTGGTATCTACGTGGAAACAGCAATTCCACATTGCAGATTTTGACATATTAGACAATATGGGTCAAAATAAATAATGTTTTCCTGTTTCAAAAAACTTTGGAAAGAGTAACCAGAAATATTGAGTTCAGCAATTCAGTTAGGTGATGAAAACAACAAGGATGTGACTATACTGCCCAGAGAATTTTTACATGCATGATTATCATCCACCGTTCTTAGATATGCAAACATTACGGACCAAATTTTCACAATTCATTGATTGTGTTCTTTCTCAAAAAAAAATTCTTACTTATAACCATACAAAGGGACAAATGTTTCTTCAGTGGTGCTGCATTCATCACTTCAAATTATCTAAGAAACTTTTAAATCTTTTTTTTTGTTTATTATAAGCGAGATGTGTCTGAGTGTACACACAAATTCCAGAAGTTTTTCTCCTCTTCAATTAAAGATTATCTTGTGTTTATATACAACAAACAAATTACAGTTGAGAAATAATATGGCTTTCATGCAAAGAAATTGGGATAAGTTCCAAGTACTAAAAATCAATAAACTAGTACAGCAAATATATCATCAATTTAGATACTTTATGTACCTGTGGGTATTGCAATGGTGGTAGCATAGGCTCAGGCAAATCTTCCGCAAAAAAGGGATGCTCATCTGGGCTCTTGAATCTGCCCACCTAATTTGCAATGAAAAAGAAGACATTAGAATTGCGGAAGGCCCCCCTAGCGGGGTGGTCGAGACGCACCCTCCCCGAAGGGGAGGTCGCGGGTTTGAATCCGCTCCCCCACCTATTACCAAGCAAAAAAAAAAAAAACACTATTTTAATATTCTATATTCTGCTCTTTTTCTATAACAATTTCTTTCATCTACAGATAGGAAGAAGTTTCCAAGACTTGTGGAAAGAAATACAAGATGCATTTTCATAACTAAACATTCTGAAACCTATTATTTTGATTTCCACTCAGTGGAATACAATTATTCACCGGTTAAACATGACAAACACAAATACAAGCAACTGAAAGACAAAAGTTTACTTTTGACACAAACTGATGTATTTGATTCAAATGATAACATTCTTCTCCAATATAATCAGAAAACACACCAAGCCACATATTTAAAAATTTCAAATAATTATTAAATCTGAAACACCCAAAACAGTTTCTTTCACAATGGTTCTTTTAAAGTTAACTCCAGTTTCCAAATTTTGCACAATACTTTGTGAATATGAAGTTCCACGGTCCATCAAATTAAACTAGAATCTCCACTTACTTGTGCATGGAGCCTCTCGGTTTCCCTGACCATGAATTCCACCAGGGAGCCATGGAAACCATCCATGTAAAACACATTCCGGTTGTATGTATCCGCATTGTAACAATATTGGGACCTCTCGAGAAGGCTAAATATTATGCTATCTTCTTGGCGGATTAGAGATTGCCGTATGCTGTCAAGGGTCAAGATTTCACTTTCATCCACTCTCTTCTTGTTTGATCTGTATATGACACAATATACACAGAAAAGTAAATATCAATATCCTTTCCAGGTATAAAACATTTCAATTCTGTTCTGTGATTTGATGAATGAAGCTGCCCTTGAACTCAAAACTCATGGTTCCAAATGCTGTACATGCGAACAGATGGAAATTAATGCATATTGAAATCAAACATCTAGAGTTTCAACATATGATTTGTGGCTTAAAACAGCGTCAAAGAGCCTTGATTTCCATTTTAATTGTGCATGATTACAGTAGATGATATGATACTCTTACTCAATATAGGCCACATTATCAAATATGCATATTATATATACCATGCTATGATGGCTTTGTAGAATACGATGTGCTTCATAAGTCCAGTGGATACGCTGTCAGGAGCTTCAAGAGGGTATTGTAAGGTTTTGTAGTTTGTCTTGAATCAAATCTAGAGATGTTTCATGCACATGTCATGTTCATCTATGCATGATTTCCTATGCATGTGCATGCATGATTGAGATGAAGAAAGATCAGTCATCCTTAATGCAAGTGTTTGTGTATGGTCTCCTCTATGAGCATCATGTGCATCTGCAGTAGGATTTTAATTGGAATTTATATATATATATATAAATATACGAATGCATGAAGAAATATTCATGTGCCCCATGCAACCAATAACAGTGTTACAGTGATGTCAAAAAAATTCTCATCTCAATTACGCTCCCACATAACTAATTAGACGGCGATGTGACAAATCACTTTAATTTCTATCTATTACTTTTAACCACAGGCCAGATTTTTTTTTATAGAAGATTTTGCCCTTAATGTGAGTAATGGATTTGTTGCATGTAACATCTTAATCATGCACATCTAAACTAACAAGATAAAAGTCTCAGACAATCAAGTATTCAGCCAGAAACAAGAGTCTGAAATTTATTTAATCATGGAAGAATATTTCCATGCAAACATAGATGTACGTGACTTGTTTAAAATTGCAAAAAATTATGATACAAGAACCCCATTTCATCCTCATGAAAAATGAGAGATCACAAACCCAATTCATTTGTAGCTTGGGTCTCCAAGATTGGGGCTATCATTCAAAATTGACAAAAAAGAAAAAGAACTTACACCATACAGACTGAGGGAAAATACATTAATAAAAGACAAGGAAACTAAAAAATAGCTGTGCCTAAAGTTCATGTGGGTTTGTGTGTGTGTCAGTCAACAGTATATTTTCACAGCACGAACTGAATATCAATAATACATTTAACAATCACCAACAATATGAGAAAAACAAAGTATGCCACATTGGGTCAGCTTCTCATTCCCATTACATAGTTTCTTGTTCTTCCCAGATTAAACTCCCCCAACAAGAATACCAAATCAGACCATGAATCATGAATTCACAGAACTCAATAAAAACAGGAGGAAACAAACGCCCAATCATATCTAAATAATGCGATAATCAACAGAAACAGATCGATTTGAACAACCCAATAAAAAAATGCAAGGAAAGAAAATAAAAAACATAAACCTTTACAGCATATACAAACCCACAATGTAAAAAAATTCAACAATCCCCCAAAAAAGATGCGTTCTTTATGTGCTTATACCTGAGAGGAGGAGAAGGAGGGGAAGCATCGGAGCTCTGGGTGGGTCGGAGACCATGACCTGTGTATGCCGCGAGAAGCCTAAAGGAGGGTTTTTTCTTGGTTTGAAGGGAAAAAAGGGAACTGGGTCTTGGGGACCTGAAGAGCTGGGGATTGCAAATCGAAGGGGAGGTCTTTAAAACCTTCACCTCCATTTTTTTTTAAGGACTAAAAATCAGAGAGAGGGTCTGCCTTTCTTTTCTTTATGTATAGTGGAAGATGAGAGGGGAGAAGGGAAGACAAAAGGGTGTCTATTTTTTCTTTTTTAAACCTGGTTTACTTGGTTGGGAGGCTTAAAATCTTGCAAATAAAGAAAGGGTGTGAAGAGGAAAGAAAAAAGAAGGTGCGGTGGTAGGTGAGGCTCTTATAGAGGAAGAGTTTGGTAGGGTTGGTTGTTGCTCTCTCCCTCTCCATCTGTTTCACTTACTTTTTTGAAAATTTTACGCTTACCACTCGTATATTACGATGAGATAATATATACTGCACTGTCTTAATATATAAGTCTGTCTATCCTAACTGGATATCTGAAAAAATATCCATATCTAATATAGGACAGATATTAAAAGTAAATAAAAATCGGTTTCGAATATGAATAATAATCCAAAATATCTAAAAATTTAAAATAAATATAGAATTATAAATTATCCAAAGATCAAATATCTAAAAATAAAAATCATATATCTAATATTTAAAATATGTAAAAAATCTAATAATTACTTAATATAAAACATATATAGATAAAACATTACATGTTTTAGAGTAAAAATAAAAATAAAAACTCACACTAATCCTAAAATTATAAATATATAATTAAATAAATAATAATATAATAATATTTTCGGATATAGATATTTTTCGAATCAGATACATGCATATCCATATTCGATCCGATCATTTTTTGATACAGATAATTTTTTTAGATACAGAAACGGATTTTTCAGATATCGGATATTTTTAGAATTTTTATATATGGATTCGGATCGAATACGAATATTTTTCGGATAATTGATAGGCTTAATAGTATTTGGGGTTCTATCATAATATATAATTTAAAAGTTTTTTCATTTTTTTCAAGGGTAAGTGTATGATTTTTCTATAAAAAAAACCGAGATAGATTGTTATTGGGATTGCAATGGGCTACGTGTATCTTTTTTTCAAATTTTATTTGTAATTTATTTGCAAAAACGCAGAAAACACGCTTTTTCATTCTTTTAAATCATGTATTTTTTTTATTAATAAATATCTATAACCGGATACACTATGTTACATGATCATATGAAATATGGGTTCAATTCAATGCTCTATCTTCATCATCATCTTATTTTAAAATAATATTTTATCTACCAAAGTATACATAAATAAATTTTACTAAATAAATCTAGTTAAATATTAGATGAATCAAATCAATTGTTAATAAAAATATATAATGTTAATTAATTATATCTTAAGAATATGATTTTGTAAATATTATAATATGTGAAAAAACCATAAATGACAATATGTACATTTGGTAGAAAAGAATTTTACATAAGTGAGCAAGAATAACGTTGCAAAATAAATGCTTTGGTTCTCCATCCCACCCCAAAAATGATTTTTTTAAAAAGTGGGATGAATAACTAGATGGTAAAAATAAACTCTCTTATTAATGAATTATGTGACCCACTCTAATTTGTTCTAAAGTACCTAATTTAGCAAATGATGTTTCAATCTTTTTCTCATCCCTGTTAATTCAAAAAATTCCAAACGCACGTGAAAGAAGTTCAGCCTCTATGTACTATGTATACACAGAGACAATGGTGAGAGGAGATATCATTTCACATGAATCAACAATGTATATCAAACAAAAAACAACATTTATTCTAGAGAAAGAAGTCCAGCCTCTATGTACTATGCAGGGGGAGGACCCTATACCTTCTACTACTGATGAGTTTTTTTTTTTTTTTTTTTTGGTAAGGTTCTACTACTACTACTACTACTACTGATGAGTTAAATCGACCTAATGAAAGGGGCAGCAATGAGCCTATTTTGACGGAGGGGAGTGTGGACCCAAGTTCTGGACAAGTTGGGGTTGCTTTCATCATATGCAGAGAGAACCCATATTAAATTCTCGACGCAGAGTGTCGAGGTTGGTCATGGACTTCTCCTCTACGAGCGGATGCTGAGACGATTCGCCTAGCAATTCATTTTGCCAGATCTCTTGGTCTACACCACCTATGCATAGCGTTAGATGCTGAGAGTTTGATTTGACTTTTACAAGGAGCAGGAGACGGACCACCACAAATTCAGAAAATTATGGCGGATATTAGAAGATGGACTTCTATGCAGGATCCTGTAAAATTTGTGAGCTAAATGGCCCGTCGAACTTAGACATCGATTTGTATTCGAGGTTTACAGATCAACAAGTGCGTCGATATCTTACTGCTTTTGTTTCTAATCTGTTGGAAGGTGTAAGACATCTGAGGTTGTCTAATGTAAATTGATATTTATGTACTTTTGATACTTTTTGGTATATGTATGCAAAATGCCAGTGACCTTACAAAAAAAAACAATGTTTATCAAACAGAGAATCAACAAATATTTTTTTTAGAATAGAATCAACAATGTTATACACAAAACACACCAATGTACACACCTCACACACGAAATTCATCAAAAATTTGTAAACGGAAGAGATTTTAAAACACCAGTATCGAAGGCCTGTTATCTTGGACACTCCATCCAGTACACACTTTGCTGGCGAGATGAGAACCTCCTCCTTCAAATCGAATTTACCTCTCAAAACTCATTCATCTCTAGTAGAAAAAAGTTGTCCTGGTTGTAAAAAGATGCTCAGGCTGACGAGATGCTGTTTGGGTCGAAAAATTCTATTCTGGTCTTGAAAGGGCTCTTTTGCTCGAAAAAATGATGTTTAGGTCGTTTTTGCGTCAATGATGCGATTTGGATTTCAGAATGCTGTTCGTATAACAAAATGCGGTTTTGGTCGATAAAATGGTATTTGGGTCGTGTTTAGTCCAAAAATGCTGTCTTAGTGGTAATTTGATGTTCGGGTCGACAAATTGCTGTTTGGGTCGAATGGACTCGCTCTTTTAATCGAACCACATGGGGCTGCTCCTCCCATACCCGGTTCAAAACGCCTTAAATCGTATTGCACTGTTCCATCTTCTTCCGTACGAAACTCCGCACCCACGCTTCACGTGATTCGCCCACATGCCTCCGCGTGTCACTGCGAACTTTGCACCCCGAGCGTCTCTGCACGTCTGCTTCTCGGTGGATCTTAGACCCGCAACAAATTGGTATCATCATCGCACACCTAAATAGATGTGCCGCTTCCACCATCGAGAGCTCCTTGCAGCCTTGCATGATTTTTTTTTCTCCTTCTTCGCATGAAACCTTGTACAACACACCATTGAGTTACCAACAGATAATCCACTTTAATAGTTGAGATACATTAAGAGACTCCTTAATTCAAGTTATTCAATTTTCTTATTTACTTTATTGTATGTTTTAATTTAACTAAAAAAATGAAAAAAAAGGTGTGGGCCATAAAGCCCAGCCTGAACCTTAATCCCAGCTCGGCCCGGTCTTGGCCCGTTCGTGGCCGGGCCTATGGGCGGGCCCGGGCCTGATTTTAGACTTTAGGCCCGGCCCGGGCTTAGGCCCGAAGCCCCTCAAGCCCGGACCCAAAGCCCGGCCCGAGCCCGGTCCATGGCCACCCCTAGGATAGATTAGACATAACCTGATTTTGAAAAAATATTTAGAATCTAGGATAAATTAGATATTATCCAATATTTACACACACACACCGCAGCACTGACTTGTATATTCTGTAACACCGTTTAAACAGAATAAACTATTCCGCCACGACATCTAACCCAACATACCGTCCACCAAGTACCCCAGTAGGCTTCGCCGTCGATTCCATCAATGCATTCGAGTTCGATCGGCCGGCCACCCCTCCTTGTCTTTTTCGACATCGACGGTCTCGAAAACACTCTCTCGAAGATGCTTCGATCATACTCTTCTTTCGATCCTCGGTTCCTTCGGAGCTTCAATTCGGAGTCTCCTCGCTTTCGTCCCCGATTTTCAGGTTTTGGAAATTCAAAAAAAACGAAAGACAGAAAAATGTGATTTTGATTGTTGTTTCCTCTAATTGTTCTCATTGGGTTTGTGAATGTCCGATTGATTTTTGTTGATATCTTCTGTTCTCCAAGAATATCGTTTATTCTTATCGTTTCGCTTGTTAATTGAATTCATTGGGTATTGTTTCTTTTTTTTGTTGAATTCTCATTGGGTTTGCTTGTTGTTGCAGATTTCAATCGTTCGAGGTGGGGAAATTCTTATCAAAGCAGGTCACTTGATTTTTCTTTATAAATGTCATTTTTGGAGGTCTAGTTTCAGTTGCTTCAAGTCTTAATTCTTAAACCGTTCTGGGTTTCTTTTTAATGCCAAGATTTTCGCTTTTTCTTGTTTGTTTTTCCGGTATTGAAAATGGATTGTAATGGACCTATTTGCTTCTTCATTGAGGCTGTATGTTTGGTGTTCTATGATGAATGGTGGTGTCTTTTTTTTTTTTTTTTTAAGTTTCTGCTACTATGTTACCAATTGTAATAATTTATTCGGTCTGATTGATTGACAATTGTGTTGGAAAAAACTTTTGTCGAAATCAGATTAAACAATAAACAGATGATCAAACAGCAGATCAAAACAGAAAGGGTTCAGAGATGGCCTGGATGGAGGCACGTAGAACGCTGTCTTAAGAACAGAATCGCTCCCTCAATCGCACAGGGTACTCGACGATCTGCTCCCCGGATACAACCACCCAGCCTCGCTGATCTTCTCCTCTGGTGCAGCAGGAAGAAGAATTCATAAACCGGTCGCTGACTCGAACAATCGCCAAAAGAAAAAAACTTTTCTGGATGAAGAAGAGAGAACGCTGAGATTGCATACCTTTACGGTCCTCCCATAGCCTGTTTATATAGGCGTGGGAGGAAGAGAGCCGTTTGATACAAAACTCGAACGGACGAACGTTCGCCCTCAATCAAGGCGGTTACGAATCGCGTCGCCCTAATCACGGTGGTTACAGATCGCGCCGCGGCGACTGTTACGACTGAGACGAAAACGAAAACTCTCTATCTCTGTTATCTCTTCCAGACGACCTAGACCCGAACCCGAAGGCCAAAGGCCAAAGGCCAAATACAAAATACAAAATACAAAATACAAAATACAAAATGCACATGCAATCCACAAGCCCTTGCCCTCCCTTGGGACCCTACCCAAGTACCAACCCTCTTCCTTATAAGGAGGAAAGGAAAGAAAATATAACCAATATGGGACTATGTTTTGAAGTCCCAAACCACTAAAACAAATAGAGGGAACACATCTTTTTTCCCTCCAAAACTTTTTAAAACATTTGAAACTTATTTGAACTCTTTTGAATTCAAAAAATGGGGGGAAACCCAAATTTTAAATAAAAGTTTCTAACAAATCGTTCATGTAGTAGAACTTCTCTAATGACATCTATTTTAATTTGAATAGTCCTTAATCTTCTAATTTTCAATTCTATACTGTCAATTCTTGCTGGAACCAAGATTCCAAACTATATTGAAACTTGTCTCTTATGCATTATGTTAATGTGCATTTTGATTCTCTTTGTGGAAGTACTTCCTTCTACTTCATTGGTTGTCATGAATGTTATACATGTGTACTCTAGCTATGCTAGTTTATCATTCATATGTAATGAATAATATGCTCATGATACACACACCGTTACAAAGATTCATGAACCATAAAAACCCCTGAAATTTATGTCTGAGTTTCTATCTAGATTGTTGTTGCTTTCTGACATTCTAATGGCAGTTTTCATGGATCATATTGTTTTGTTTACAGTGGATTCTATCTAATTGTGCTATTTTATCATCAAAAGCATATGTTGATTAAACGAGATGATTGCAGAACACCTCTTGAAATCAACACAAGTGGCGAGTGTTGCATTGCATCTCCCTTAGGAAAAGAAAATGGGAGAGATAGATACAAAGCCAATAGAATCAGTCCAAGCTGCATTATCCCTGTTTGGAGGGAAATATGATCAGAGGACATACAGATTGGCCAACAGTGAGGTAAGAGTATTATTAATAATTCACGATTCTTTACATCCAACAGTCACACAAAACCACTCAAGCCCTAATTCCCATATATTTTGTTCATTCCGGTGGTAATTAGGAAACCGAGAAGGAGAAAGAACTGGACATCCTGCAGAAGGATTTAGCAAATTACAAAGTGCAATGTGAAATAAAAGAATCTGCCCACAAGCAAGCCCTTCTCGAGTTAGATGTCTGCCACAAAACAATTGAAGATATTTCTTCCCAACTTATATTTGCTGAAGTTGACAGAGGTCGATACATTGTAGAATGCAGAGAAGCTCACACCCGCATCGCTCAGCTAGAGGCAGAAAACAAAGAGATTTCAGGACAACTTTCAGGTTCCAAGGATGACGATCATATGCTTTTGGTTTTTGATGAATTGAAGTCCAATAAGTCGGAGCTGTTTCAGCTGAAAGCAGAAGTTGGAGCAGCCAAGGAATTAAATGTCGCTCTTACTGGAGAGGCTGAATTGACAAAATTTGCTGCCCAGATGGAGGAGAAGAATACTGAGGAGCTTCTGAAGCACATATCAGAGCTCAATGATGCTGTCCTTTCATCAAAGTTGGAAGCGATTGAATCAGAGAAGAAGTCTTCCTTCTTCATGGAGATGGAGTCTGAGATAAAGAATGCCACAGCTGCTGCACTGCAGGCACAAGAGCAATTGGATGAGATGAGAGAGCGGCTTAATACGAGGAAAGATTTGGAGAATTGGATGGCATCCCAGTCTCTATTTATCAATTCTTTGCAATTGGAAGTAAAGCAAGCGAATGAATCCCGCATTATATCTGTGAAAGCTGCTTCTGAAGCAATGGAGAAATTGAACATGATCAAATTGGAGATGGAGCAGATGGAAGTGATAAACTCTGAGAGATTAATCTACACTGAAACAGTGCTAGCTCAGTTAACACAATCTGAAGAAGAACTACGGAATGCAAATGTGGAAGTTGATAAGCTGAATCACCAAATAAATCTGATTACAAAGGATATGAAGATGTTAAAAGATGAATTGGATGAAGTCAGGGAAAGAGAGTTGGAATCACAGGTAGAGTTTGCCATGCTTAAATCTGAGCTTCATAAACAGAAATCAAAGGTTGCAGCTGCAGAAGCAGCAGAGGCAAGAGTGATGAGTACCAAGACTGGCCTATATCTCGCTGTGCAACGACTAGCAGTTGAAGCAGAAGAAGCCAAAAATGAAATAAGAAGCTTGAAACCATTGGCAAAGGATGCTGAAGCAGACTTGAAAACTGAAATTGATCATTTGGGAAACCCGAAAAACATAATTACCACACATGATCTGGAAACAAAAAATTGTCCGGTGGTAGACACAAAGATAGACAATGAAGAAGGTGACAGTTCCTCTAACTTGAGTGGCTTCCATTCCTGTATTACCATCTCAACCGAAGAATATGAATCTTTGAAGAGAAATGCCGAAGGATTTGACAATGTAATGGATTCACCACCAGAAGTTTCTTCTCACCCAGCTGAGTCTGAACTCAGATATGAGCTGGACAAACTGAAGGATGAGCTTGAGAATGCAAAGGTGGAGATCAGAACTCTGAAGTCTCTTGCAGAGGAGGCTGTGAGAAGAGCTGAACTATCTGATAAAGCTAAGTTGGCTGTTGAGGACCAGCTGAGAAAGTGGAGACATATGAAGCAGAGGACAAGGACTGCTTCTGGAGCTCATCAGGGAGAGACCACTCATGATTGCAGGAACCTTTCAGCGGATATTGAGCCTCTGGTGAGTAGACCACCGATGTATAATGGGATACCGTCTCACTATGTTCCATTGAGTAAAGTTCTGAATATGAAGTTCTGATGAGTCTCATCAATGATCGTCTCTGATGTTTAGAGGGAAACAAGAGTTACGTGGTTGATTTATTATTTTTGCTCAAGTTGATGGGGTTGACAAAGCTGCTGTCATCATTTCTATTTTTCCTTAATTTAAGAAAATTGTATTGGATTCATTGGCAGTTGAATACTGGAAAACCGATTCCAATGATTTGTGTTTATCAGGTTGTCATCTATTTTTTTTTGTTCATCTTTTCTAGCTTACTGAATGATGCTTGAGTTTACAATGTCACCCATCTTTATATGGTGATGAATGGAATTATTTGAAATGTTGAATAGTTACTCCAAGGGTCCTTTTGCATGTCATGCATTTGATGGCAGAGCACAGAACTACTATTTTGTCATGTTATTTTCCTTTGAAAATCACGATATTAACAATAAAAAATGCACTGAATAATCTACTCTTTTTTTTTTAATCCCACTAAATCGATGGTATACGTTGATATTAGAGATCCAATGAGGCATACAAATAATTTCAATAATGCCACCAACCAAAATATGGATCTTCACATTTTTGCTGTTTATCAAGGCAACACATCAGTTTATATTTTAATTAAAATCTAAGAAATCAATTTATATTTTAATTAAAATCTAAGTAAGAAGCACCTTGTACCAATTGATTATCCGAAATTCAAATAAAAGTGTCATCATAACTAAGACATCTTGTTGAGCTGTCACCATCGTTTTTTGAGCTGGCTAACAATATTTTGGCCCACCAAACATGTGTCACAGAATTTGTTCACTAGCAACTTTAACATGTCACATACACATATATATCATATGATATAAACAGATCTCCTTGTGCTTTAAATTCAATCCACCATCGGTTTCAAATTAAATATCGATATCAACCATACAACAAACTTCATCAAATTCCAAGTTAGCCTGGTGAACGGTTGTGATTAATAGATCCATTCATTGTTGGGTCCTGATTTGATAATATTATGAACTCCTATTAATATATTATAATATTTGGGAATATAACATTTCTTTATGGTTCTGTCTCCGCCGCATGTTTGTTCTTTAGAGGGTACTGAAAAACACTCTCAGCGAGAGAGAGAGAGAGAGAGAGAGAGAGAGAGAGCAATGGAGAAAGCACTGACGAAAGTGGGGAGCTTTTGGATTTCGAAGAAGGCCAAAGAAGAGATCGCTTCAATCGGTGAAGATCTCTCTGTAAGTGTGCAAATGATGACACCTTTTTATATTCTTCATTGTTTTCAACTCTTTTTTCTTCATCTTTCGTGTGTTTCGGTCTTTATTTGGGCAATGCTGATCGATTGTAGAAAACCCAGTTGGAGATTTTGTGTTCTTGGTTGTTTGGTTGTTGAAAAAGTGGGTTTTTTTGTACTGATTTTTGGTGTTTGAGTCATTTAGATGGGGATTTGTATAATCAAAACTGTTTGATTGAATGGAAGAAACCCTAGAAGTTTTTTTTATAGGTGATATTATGATTGATGCCTTTTAGACCCCGATTTGGGAATTGTGGACAGATTTGATAGATCTTTTTGGACATTTAAGTTGATGGCATTGATTTTTATAATGCTAATCAGTAATAAAACCAGTAAGGCTTACATCTCTATCAGAAACAGAACGGGAAGTAGATCGATGTCATATGATTCCTTCTTGAATTTGTTACTATGTGTTTCAAGTTTCAATTGCTTCTTGTATTGCGACATGTATTCAACATTTTTCTTTGAGTGCTGCTGATCTAATTTTATATAATACTGACGGTCTAGTTCAGGGCTTCATGGTGATTCTATTTAGTACTTGCTATTAAAATGTGGAATAAAAGATGCGGAGTTTCATAGGCGCCAGTCATTTGATTGTCTTTAGATATCGTGATTTAGATGTTGTGTATAGTCTCACAATGGAATATGCTGTTTGTTATGTTTTGTTCCTTCAGAAAACTGGAATAAGACCAACATGTATATTCACGTTGTAGAAGAATCTCAAGATGTTTTATAAATAGGTTTGAATGAAATTTATTACAGAGTTTCCAGTTTGGATTTGTTTCTCTTCATGTTAATTTCTATCTTTTCTCAGGGTTTGATATGGAAGTTTACAGAGAATTATTTATTCATGAACTTGTCTCAGCTTAGTTTCATTGTCTTTACGGAGAAGGGATGTTCTGTAATGGAAAGAAAAGTCTTTTAATAGTTAAAATTTTCTGTTTGAATTTTTTTTTGTTCCTTTTCATCTATGGTTTGTAGAGCCCCCCCTTGGTCCATTATAAGTCTAAAATCCCATTTAAACAATCTCTCTCAATTTTTTAATGTTCCCTGTATTGTTTGGTTTGTAAGTTGAATAAAAAGTGTATTATATTTAACTTCTCACTTATTGATTCTTACATTCTTTGTTTTTCTTGTTTCTTTTAAGTATTCTCTTTTTGTGTCATTAAATATATGCACCTATTAAAAAAATGTATAATAATCCAAAGTAAAAAGAAAATGACATTCCAACCAGCGAATTTCTTGGCAGTTTTTTATATATGGAAGCGGTGATTTTAATGCTAATGTTTCATATCCACAATATTTTTCTTCCCTTTCTTCTCATTTTTTTCATATATGGTTAAAGATACAGTTTAATAAGTCATAATGTGTTTTCTTTGCAGACACATTCAGTGCTATCTACATATATTCTGCTTTTGATTCTAGTGTCTATGTTATCCTTGATGGACAGGTCTTCTCAAATACTGTGGAAGAGAAGGCGAAATGGGTCTTCAATAAGCTTAAAGGTACAACTTACCTTTCATCCATGGTTTTTTTATACCCAAGTGACCTCTACTGCATAGTCCTTACACGGAAATAGCGGAATCCATAGTTTACATAGATGCAATACATTTTCATATTAAAACTGTATATCATCAGTATGCTATATGTTGAATCCTGTACTATATGGATGCCTGATGTTTCTTCTTTTTATGATGAGATTGATATTTCCATATCATTATTGATATGGTTGCAGAAACCTGTTCTATTGCTAATAAATCCATTGTCATCGTCTAGTTTCAACTTCTAAACTCCAACCCTGTTCTTTTGACTCTTGCCCCTTTCTAATGAAATGTAGTTAGGATCCCTACCATTGTATTAAAAAAAACCTGTTCTTTTGAAATTTTTAACAATTTGTTACCCAGTAAGAAGGAAATTCAACTATTCAAGTCATCCTATGCATTGCTATTCTCTAAACCCCCGTTTGGGAAACGGAATAAGCGAGTATAAGGGTGGTATAAGAATAGATAGGGAAAATGGTTGTTTGTTTGTAGGGTATAACTTGGTATTACTAAGCTGGTTTAAACGAGTATAAGAGAGTATAACAATTCTAAGTAACCCCTAGGATAAACTATACTCAGTTTATCTATTCCCCTGGGCCCACATGTCAAATAAATTTTTTTACATTTTATTTAGATTGTTTTTTGATAAAAGGTTGGCTTTTGCCTTTGTATTCAAAGTGAAAGCCCCAAGGACAAGATCATTACAAACCCATCCAACTCATATGGATAGAACCTACATCAAGACACAACTAATAAGAAGAGGAGGACTCTACTTAATGCATCCCAACCCAAGTCTAAGCCCTGACCCTCAGTGTGTCTGAATGGTTAGTCTCCCTTCCACCAAAGAAATCTCAAACGCCCCTGCACAGCATTTTCCCCACATCACAATGAATCTCAAAGCCCTCTCACAAATATTCTCAACATATGGATTTGCCCCTTCAAACACACTTTATTTAGATTTTATTCTTTATCAACCAAACAACTCAACTTTTATTCTTACGTTTTTCAATGAGAATAAAAAAAAATACAACCAAACATTAAATCTCTTATTCATGTAGATTTGTTATCTATACTGACATAGTTATCTATCCAGAATAACTCAATTCCGCTATCCAAACGGGGACTAAATCTGTTTCCTTTAAAATTAGTATCTGTATTCCCCAGGATACCAATTTCAGTCAGCTTGTTTCATTTCTATTTTGCACAACCATGCCTGCACACTTGCACGGTCAATATAACATGTTTGTTCTTGGCGTGTTTGTTACCTACTCTAGGCAAACCGGCTAAATCCTTGCCAGAACTGCTCCGCGAATACAACTTGCCTCCAGGCCTCTTCCCCAGGAACATCACCTGTTACGAGTATGACGAGTCCATATCAAAGCTGATTGTCTACATGCCCTCAGCCTGTGAAGTAAGCTTCAAAGACTCTTCGGTCATAAGGTACACCACCCGTGTGAAGGGGACTTTGTCGAGGGGAAAGCTCTCCGCAATAGACGGGATGAAAACAAAACTCCTTGTCTGGGTCAAAGTAAGTCATGTTGGTGTCGAAAGCTATAAGTCTGACAAGGTCTGCTTTACCGCCGGCGTCAAGAAGATGAGGGCGAGAGACGCGTATGAGATGCCCCGTGACTCTGTCAGAATCGAAGAATTTTGAGGCGAAGCTCTGGATGTCTTATACCGCACGCCCACTGTCTTTAATGTCATAATGCATATTGTTTATGAGGCAATTCTTATTCTGGTTGATCCAATGCATGTTTGTTCAGACACTGTTCATGACCTTATTCATCTATACGAGGGGGTTTGGGATTCTTTCATGGATTGGTTGGACATGCAAACCACCATGGTATTGCATTGTTATTCAGTTATGTTCATGAAGATAGCATTGCCTTCAAAATCTTTGCATGGACCAATTAGAAAGTTTCACTCAATGTGAGCCCATGAAGCAGCACCAAAAATTTGCTGGAAGACAAAATACAGTGTCACATGCTATGAAATTTTGGGGGAGCAATGTTCTCTACACGCAGAATGAAAAGAAAAGAAATTGTGATTTTGTACATGAAGGATGAAGCAGTATGATTATATTATTAAGAAAATTTATTCTCCTCGTAAATAGTAATTACATTAATTCTAATAATATTCATTATGAATCTTGGTATATAATTTTTTTATTTTTGAGAATTGGTAGTTCATTTATAACTATTAATGAGTTACAAATGGACAGAAAGGAAGAAGAGTAGAAGAACAAAAAACATAAAGGAAAGAAAGATAAAAAAACTTCACTACTACATTATAAACTAAAACCAAAACGTGTAGACCCCCCCCCCCCGCGCGTATACTCTCCTCGAGGAAGTAGGTTCACGCCGTGCGTCCCAAGTTCCAGCCTCCTCGCGCCCCCGACGACCGATGTCCTGCCCTTCACTAGAAGTGACCGGGTCAGTGTGTGACGGGTGCCATAATCTGCCACCAAGTTGCTCACATGTCTATCCGAAATGATCCTCCGGGTTTCCACACGACCCGCGCGCCTACTAGGAACTGCCCCTAGTCCTTCAACAGCCGAAGTATGTTGTCCCACAGGTTTTCCGTGTATACCTTTTGGCCTTTGAATAGCATGGCGTTGCGCGCACGCCAAATGGTCCAAAGCCCCGCCAGAATCACTATACATCGAAACCGATTCTGTGTGCATTTCTCTCCTTGGTTGAGGTGTGCATCCATCGTCTCCCATAGTTCTTCCAAGTTTTGGAATGCACATCTGAAACCCGCCGCCTCCCCCAGTCTATCCCAAAAACATGCCAAGGTTGCACAATTGAAGAGAAGGTTCTTGATCGATTCTGGTTCGTTTCTACAAAATGTGCAATCCGTGGGTTCCTCTGGCCACCATTTCATGCGATACATTTTGGTGAGAATACGCCCTTGAAGTACCAACCAAATGAACAGCTTGATGTTGCATGGTACTTTCCATTTTCATATTTTGGACGTGTATGTGGCCATTGTGTCGATGTGGATTTTTGACGATGTAACATCGTCAATCCGATTCTTTCAAACTTGGTTCCGGTCCGTACATGATGCACCGGATCGCTGTTCAAAATATCGTCCAAGTTCGCTCGATTGCTCCCAAGGATGCTGTTGTAATCGCCACTTGCTTTTCCTTAAAAGCAAGAAAAGAGGATTTCTTTTGTTACTCGCCTTTGCCGGGAAATGGTGGATTCTCTTCACGTTGACGCAGCCGGCCACGCAACGCGGTGAAGCTCAGGTACCTCGCACAAAATGATTAAGATCCGGTTAGAATAAAAGTGTAGTAAATTATTATAAAATAAAAAAATATTAAATACGAATACTAAGACGCACCGCGTTGGTTTGTTTGGGGAGGGGACTAGTAATGATTTTACTAACCCCTCACCAAAAGATTTACCCCTTTAACATGCAATAAAAATGGGTTGGGATTGATGCACTAACTAAATGATAACTAAATTATGAGATTAACTAGTAAATGAAAATAAAAGACAAGATAACAAAAGAAAGCCCTGTTTTGTGTTAGAGCTTCCACAACTCCTTTTTCTCCTCTCTTTCTCTCTCTGCTCTCTCTTACACACACACTTTTTTTGTCTTTTTTTTTCTTCTAAACAGCTCCGACCCTCCTTCCTATTGAATGATCAAATATTCACCCTTCCTCCTCTTCTCCCCCCCCCCCCCTTCTCAACAGCCGACCACTCCTCCCCTTTTATAGCCTCTTGAAAACAACTAACCCCCCTTGTTTTCCTCTCCTTCTCCACGTATGAAAACCATCCGAATGACCACCCCCATCACTTCTCCTTTTGTTCATGTACTTCCAATAGACCACCACCACACATTCCTTTCCTTAGCCCCTAAGAAAACATTTTAAAATGAACACCTCATCCCCTCTCAAATCAAACACATGCTTTGTTTGATTTTTCACCTTAGGCATTGCCATTTTTGTGTACGTGTAAGTGATGCATGGGGAGATATTGCATGCATGGATGGTGATGTAAAGGTTGGGTAGATGATGATGTGCATGGTTGATGACTTGTGAGTGTGCATGAGAGGCATGCGTGTGATACATGAGTGTGTGTGATGCATATATTTATATGGATGCATGGCATTGGATTATACACTTGTGAAATCATAGCAAGTAGAAAAATAATGTATTTGGAACAAGCATTGAACTGATTCAGATATCACCTGGAATATGTAAATTGGATCCTAAACTGGTCAAAATAGGGCATCTACACATTGGTGGATTACCTTCCAGCGGCCGTGACCACCATTTATAGCCGTCTCTCATGGTGTATGTTCCTCGGGTTGACGCACCCCAAGTTAGCACGTCAGCCTCTTCACACTCGGGGCCCTGTGAAGGGAGGCAATGGAGTAGGGTGGCTAGCTCAGCCACTTGCACTTCGGAAACGATCCTCCTCAAGTGGAGGCACCACTCTCCCCCCTCCGCAAACCGTTCCCAAGCATCCCGAACTATTTCCTCCTTGTCATCCGCCGCTCGAAATAAATTCTGGAATGAGTGACTGAACGCAGCCTCTCCGCACCACTTGTCCTGCCAAAACTTGACGCGTGCGCCGTTCCTGAGTTTCCAGCCAAATTCAGACAAAAAATTTCACCGCCAGCCCCAGCCATCCCTTACAAAGGAAGGTCGTCTTCGGGTTGGTGTTCAGTATGGAGGACCCTGTGATTGGGTCTCCGTATTTCTCGCGCATCACCTGCACCCACAACGAAGAGTCAATCGATGACCATTTCCACAACCATTTGGCAAGGAGCGCTTTGTTCATCACCTCCAAGTCTAGAATGCCAAGGCCCCCTTTCTCTCTCGGAAGACATAACTTGCTCCATTTTACTAAACATGGAATGTGGGATCCCCTGTGCGACCCATTCCAGAAAAACCTTATTAATTGTTGGGTATCCCTCTTATACCCCTTAGTATTTTCAAAAACACCACACCTCTCTCACCACAAGACCCAAAGAAAGAATACACACAAACTTTGGAGAATTTCTCCTTTTTATTTATTTGTTTGAATTAAAATAACACAACCCCTTCACATCCTTTTATAGGGTGTTATGAGAAAGATAAAAAAATCTAGTAAATCTAAAAAATCAAATATCCTAATGAAGGCCAATAACATAACATTAAAACATTTCTAAAAGTGGCTTATATATATTCATATATATGCTAAATTACTAATCAATTAATATAGAGTCAGTTATTAACTTCAATGTGATTTATTCTCTAATTATATATTCTCCTAATATTTGATATCAAATCAAATATTTAGTCTTTATTACTTTCCTTATTTGGTGGTGGTGAGATCCTTCACCTTTGATTTGATATTTCAAATATGCCCCCTCAAATCAAAAAGTCTCCATTCCAAGTATGTCTCTTCTTCACATGGTCCTTGAGGAGTTGGAACCAATTGTCGATGTGTTTCCTCCTATGCTGCATGGGATCTTTCACGAGCTTTGCGGTTGGTTCTTCTTGAGGACGATACATCATCTTGGGTTGATTGATCTGTCCCTCTGCGCTGCGTTTAATCTTGTACACCCTTTTGACGCCGATCGCCTTGTGACTTTGTGAGAGTGTCATCAAATCTGATGTATCATTATTTTGCACTATGTGAATCTCCTTCTTCTTACAATCTTCTTGAATGGTTGCTTGGAAGATGAGAGGCTCATGATCAGCATATAGACAGAATATATTTGTTTCTCTATCTTCTGTCTGCTCATAGATCTCCATAATATTTCTCATTTTGATGGGGCTTTTCTTTTATGAGGATCCACTGCTGCTAGATCCTTGAGAAGTTGGAGAGTCTCTTGATGGAGTTCTTTGTGCCATAGAAGGTGTGACTTGCTGAGGAGATGGCAGTGCTATAGGTGGTGGAACCTCTTGTTGATGATCTTCAGGTTCCTCCATCAATGGTTGGTTTCCCATCACCTTTCCATTGCTCCAATTCCACGCTTCGTCTTCATTAAAAACCACTTCTCTACTCTCCACTAATTTATTGATAAGTGGATTATAGAGTTTGTATGTTTTAGAGGCTTCATTGTATCCAATGAAGATGCACCTTTCTCAATGATAATCAGGTTTTCCTTTTGCCTGCACTTGTGCATATGCAATGCTCCCAAAGATGCGGAGATGCTTCACATTTGGCTTTCTTCGACTCCACGCCTCGTGCGGTGTCATCTTCTCTACACTTTTCATCGGACATCGATTGAGTAGATAGACAATGCATGCAATAGCCTCCGTCAAAAAACTTTTTGGCACACCTTTTTCTTTTAGCATGGTTCTCGTCATGTTGAGGATGGTGTGATTCTTCCTCTCGGCTACTCCATTTTGTTGTGGTGTGTAAGCAGTTGTGAATTGTTGTTTGATGCCCACCTGTCTACAATAGTTCTTGAACATATTTGAGATGTACTCGCCACCTCGGTCAGATCTGATTGCTTTAATTTTACAACCGCTCTCTAGCTCAACACGAGCTTTAAAATTTTTAAAAATATAAAATGCGGCAGACTTTTCCTTTATAGGATACACCCAAATCTTTCTACTAAAATCATCAATGAAAGTGATAAAATACTGATTACCTCCAAGTGAGATTGCCTCCAATGGACCACAAATATCATGCACCAATTGTAGTGGTTTTGTCGCACGCCGTGATTTGTCTTTTGTAAAAGAAAGTCTTTGTTGCTTCCCAAGTGTGCACGCCTCGCACACATGTGTCGGTCTGTCGATTGTTGGTAAACCTTCTACCATGCGCGTCACGGATAGGAACTTCAAATCATTGTAGTTGAGATGCCCGTAACAGAGATGCCACTTCCATGTCTCATTGTCCATGAGTCCATAGAAGCACTTTTGAGGCGCCGTGTTGAGGTGGAGAGGAAACATGCCATTTTTTGCCATTCGAACTCGTGCAAGATGTCTCCCATGTGCATCATTGAGGGAGAGGATATTATTTTCAATGTGTATTACGTACCCCTTCTCAATGAGTTGCCTGATGCTAAGTATATTGCATTTTATATTGGGAACGTAATAAACATTGGAAACAAATTCAGGTTTGCCGTTTCTAAGAAAAAAAAATATTTTTCCTTTACCTTCCACCTGAAGCTTGGATGAGTCTCCCAAGCTCACGTTGCCTCGGACATCGTTGAGCTCCATATTCAATTCTTTCTTTCCGCACATGTGGTTGGTTGCTCCCGTATCGAGAAACCACACATCTTGTTGTCCAGTCATGCCCTCATGCGTGAAAAGAAGTGTAGATTATACAAATTCATCAGTTGCATCCACAAAGTCGGATTGCTCACCTTGATTTGGGGGAACTCCAACAATCTGACATGTAGTGCCCAAACTTGTTGCAGTTGTAGCACTTGATGTTCCTCATGTTTCCACGGATTTGTTGATTTTCATGTCCTCGTCCTCGACCTTGTCCATGATAGGTGTTATCGTGTTGTGGACTGAAACGTCCATGACCACCTTTTGGGTTTAGAGTCAACTTTGACTCCAACATCTGCTCCATCGCTGTGGAATCCACATTCTTCTGAATGCGTTGCTCATGGACTGGAAGAGATCCCAAGAACTCTTCCACCGTGATTTTTGACAAGTCCTTCGATTCTTCAATTGCAACTACCACATGCTCAAATTTAGAGGTAAGGGATCGAAGTACCTTCTCCATGACACGGGTGTCATCGATTCTCTCGCCGTTCCTCTTTATTTGGTTCATGATTACAAGCAATCGTGAGAAGTAGTCGAAGACGCTTTCATCTTCCTTCCTGTGAGCCGCCTCGAATTCGGCCCTCAAAGTTTGAAGGTGAATTCTCTTGACCCGGTCAACTCCTTTGAAGATTGTGCTTAGGGTATCCCAAGCTTCCTTGCTCGACGTAGCTTCAGAGACTTTTTCGAACATCAATTCATCCAACCCTTGATAGAGTAGGAATAACGCCTTCTTGTCCTTCTTTCTTTGGTCTTTGAGAGTGGTCTTTTGCTCCGCCGTATGCGTAGCTTCTACCTCAGGTGTCGGCTCCACGTAGCCGTTGTTGACGATCTCCCATATGTCTTGGGACCCGAACAACGCTTTCATCTTGATGCACCAATTCTCATAGTTGTCCTTTGACAATATGGGAACTTGAGGATGCACCATATTGGATGCCATCTCCAACAACGCTCTTTGAGATATGGATCTCATAAGGCTCTGATATCACTTTGTTGGGCATCCCTCTGATACCCCTTAGTGTTTTCAAAAACACCACACCTCTCTCACCACAAGACCTAAAGAAAGAATACACACAAACTTTGGAGAATTTCTCCTTTTTATTTATTTGTTTGAATTAAAATAACATAACTCATTCACATCTTTTTATAGGGTGTTGTGAGAAAGACAAAAAAATCTAGTAAATCTAAAAAATCAAATATCCTAATGAAGGCCAATAACATTACATTAAAACGTTTCTAAAAGTGGCATATATATATTCATATATGTTAAATTACTCATCAATTAATATAGAGTCATTTTTTACTTCAATGTGATTTATTCTCCTAATTATATATTCTCCTAATATTTGATATCAAATCAAATATTTAGTCTTTATTACCTTTCTTATTTGATGGTAGTGAGATCTTTCACCTTTTGATTTGATATTTCCAATATTAATAACTTGGTATATAATTTTATTAATTGAGAAAGCTTATTCAACAAAGCTGCCTTTGGATTAAACATAATGATGAGACAACTAAGAGGGTCTAAATTTGTAAACTAATTTGAGTGAAGCACATAGCGTAAAAAAGTTGTTTTGTTTTATTCTCTTTAAATTAAATCAAGACTTTTTTTAAAATTATTCCATATCTTTCTTTGTATCTTTTATTTTATAGCTTTATTTATTCTTATTTAATTGGGATTTTATTTTTTTTCTTTTATGTAACGTGTTTTTTAATTTTTTTTTTCAGAATCATTTTTATTAGGGTTGGGTATGTAAAAAAAAAATGAAAATTAAATTTAAAGATGATTCAAAATAGTTTTTGATAATGCTCTTAAAAAAAAAATTGTGTAACTACGGGGCACCATAATAGGAGTATGACTAGGCCCTGATATTCAAATAACCGCATCAAACATAAATGAATACAAGTATACAACCAAGGTAGAGGGTCTGAAATCTAAATATAGCAAGGAGACCTTGACAGATATCTCAAATTAATTCACCAAGATTCTCTTTTTCTCTCATGCTTTTGAATCCCACCATCTCATCATCATCCATAAAACTTGTAACCGACTCGATCTTCCCATAGAAATAGAACCATAGAGAGAGAGAGAGACAGAGACATTGACAGAGAGAGAAAGACAGAGAGGAATTAAAATGGCATGGAAGGTTGTGACCGTGGCCGTAGTTGCGGTGATGGCGGTGCTGCAGTTGTCGACAATATCTGCGGCGAAATATGATGTGAATTGGAGTCCTGGTGTGAACTTGACACAATGGGCGGCCAAGTATCACTTCTATGAAGGGGACTGGCTTGGTTACTCTCTTTCTCTCTCTCTCTCTCTTTCAATATTAACTTGTAATATCAATAAAAGTTAATATCTACATTTTTTTCAATTTTTTTCTCTCATAATAATAGTGTGTTGTATTACAATCTTCAGTAATGAAATAGCAGTAAGAATATCTCTATTTTTCAAATTTTATTTATTGATTTTTAGTTTTTTAGGAGTCTTTCATATGGTAATGAGAGAACTCTTTATGTTTTTTAAAGATTTTAATAGGCTTTTTTGTTGTTGTTGTTGTTGTTGTGGAATGGGACATATAGATTTAATAAAATTCGCAATTATTGGTTCAAATTTCATTGCTTACCTATCAAAAAATATATATGAAAAGGGTTATTTATTCGTGGTTTTGTAGGATCTAAATTTTGCTTTTGATCATGTGAAATTTTTATGTGCATCAATGCGTTTTTGATTCATTGATAACAATGAGGCTAGATTTGATTATTCTCGGTCTCAGTATTTTCAATAATTGAGTTCCACTGGTTTTATTGATCATATGAATCACTGACTGGGTCATTTGATGCTATTTTATAATGAAAATTAAGGTTTCCAACACCACAGATTTCATTTCATTAGCATAATAATGTTTCATAGTTATCACATTGAAATTATTGATCAAGCCCACATAAATTTTAAAGTAATGTACACAAATTGACATATCAACTTGCAGGCTTTGCATCACTGGAAAAATCTCTTGTTCAACCCAAACTAACATATATTTCACCGAGATGAAATAACTTTTCTTTTTTTTTTGTGGTTTTATAGTTTTCCACTATGTGAAGGACCAATTCGATGTGCTCCAAGTGAATGAGACAGCATATAAGTGGTGCATCAATGACCACCCCATTGTGAACTACACAAGAGGCCCAACCTTTGCATTCAACCTCTCTCATCCCAACCCCTATTATTTCATCTGCAGCAGGGGCACTTGCTGGGGAGGCATGAAGCTCACCGTCACCGTCCACCTCCGCCCTCCTCCATCCCCTCCGCCGAAGTCTCATCCTTCCAACGCCCCTAATGGGCCTTGGCCCTTCAAATTCTCTTGGCCCACTATACTTCTTGGGGCATTATGGGCCTTCCTTGGCATTTAACAGTCCATGGGCCCATCTAAATTCTTCTAAAGGGCCTAGTGTGGATCCACTAGTGTTTTTTAATTTTTGTTTCCCAAAATACCCTCTTTTTATGTAGCTTTATTGTGTGTAAGACAATGGAAATCTCGTAATAAATAGGATTTTGCAAAACTACTGTGGTACCCTTATCAAAATGCTAGACTTTCTACTTCTTGGGGGCATTATGGGCCTTCCTTGGCGTATAAATGTTCATGGGCCCATATAAATTCTTCCAAGGGGCCCAATGTGGATCCCCCTGTTTGTTTTTTCCATTTTTGTTTCCTAACATACCCTCATTTTTATCTAGCTTTAAGCCCCATTTGGATGTCTGATAAACTCCGGATAACCCCGGATAAAATTTTAAAGTCATTTAAAAAATTCGAATAAATCCAGATAAAGTGTGCCAGAATAAATTGGAATAAAGTGGTATATGGATTCCAATCAATCCCTAGAATAAAATTTATCATAGGTTATTTCACTCAAAGAATAAGTGGATCCACTGTCAAATCAATTATCATCACCTTTTATAAATCACCTGGCAAATTAACTATCATTATTTTTTTACCTTTTATAAATCATTATCTATACTTTATTCATATTTTACCCAAACAACAAAACATTTATTCTTACGATTCTCAACGGGAATAATTCAAAACGCAATCAAACACAAAATCATTTTATTCTTATTTATACTCACTTATACTCGGATAAATAAATAAATGTTATTATGTGTTAAAGACAATGGCAATCTCGTAATATGTAGGACTTTTCATCATTATTGTGGTACCCTTATAAAAATGCTACTTTCTATATGTAACAATTTAGAAAAGGTGAGGTAGATCTGAAGGAGATGGTGACAGTAGGCAGAGCTCCGGCGACTGTGGCGGTGGCGGTGGTGGCGGTGCTGACGTGTGCATTGGGGGTGGTGGTGGCGGATCCGCAGCAGCACAAGGTGAACTGGAGGCCTGATGCGAACTACACTCTGTGGGGGGCGAACCAGCACTTCTACAAGGATGACTGGCTTGGTCTGTCTGAAAAACCACTCTATTTGACTCTTTTAGGACAAAATATGAAGTTGGTCTTCTTCAAAAATGTTTTTTTATTGATGTGTTTTTGCTTTTAATGGTGGGTTATTTTATGAATTGATACCATTTTTTTTTCTGGAGCTACTTCAAATATTAGAAAGGTGTTTATTATAATGGAGTGCAGTGGGGACCAAATCAGTCTTTGTTTTGTGGTTGGCATGCATTGGGTTGTGATGTTTTGGATTGTATTGTTGAATAATGTAATTATGGGTGTAAAAAGAAAAAGAAGCAAGAATGGATTTAGGAATACTATGCTATGTGATGGTCTTTTTGTTCACTGATGTAGAGGAGACACTTTATTTGTAACATTGTAATTCAGAGACAATGAAAGTGATGGATTACCACAATCCTATAGTTGTGGTTCTTACAAAGAGGCTTTTTAGGGAAATGTGAAAAAGGAAGGGTTGAGTGATCTCAATAGGGTTAAAGTTGGTTTGATGTGCTTGAAAGAATGAGGAGGATAAACTAGATGAAAAACAAGGTACTGCATATGATGAAATAGGTTCACAAAGAAGGGATGTCCAAAAATTTGTCTATGGATGCTATTACATGGTGCAACACGACTCAAAATTATGAACTGCTATTTTTTTTTCTCTCTCTCTCTCTTTTTTTTTTTTTTTTGGGGGGGGGGGGGGGGGGTGTTTGTGATATTGATAGTTGTTTTATAGGGATAAATTCCTTGCTCACGTTTGTTTCGAGAATAAGAAGGTGGATAAGGAAAGAATAGGCTTAATCATGGAAAACAACCATGTTTATTTAGTGTGAATAAACTGTAACCACATTCTAACAAAATAAACATAAAAGACAAAAATATATCCAACAGAGAAAGGAAGCAGCAAAATAGAAATCATCTAATTCTCCCCCATCTGTATTTATACATGAATAGGCTATTTACAAATCAAACGGGGTAAGATATTCATAGTTGTTAATATGTCTGTTTTTACATATTCTTAAATCAAGGAATTGTTAGCTCAAGAATGTAAGCAAACCTGGATAGTTGTTTTGTTAGCTAGTTTTCTTCCCTAATGCATTTAAATGTTTCAAGTTCCTCTAGTTGAATCTTGGATGCTGATCTCACATTTCTATTTCTCTCAGTTTTCCGTTGGGAGAAAGACCGGTATGACGTAATGGTGGTCAACGAGGCATCCTACAATACTTGTGTGGCCGACAATCCACTTGATGGTTGGTCGCGTGGTGATCGTTGGGCCGTCCAACTTAACAAGACAAAGCGGTGGTATTTCATCTGCAGTAAAGGCTACTGCTTCAATGGCATGAAGCTTTCCATCCTCGTCGAAAAGGCACCCCCACCTCCAACGCCACAGCCACATAGCCTCAAAAACGGATCTCCCAAGGATTCCGGCAACCCGATGGTTCTAGGGGCTGCCATTGCAGTTGCCACTGTGTGGGGCTTGGTGCTTCAGTTGCTATGATCCGTAAAAATGTGTTTTTGGAGAGAGACCTTCAATCCTCTCTTCTTGGGTGTTTTTTCTGTTCATTTTTGTGAGGAGTGCTTGTTTAGGAGTTTTTTTTCCAAGAATTTTGTCATGTTGTTGACCATTTGAGAATTGGTTGTGTTTATTGAGTTTTTCTTGCTGGTTTTCCTACTACATATTCAGTTTTATAATTGTCAGGTACCTACAATATTGGGGTGTTATTTATTGATGTGCTCTTAGTGTGCACATGAATTATAAAATTGAGTTGGTATGGATGCATGTTCAACCAGCTCATCTTCATTTATTGTCATGATGCCCCCCAACATAGCTCAATTTGTGGTACCCACATAAATACTCTGAAGCTGAGCTTAAGAAAAGCATTTGTTCTGGCCATTTAATTGCCACTTAATCTGACTTCTGATTTACAATTCTCGAATCAGGTGTATTTATCAAGAAAAACTGATGCATAGCCATATTTGGATCCCCCCCCCCCCCCCCCCCCCCTAGTTCTATATGATATTGCCTATTGCCAACTTGTCTTCTATACTGATGGGGCATCTGGAAATCAAATTCAATGGAGAATATTTGGAGGACCACTGCACATGTTTCTTCCAGAACACACAATTAAATGTTACTGCTTACTAAATTTACTGATCGACCATCAGGAAAGAGTCCACTTTTCAGTTTTCATAACTGTTTCCACCATCCTTTCCTACATAATTTTGAAGTTTGAACAGTGGTACAAAACAAGTCCCAGGTCAATTGAACATTGCATTAAAATAGAGGGTCTATGTTCTACGATTGACCTTTATATAATATATAGTGACTTTTATCAATTGAAGATTTGTTATTCTTCTGAAACGAATAAACTTCAAATCATAACTCAAACTTCCTTAACACATGGAAAGACCTACATTGCCTTCAGACAGCCCATTACATTATACATATCTTTCATGTTCGCATTAAATACATACCAATCTTCCAATAGTAGCTTGAAAATATTGAAGTTTTAATTCTCGTATTTCTTGATAATTACATGACACAGTGGACATAAATTAAGTGCTAATTCAACTGGCAGAACAGAACAGAACAGAACAGAACAGAAAGGAAGAATAACCACCAGAGAGAGCTGTAGCAAATTTATTCTGGTTTGATGATTCTTCTGTATACATTTTGAACAAATAAATTATTGTATTTCAAGAATAACTCCGATCAAAAATGATTTTTCCTACAAAATGGGAAAGAAAATAAAGAGAGAACTTTCTTCTCACTATCAAGCCAATCAATCCGGGCAATACATCATAATCTCAAGTAAACATATCCAGAAAAAAAGAAGAGTCCAAAAAATATGGATGTTCTATGTTCTATTGAAGATTATAATCAAAGGAAGTTTGGACCAAAACCCAACTGAATCTTCAAGTTCACCATTTTTTTTCTTGGTGTTTGGAGAAAAGTGTTGTGGCTGGTCATTGCAACGCAAGAAATGGTTTGAATGTACCAGAGAATACTCCTGGATATGGCTAACAAAAAGGGCATATAAGAAATAATTTTTGAGGAGGTAAAAAGAGATTATGTGAAAATGTTTGCACCTATAAAATGGTTTGGTCGAAGGCTTCTCAAGAAGGGATAAGAGCAGAATCTTGGACAATTTCGTATATTGATATTAAGTTTTCAATAGTCAACAGTATAATGATGCACCACTCCAGAAGATCTGACCTTCTATTCTGAAGCACTTCTTGTAGAAAATGGATATTATGCTGCACAAGAAGAGAGAGAATCAATGTGCATGTGCAAAAGATTTAAAAGCCTTTCTAGCATAATTATTAGCAATAGCAAATGCTCGCTTTAAAATGCACGAAATATGTACCTCGACAAACTTCAATTTAAAATCAAGGCTTCCAAAACGTTGCGTGAGTTCGTACTCTTCACGAAGGTATTCTAGTATTTGTGCATAATTTGCATTTCTCCAGGCAATTTCAGATCTGAATAGTACAAGGTTGAAAAAGCATGAGTAGCAGCAACCAATTGATTGGCATTACACTGAAACATGAGAGAGAATTTAGAAATCTCCCATTCTCAAGCCGAGATTCAAAAATTTAGAAATCTCTATGATTACATATATACTAGAATAAAGGACAAGACACATGTAGTTTTCATGTGGTCTATCACACAAATTTGCAATAAAATCTTATAATTATTGTAGAATATAATTCAAAACAATAAAGATAACTTTTTTCTTTATGTATAAGAGTAACTGGTGGTTCCATTTTCTTTCATTTCACAGTCACAAAAAAGTAAGAATACCTGTCAAAAAGACCAAGCTTTATAATCACATCAGCCATATTTGAGTTAGCTTTCCCTACGAGTTGGAAGAGTTTTTTCCGCTGCATGGTGAAGGTGCCAGTCTTCTCCATTCCACGATTTATATCTGTGAATTCTTTAACCATATCATCAACCTGAGAAAGAGAGAACTACTTCAACAACTAGTTTCATCTTAATTAAATATATCTTTCAATGCAGGTCTCTTATCCCATAAAATGCTTTCTCCACTGCAGTTCTTTGGAACCACAGCAAGTTATTTATGCCCCACCTAGGAAAAGAGCAAACATTCACACAAATAACCAACAAAATTAGATACATACATAGAGACACCCTCCACATTATTTTATCATCCTAGCCAATACCACACTCTCTAACATAAGTACATGGAAATATCTAAATTTCAAAATTGTGCACCAGCAAATGTAAATTTGGTAATCCTGGTCTCACCAGCGTTTAGCGCGGCGGTGAATGCCACCCCCCATCACATGGGGGACTAGGGTTTGATTCCTCCTGGAGGCAGGAGAAAAAAACAGCCCTTTGGGTTGTGTATGTGTGTGTGTTTGTGGGCTATGCCCACAGTCTGTGTTGCCCAGCCCAGGCCTCTGTAGTCTATACCCCAAAAAAAAAAAATTGTAATCTTTAAAAAAATCATTTCCAAGTTTTTTTTTCCCCGATCAAGAATGTCCATGCCTAAAATAGGTATTTACCTGACGAACATAATAGTCTAGTGCAACACTTTGGCCAAGAACACTTCCAATAATGCGTATGCCATCAGCATCTAAATTTTTTAGGACAAGATAATCTGGGCCTCCTTCCATCCATGTCATCAGGAATGGCTTTTCTACCACTGCATAATCTACACATAGGAAGAATAAAGGGGTCAGAATAAGAATATGCAACATAGATGTTCATAGAATGTCAACCATAAATATTAAAAATATTTATCAATCCTTATCCCATTATGTTGATCGAATTTGATGAGGCTCAGGTCATTACATGATTTGAAGTTACAGTTAGAAAGTATAGTCCGAAATGTATCAGAAATTTCCCAAAACCGACAATATACCTGTGCACGCATCATTCCATATCTGTATTAGATGGTAACACCCTGATGCCTATATGATATCGTCCATGGTATGTATTGCTAGTATCATGAATGACACTCATGGATGATATAAAACTTCATAGAACATCGGTATAGAGCAGCAATAGCTGGTCTGAAATTTGGTGGAGTGGTGTTTTTTTTTTTTGAAAAGTGCAAATATTTATTTAAAAAACACGTGCAAAACTGTGTAATAACCTTATGGGTTCAGATCTGGACTAAGACGAAGCCAAGAAGCATATCATAACTATTCAAGGTAGTATTGAGTGTATCAGTCTGACTGGTCCAGAAATGGTCTAAAAAAGCTATCAATATTCTTCAAGGAATTACATGAGATATAAGGGGATTATGTTGCATCTAATTTCAGAATAAATGAACTTGTAAAGTGAAATCTAAAGACAGCAGATTTTGAATCAAATTCTTTGATAATCAGCTGAGCATCATGGACAAAACATCTGAATTTCGGAGAGTATGTGCATTTGAACTAACAATTTTCATGATGCACAAGACAGCGTAGTTTACTATACAAATAATGTATTCTGCAAGTATGGTACCCACAAAACATGAACCCCCTTTATTCTCACTGTACCTTCCAATGAGTGAGTGTACATCTCATTAGAGTAACAAACAAGCATTCACATGTAATCTGTAATTAAATTTTTTTAATATCATGGATTTGTTCATTGATTTTCAGACACGTGGAACAATCCTTATAGGTAATTTAATATGGAATATATCCGTTTTGAAATCCTACAGCCAGACATAGTTTGAGTATATGCTAAAGAAGAGTGAAAGACAATCTACCGTCTTTTCTCATCTCAGGAAGCAACCCAGTAGCATGCTTCTTGACTATATCGAGGTATTTCTCAATTTCATCATCTGGTATGTTAAATAAGACGGCAGATCCATATTGGAAAACAATCATGTAACGGTGACGACTTCCATCATTGACTCCCAAGTCCTAAAAGCAAAGATCTGTTATCAAGATAGTGATTAATCATAAGGCAAGAGTAATTCATATGCATTTTCTAGTTCAATGTTTCAGTTAATTAACACCTGCTAGAGTGTATGAAAGTTTAATGCAGAACCTACACAAAAAGTAATATTCCAAAACAATTTCATGAGAGAACCAAGAGCAAGATCTATCAGAGAAACAAAAGATCCATAATAACAAACGAAAACAAATATATTCCTAGATCATTGCTTGCATCAACGTCAGGCAAAAAACTGCTTCAGAGAACTTATGAAAGATCTTTCATGATCTTCCTTTTCCGAGATAAAAATCTCAGACTTAATTATCTATCAATTTTCTTCCATTCTTTTCTTTCGGTTCTAACATGTTTACGTTTTTCTTGCACTTTGCTATATTTTGCACACACATCTTCGCCAACCAAGTTGCAGATGCACATTTATGAAGACAGAAGATTATTTCACCACCCACAGTAGAAATTAACATAACAAAACTAAGGTATCTTATTCCACAAAATCATTATTGCATTAAAAAGTTAAAAATATTATTGCCATTCCTTTTTAACACCTTATATGGAACCTAGAAATAAAATTCTGGTGGTGTGTTCAAAGCCCTATTAAAGAAGAGGTAGGTATTCTATTGGCCAAAACTAGTGCAGTCAATATGGTAGATTTTTCACCCACTGATAATTCTTGACCAGAGACTTCAATGTAATCCTCTGTTGCATTTTTTTTAATGTAAGAAGATAGTGCCACCTAGTATATTTAAACAAATGGATCAGTAAAAGAGCTCTTCCCCTGTGCCAAAAGAACATATGATGCATCGAGGAAGCGAGCTCTAACCCCTTAAGAAAAGGAGAATATATTCATGGTTCCCCAACACAATATTGTCTACAATCTTTCCAAAACTCCGAATCCTCCCAACTCAGAATACCAGAACTAATCCAACCAATCATCAATATAGGCACTCGGCAGAAATATGGATGCGGACTCCAAAAGGGGAACAAATGAAAATCAACATTGATCTTAAATCCATAAATCACTCATCAAGGCTCAATTGCTTCTTTTTCTTGTGCATGTGATAAGAAAATCAACAAGTTCATCAATTACCTGTTCGTTACTATACATATGACATACTTTCCACATGCATTCATAACTGAATGAAATCCTGTAAAAATTCTTAAATTTCAGTTTGGTGTTGTCATTTACATTGAATAATGTAAAACTTCTGACAACATTCTTAATTCTCGCTTAACAGCAAATCAGCAATAAGAGTACACGAGTGGAGGCATTTTAAGTGTGAACCTGACAATTACATTTCACCATGACAGGAACATGAAATATAAACATCACAAGCAGAAGTTTAAGGTATTAAATTATCTTACAACAATCTCCTGTGGAAAGTCACTATATCGGAGAGCAACATAGTTCACCGAACGAGATGTAGCAGGAAGAACATTGTACAGGTTCTCAGTTTGCATGCTCTTCAAATCAATGCTGCCAAAACCATGATTCACAATTATAAACCACTAATATAGTCCAACCGTCAAATAAACATTAATAAGGTACTGATAATCAACACATAAACACTTCAAATGATAAATAAGAAAGTACATGCTAAAACACTTCAAATGAAACATAAACAAAATAATGATAATCAACACATAAACATAACAATAGAGAGACATATTTAAGTTTCACACAGAAAAAAAATCTGAACATAAGAAAACAATATAAAACCAATATCCAATAAAGAAATACAAAAAACGGTACAACCCACATAAGCAAATACAAAAAGAACCAAAACCCAACAAAAAAAAAAGAGGTACCTTGTGCATAAAAAGAAGGCTTTGACAGGAATATATTTGACCTCCGGTTCTTCTTCTGTCGACCCTAACGAGTCTTTCTGATTATACTCACGATGCCCACATAAAAACTCATCAGCACAAACACTACCCAATGAAGAACTCGCAGACATGTAGTTGGAACCCAACGAAGGACCCCTCTTTGGAGACGGATGTGAATAACAAAGTGAAGAAGCGAAGCGAGGAAGAGGGAGAGGGAGAGGGAGAGGAGACCTTGGTGACAACAATACTACTCTTGTTCTTAATATCTGTTTGAGGAGAATTGAAGCTCTCAATCTCCCCATTCAGAACCATATATACTTTTCCAAATGTCTCTCCCCCTCTGCCCCAGTTTTCATGGATTCTTGCAAAACCAAAAAGCTCTACCTTTTCTCCCAAGATTCTTTAGGTTGACTGTTTGGATGCGTTGATAACAATAGGACAAGTCATTATGCTATTCAAGCATCCAAACAAGCACCTTTGTCAGGGGTAAAAGTGGACTAAAATTTATTTCATCTTCACGATTCAACCCATCAATTGGAGCGAGAAAAGCAAGATTTCTACAGAATGACCGAAATACCCTTTAAAATTCTACCTTTTTAGAAACCCAAGAAAGGACAGAAGTGGAGATGGGAAGTGATGATTGAGAAGGGTTTAGCAGAGATGGCGATTTGTGGGGATTTCAGGGTCTCTGCAGCATATGCTCCTTATAACAAACACCCACTTCGACAATCACTCCCTCCTTCAAAGGTCAGTTGTTTCTTTTACGTTTTGTGGATTTTGTTTTTTCTTTCAGCATGTTTTTGTTCATTAACATCGTTTCTGATGGATTTGGGATTGACTCATTTCGAATATCGAAATTTATTGGATGGGATTTGGGTAGTCAAAGCATATCTGACTTGCTGAAGATCAATTATCGTCTGGGTTTTGTTGGAAATCTATTCTATTGTTTTGTATATGTGGTTATACGCATTTATTGGTGGTTATAAGCATTTATTGTTAGTTTTTTTTTTTATTAAAGACCGATTGGGTTGGAGATTTCAGTCAACATATGTGAACTCCCTTATAATATGACTACATAGTTGCTTAAAACTTGATCTTTTTATTGCTTTATGTGCAAATCTTTTGTTGATTGCTGTCTCTTTGCGATATATATCAATGGCGGCTAAACAAGTGAATTTTTAGCTCGGGCATCAATGGCGCACTTGGAACCATCATTTTTGGAGGCATAATACTTGATTATATTTTAGGTATAGAGCTTTATTGACAGAATGCCAGAGAGTAATTCACCGTGTTATCGTTGTTATGAACTTATGATATTCACAGAGAAAACGTAAATCAGGGTTAGCGAACAAAGCTTCCCTTCTTATGTGTTCATGTCTGAACCATTTGATTCTTGTTTCTTTAATGTCGAGCATTAACTAGCCTTTCGCAGCTATATCATTCACGTCCCAGCTCTTGAATTTGCATTTTCTGTCAAATAACCATTATTTGAGGGCGTAACAAGTCCTTTTGAATGATGAATTACTTAGTTTTTTCACCTTACCCTATAATACCTGTTTTTAATTTGTGTTCACCAAAATGTAATAATTGCACTATTAGCTACATGCATGGGCAGATCCCTTAGATAAACTTATACATAAACTGGGAACTTAAAACATAGAACATATGTATATATCCAAATATTATAATGGACTTCTTCCTGAACCATGATGAGTTATCTTATCTGAAAAGCGTTTTGTTAGTTTTCGAACAAATATTGGTACTTGGGTGGTGATTTGTGAATATATTATGGAGATTTCTGAAGTTTTTTAGGCGGCCCGTTGAAGTACCCACATCGCAGGGCGCAAGTCTCACAGTAAATGAGCTTGTTGTTTATCTATTTGTTATTCTTTGATCTCCGCCCTCATCTATATTTATATCATGTATTTCATACTTGCAAGCAGGCCTTCTTATAATGTTCTTAAATTGGCTGTCTATGTACTTATATAGTCCTGACAAAATTTGATTTATAAAGTTCTATTTTGTGTTTTTGTTCATATTTTTCTTCTTCTTCTTTCTGAAGGAAGGATTTTTCATTGGTCCCGTAAAATTTCTTAATGTGTGACCAATCCTACAAACCAAAGGAAAAAACTCTTTATAATCCAGTCTTCTGTATAGGTTTGTCTCACACCTTTCCTTTCTGTTTCTTCTTCTAACACATATTTTCCCCCTTTGTAACACAGGTAGGATTTAGTGGCTTTGCTGCCAAAAAAATCAGTTTTCTTGAGAGTACACCCAAATGGCCCTGCATTGAACTTAATCACCAGGAGGCAGGCCGTCATTCTCCACAATGTTTTGGCATCAGTAGAAATGAATTCTCCCCCAAAACAGTAAATCAAGATGCAGAAGGCATCCTCCTATCAGCTGTTAACATGAGCTTCTTCGACCGCTTGAGTTTGGCATGGAGGATACTATTCCCTTCGAGGATGGTCCGGAGGAGTTCCAATGCGAGGATCGCGAAGCAACGACTCAAGATGATCCTCTTCTCCGACAGGTGTGCAGTCAGTGACGAAGCGAAGCAGAAGATTGTTAGCAACGTTGTGGGTGCTTTATCTGAGTTCGTTGAAATTGACTCGCAGGATAAAGTCCAACTCAGTGTCTCTGCTGATCCAGATCTTGGGACGGTCTACTCAGTTATCGTTCCCGTTCGTCGTGTGAAACCAGAATATCAAGAGAACGATGATGATTACAGAGGAATAACAGGTATCGAATACAAAGATACTGGGCATGTGTCAGGCACAGTTGATGTGACGTTTGATTTCTTCGTACCAAATGAGAGTGCTTAACCAGGCAACAAGAGTTGATTGTTTAACGCGTGGGGGGAGGGAGAGGAGGCCTTGTTCGTTTCAGGGAGAGAGTCTGTTGGGTTGCAGTTTGGAACCTTTGTGAACACTATCGGCAATTTGTATATGTATTAGTTTGTTGTTGAGCACTTTTTTGTTTATTAGGTTTCTCTTGCAACAATGATGTGCTCTATGGAAAATGGTGGATACAAGAATGCTGATTAGCTTATGTGCAAATGGTGTAGAAGGTTTGATGAATGTCACAGCTAGGCTCAACCACAACTTAAGGTAGCATTTGGATGTGCGGTGCACATCGTTGGGTTCCGGATCCGCGGTGTTTGAGACAGAGGTGGCAAATGTCACACGTTCACAACCCTGTTCAAAATGCAGTGTTTGAGACGGAGGTGGCAAATGTCACGCATTCACAACCCTGTTCAAAACGCAGAAGAGATGTTTGGTATTCAAACTTGTGTTTACCTTTTTAATTGGATGAGATTATTAAATTGCCCCTTGTAAAAACTCCTCAAAAGAGGGAATGAAACATTTAAAGGGATAGTGTGGTAATTTACACCCCAATGATCTGCGTTGGAGGACTGTGTTTCAAGAAACATTGTTTTATTGTGTTTGCAAATGTTTCTTTTTAACACATACAATGCAGGATTTGAAATTTCACTCTACCAATGCCACGGAACATTTAGATGAGAGTTTTTCATTTTTCCAGATAAACACGAGTGCAACGCATATCCAAATGATACCATAGTAGAGCCCCTAAGCTCAACTAAAATATGGAGCTCAACTAAAATATGGAGCTCATATGCCTTCTACTGTTTACATGCTTGTGTGTTGCTTTAACCGTGCACGTGCCTGTAAATCTGTTTTCATATAGTGTGCTTGCCCATTGCATTAGCAATTCTTGTAGGTTTATTATTGAGCATTATTTTCTGAACACGTTGATTGTTTGCAATAGCAATCTTACCGGGATTTTTTTTTTTTTTTTCATCCCATCATAAAAACCCAGGTTTTGAGTGTGCCTACTTTGGTCTGAATCATGAGAAATATTGGAACTATGGGAATACAGTGGAGAAAAAATTCCTCCATGTTCTAGTGGAAATGGTGAGTGGTAGAGGGTTGACATAATATATTTAATTTATAGAATAAAAATGAGACCGTAGATGGGGCTACAAGAAGACATGGATTAAGGTAATATATACATACACACACACTCAAAGACACATGGGAGACGGAACCAAACCCAATTTTAGTTACACTTTTGTGGACAAAGCTCATCATAGACCCTACAATGATCCATCTGTTATTCGTCTGCACTGTTTGATCGATCGGCCTTAGCCTGATAAATCGATTTACATCACGAGCGCGGTTACATTTGAAGTTCTTTTCATGAACTCTGTTGTTGGAATCTAAAATAACAGCTAATGCAGAGATAAACTTTGGACATAATATGGTCAACAACTCCAACATTTAATAATAAGAAAAACTAGTCTTTTAATGGTGAGCTTCCCTTTCAATGTGTATAAGTGGGTGCTCTGTTTCACTGTGAGATCTTTTTCATCCAAGCCTTGGTATTAAACGTAAATATGATTCAGTAATTCTATACTCCCTCAGTTGATCTATGGAACCTTCCCGCACTGGAAGCTCAAAAGTTGATCTTTGTGGTGCATTGAGCGCTGCTTCCCTGGCTCGCTTATCTTTCAAAGTTTGACAGTGCCAACAACGTAAACCCAAACCATCTGATCAAATGCTAAATCATGATAAATCCATACTCAAAAAATAAATGATGAAATATTTTATTGCCAATTCTGAAAGTACCAGAATAAACAGATAAGGAACAGGACAAGGATTGCTATCATACAAACTTACACAGTGGAAGATGAACTAATGACATGCCAAATAAAAAAAATGTATACAGCAAAATCACAAACCAGCACAAGCACTTACATACAAAGTTTATGCAGAGGGCCTATGATAGATGTACTTTGTTCTGGGATCAACGATAACACCCTTCCCCCCATTCACTTCAAGATCATGCCTGCATAAATGCACCACATTTTAGCAACAATTTTTGCAGAACCAAGTGAACTGATTAAGTTGGTTTCAGAAGACCAGAAAACTCACTGAAACACAAAATCAGGGATGGTCAACTGCTCCCGAGGAACATATCTGAACAGGTGCACGAGACGATCAATGTACACGACTTTATGCCACACCTAATGCACAACTCAAACAATTATGAACATTAGATATTTGTTTCAAATCACAGGAAAATCCACAGTTGTAAAGTAATTTTTACATACTTCCCCATCCACAAACAACTGCAAGGCAAGAATCGCTGTTTTCAGCCCCAATGTCGGGTGAAGAACATATATTGCCTGCAATAAAGCACAACCATTATAAAATCAGAGAACAAGCATCAGCATCAACCTTACATTGGATATCATAAATACATACATGCAGGTTGCGCTGGTGTTTTCGACCAAGAATTTGTTGCAATCTTTTCATCCATCCCAAATCTGGCTGCCTATTTACACCAAATTGCAAGTGATGACAAGAGTTATAAAGTGCAGAAACATGTTATATGAAAACTGTTAAAACTAGAAAGAGATATATCAAGCAAGCAGTTTCCCATACATTTCTGAACTAGATAACAAAGGTGATTAAAGAGCCAGCAGGGTCTGCGTTACACAGTAATTACAATGATTTGATGGGTACACATCTATGTTAGGTAATAGTCGTAAATGATATTAGACTAGAAATTTGGTGAATGCTTAAATCATCATGCTTAATTATCATATTTCTTTTGTCTACCAAAGTTGGCCAAAAATAGAAACCATGTAAAAAATGAGAGTGCTTCAAGCAAACATGTAAGGTTTGTGGCGATGGAATTGCATTGAGTAACATAACACATTTAGATAATAGAACTCTTACACTTGTAGAGATGCCGCAGAGTGAAAATACACAATCGTGTAGGGCTTGTGAAGCAATGGTTCAAACTCCTGGTAAGCAATATAAGAAATGCTCAGATTCACAAACGGCAAATATCAGCACAACTCAATTTGACAGTGAGTGGTCAAACTGAAATTCACCAATCACTTGCAAATGAACATGCGTCATACAAAAAATAAGAACCAAAACACACAATAATGTTGTAAAAGCACACTTTATAGATCGACACAAGATTAAGATTATCCACAAGATTAAAAAAAAAAACACTAAGCAACCATAATTGTTGTACAAATGCAGATAACTAAATACCTTTACTACATACAGCACGAACTGCTCTAAATCTAGACATCGCAGCAGAAAATGGGCACCCACAACAACCATTACAGGGCGTCCCTCACTGTCTACGCCACCATGATAACTGAAACGAAGAGGCAAAAACAATAAAAACAATTTAAAAAATATACATATTATTGAAATAAAGTTGCAACCAAACAAAACCAAAAACTGAATAATACAAGAATCAGAATTTGGCATATTCAGTTGACATCTTAGAAAATTGATATAAAAATAATTGAAGCTGACAAATGACAAGGTAAGGAACCTGCATCCTCTACTTGAACAACGCAAAGCAAGACATGTTGAGCATCAAAAAAAATTTAACAAGGCAAAGATTAGATATGCTTACACAATTTTCATTTCAGCGATTTCTGAAAGATTAAGTGAATTTGCTTTAGCAATATATCTAGCATGAAGTGAGTATTCCTCTGCAGCTGACAGTGGAGGCCCACCAAGGTCACCAAATCCAAGAAATTTTGCACAATTCCAACCACTTTGCATTTGAGCAGCTCTTTCCAATTGCTCCATTCGACGCTGATCAGGATCTTTTATTAATGACATAAATGCAGGATCCAAATATGAATCCAAATGGAACGAGTTCTTGCTGCAGAAAACAAAAGTTGGTTAGCCAGATTTTATTGTTGAAACTAGTGTGTTCCATTAGCTGAATGGATATTATTCCGACAATCACAACCATCTGAGGTCATGTCTTCTGTTAGCATATGAAATTTATATACATTTTCATGTCCAACATCTGAATTAAGAATGAATTCATTTGGCAGCAACAAGATGGCTTTAATTTTACTAAGTATGCAATAAAATGAATCAGCATTGTTTCTATGTAATGAGTTTTCTGTAAAGTTCATGAGAAAGTTGTTTTCTACTTTAGTTTACAGGACCACATTTTTAGATTACTTAATGAACCCATCATCCTAATTCCTAATGCTCTGCACTAACACACACCCCCCCCCCCCCCCCCCCCCCCATCAAAAAAAAAAATTGCTTTGATCCCCATTGGACCTGCCTGGATCTTAACTGGAACCCGACCAATCACAAAGACCACTAAACCATAGAACTTGAGAATCTATTTTTCTTCTTCTTTTTACCTCTTCAGAATAATATTAATAAAATTTAATGCACATTTTTTAGATCCATTTAAATCCATTTTCAGTTCTCACAAATATAAAATCTAGTGATTTAACATATTTAGAAGTAATAAATGTGTCCATGAAAATATCAGAGATGATGTACAAAGTCAACAAAACACTGACTTTGCTTGGGCTAATTTTATCCTCCTGTCAGGGGGTCAAAATCTAGAGGAAGGACAAATCAATCCCACATATAGTAGAGTTCCAGCAGGAGAGAGACTAGATACAGTCCCTCACATCAATTTTTATGTATTAAGTTATTAAAATATAAATATTGTCCTCATGGAAACAAAAGCATCTACAAACATCACACAAGATGAGCTATAGTTATCACCAACTGTGCGACTTCGATTATAGAAGACAGTTGTGTATTTTCTTATGATCACATGCAACAGAATAGGCTCCAAATGCTTGCAAGGATGCTCTCATAATCATCATCAAAACTCTTTAAGATGACTAGACAATTAAACCAAACTCAAGTAAAAAAGGAATGAGTGAGTTCCAATATGTCGAGAAAATAAAGGCATAATTTAACAGAGGCATTGACCTGCTAGCCAGATTCATTTAAGCATTTAGGAATGAAAGTTTTCCTATAGTACTAAAATGTTTCACCAACCTTCGTGTTGTCAGACCAACATCACTGACAGGGAGATCTACTGGTGGTGTAGAAGGTGGGGGCATGAGTGCTGACACTGCAGGTAATGGCTTTATTCTGATCCTGCGTTCATCAATAACTGTTTCTCCATTCTCATCCCCCACATCTGCTGGAAGCTTTGATAATGCCACTTCTTCCTCATGTTTATTCCTAGGGAAATAAAGAGGTAGCAGTCTGCAAAACAGAACAGATATATAATTATTGAAATTTCAATGGTTAGGCTTAGGCAGGCAGGCATCCATTCACAGAAGTTTTGCATCTGTCAGAAAGTATCAAAGCCACTAATTAGAAAATGTTTTATCTTATCTAGTAGAGATGCAGACATTACCTTTTATATATCTCAGTATCAGATGATGTTGTTGTACAGAAAACAACAGCAGTGATTTTATCCTTCTGTTTTTCCAGAAACCGTCTAACAGTCCCTGAGCATTTTCAGGGGGTATGGTAAAAAAACTTAATGAGAACTAAGATGAGAGCAGTAAATAGTTCGAATGAGAGACATGCATACTGAACAAAGTAACTTTCACCAATAAGGATAAATAGACGATTACCCAAAAGAATATACTGTAAAATGATTAGCATCACTTGGGAAAAAGTTTATGTCCTGTTAGTAGTGACACCTAATTAAAAAGAAATAATTACACTCACTTATTGCAACATGTGCAGCTGGCTCACGAGGATAATTTTTGGTTTCTGTGTACACACAGCCCATAGCAATGCTGCAGAACAAAAAGGTCACAAGGATAATTAGTTGCAAACTTCTCTGGGATATGTATATGCATGTACACAAAACTCGAGGACCACAATTTTGTAAAATGTGTAGCATCTACCGCTCACGACCTCTGCAGTCCATTCTCAATTAGAAGCTCCAGGCAAGAGCGGTAACAATGACTCAGAGCATTCTCGGCAGCAGTATGATATTTGACTGCATACTTAGGACCCACTGTATGTATAACTCTCCTGGAAAAGTAGAAAAAAATATATATATATCCATGATTAATTTTATCAAGAACTGCTCACGTGATGGAGCAAAAAACAATTCCATGAGCATGAAGCATGAATGCAAAAATAAAATCTACTTGTTTAAAGTGAATGTTGTCAAGAGAAAATGGCACACATTTTGATTAAACAGAAGACCGGATGTTTAAAAAGAAAAGGAATAAGTTGATCTTTGTGTGGTTGACCATTATCTTGATACAAGGAAATGAAGGACTAGCTTTTTGTGTGCTTGAGGAAGACATCTTATCTCCATTAATTTTGTTCACATCCAACCACATTTTCGGAGAAAAAAACTATCATTCATCAGACAGTAAACGACTCTTGGTCCAGGAAATTCTAACCATCATAAATTTAAAAAAATATAATCCTAAAAGGTTCTTTATTGCCTCAAATATCTTGATTATGAATATGGAAAAGATTATGTGGACCAAGAGCTGATCAGCAAGTCTAGCCACTTGTTTTTCACCAGGGGATAACACTTCTTCAACCATGCACAAACTTCGATTTATCACCTTCCGTGTGTCTTCCCCAAACCCAAATAAAGGTCAAAAGGGCATTAACAAATAGGATATCGAAATTTTGAATTGTTCTTTTCACTGTATGGTAATAATCATACAGTCAATCAATCACAACATTCCTGAAGTCATTTTCCCAAAATGTAAACTTAAACATTAAAAAAGAGTAAGTCAACCAATCAAGTAATATTTTGGCTTTATGAGGAGAGCTAGACCATAAGGAAAGGAACTACATTCATATACATAGATGTAGTTAATTTACAAAACAATAACCAATGAAAATAATAAAGCAAATATTCATTAAAACATGATTGAAACACTAGCCTGGCAGGGAGATCATAAGCATTGGTAGCCTTTGCCATTCCAGTCCGACATCCACCCTGCAGAAAATAAATGTGGGGAAGAAAAACAATTCATGCCTAGAAAAACTACGCAAACTTGTGAAGGAAAAGAAACAAAATCGGCATTCAGAAAATTTGTTTCAAATTACATCATACCAATGTCATACATTCTTCTGCAAGACCTGGGCCAGCAGCAGCATGCAAACCAGAGCTGCTATGCGCTTCATCCAAACTCTGTGGAAACCCCAAAAAATCAAATGAAGGAAGATCTTGTTTCCAGTTTCAATGGAAACTAATAGATATTCTCTTATGTTCCTGGAATCTCATGAATAATTTTGGTTCTCTTAATCAAGCATACTGTACAATGTCCAATGATTAAGATTTTGGGGTAAAGGTAGAGTCACTTGTTATTGAAATCAAACTCAACTGGTTTTCCAATATCATTGGATCCTTGAATTTGACGAATAAGAGACCAAGCAAACTTTAAGAGATATCAACGATTACAGAAATACATAATACGACTAAGCATTTACATGTTCACTATTATAATTCATACTAACTCCAACTTATCAATAATGAATCAAACAGATCATATTCATGTCGGCCTTGACTGGTAGATATCCCCAATATATATATTACATTGCGTTATTCCACAATATATCTGCATGTGCAAGAAAATCCCTTTAACAAAAAGGTCTAACGAACTGCTCATCACTTCCAAAACAAATTCCATCTCAAACCCAAAAACGCTTCTTTAATCATTCGGTAAGAAAAGGCAAGATTTAGAACCAATTTATGTTACCCAACTGTGAGATTGTTAGATTTAGTTCATCTACGCTTTTTTAAGGATACCCAGTACCCTCAAAACAGATCAACATCCCTAACATACACAAACAATAGTCCTCTCATCCATCCTAAAGCAAACAAATGATCCAATTCAACTTATCAAATTGAACATCTATTCATCAACACTTGGAATCCACGCCTCCTAACTCCTAGATGTCAAGAATCTTCAGTCACGAAAAACCATGAACGAATAAAAGAAGCAAATAAAGCATCACCTCATTCGTCGAATTGACAACAGCATCGACCTCGAGATTCCACGGGTGCCCCCTCCACAGATATATCTTGGAATTGATCTCGTGATCGACGGGGAACCTCGACACCCCGCCCTCCGCATCCGCATCACCGCCAGCCGAAGACGTCAGTGGGTCAGAGAAATACAAGACGGGGAACGCGGGGTCCTCGTACGCCGCCAAAGCCGACCGGTGCTCCACGTCGCTCCAGCGTGGGATCTGGTCGAGGGTCACGACCGAATCCCCCGAGTCCGTCGGAGCCCCGCCTCGGGGAGCGGACGTGGGCACGCTCCTATACATCCCCACCTTCAAATCCCACCAAAAAAATTGGATTTTTTGAACAACCCAATGTTCGATTCAGGTAAAAACAAGATAGAAATCACAAATCAACGGATTTGAATACTAAAGATGGAAGCTTTCGTAGCATGAACTGAATTGGGTTTCAAAATCTATCAAAATTGGGCGATTTTAAGCTCACCTGGTTTTGGATTTCTTGATTTGGGTCTTCGGCTCTAATGGGTCCCGGATTTTTCGAATATCGAAAAAAAGGCAGGGATTTTCTTTTGCGCTTGGACACGAACACGAGGGGTATTTGTGGAATTAGAGAATATTCCAAAAATATTTTGTGGAGTGGGACCCACAATGTTGAAATTACATTTTTGGGGGGTGGGTTATTATAATATCTGATAAGTCCTTGTGTTGTAAACTATTTTTGTTCTTAGTCCTATTTTACATGTTGGTTTTACTTATGACATCCCTCTGTGTAGTTTTATTTATTTACAACTCCCTGACTTGGTATTTCTTGGTAAAACAATAAATTAATAAATAATATCTTCTCCTGCTCTTTTTTCACAGAAATCAAAATATATAACTAGACTCAAGATGACATTATCTATCATCCAAATATTTTTTTTTTATGAAAATGAATTATTGGAAAGCAGGATACTCCCAATAAATTGTAGTATCAGGAGCATTTTTGGCCATATCAATCACATAGGATCCAACAAATAAATTTGTCCAAGAACAAAAAAATTATAATAGATTTTGTTTTGTGATAGATGAGGTGCATTACATAGCATTTGTGCGAAACCAAAAAATTCCAATGTGATCCAAAGGCATCATTCCATGAAACAACAAATGATATGAATTTACATGGTTGGACAGTTGGATATATTTGGAGTACCCACAAAAGGAAAAGAAAAGCAAACTTAAGACCCTGTTAGCACATAATTATCCAATGCATTCACAGTGATTCTTATAATAAGATGTGTTGACATAAAGATGTAGCTCAAAAATCATTACAAAGAGACCCCAATCATCAATTCCTGCAAGTATAATGACTTTCTTCAGCCCTTCTCCATCTTCAATTCTGCAAGCATTGGCAGCTAACTTGCTTTTCATGATTGGCTCTTCTTAATGAAGATGGGAAATCAAATAATGGGAAATCAAATATCGTCATTTTATAAAATATGTGAGAGGTATTCTGCTTCATTCTGCTGTAGAATTCTTCTTCAACATGGCGATGAAGTTCTCTTTTTCTTCATCTGTCATGCCCTGAGTGGAACAGTCTCCTACACCCCACTCTGCGCCGCGCATGCAATACTTGTCTTGAATCTCTTTTTTGTTCCTGTCCATTTTTATACAGCCATTGTCAAATTTACTTCAGAAGATTGCATTCAGATGCATCATGTCGCGGCCTTTATAACTGCAACTACTAACATGAAAAAGATATGTGGTCATGAACATTCTTACATTTGGTTGTCAGATTTGGTATTTCAAATTCATGTGTGGCTCTGAAAGACTTGTGTAGGTGATCATATATGCAGTTACATGGTTATTCTAAATGACTGTAATCTTCATTTATAAAGCTCTCTTGGATTGATTATTCATCCAAACTAACACATTTTTTTATAAACTGTCGCAGACTAGAAAAAAAAAATTTAACATGCACCTATCAGAATCAATGCTTCTAATTCACTGTTGGTTAAAAAAACAGGACTGAAATTTCCCTCAGAGCTTCAGTTTGTACCACATTTTCACAACCACGCCCACCATCAATGCCCTCAGTTTGAGTCTCAAATGTCAGAATAAAAAAATGTTATTTTCCCTTATGTCTTCAGTTTCCTCAACACCTAATACACATTTGTTCCCAGCAAACCAAACAATATGAATTTACTGTACTTCATGTGATCATGTTTGTCTCTAAACTGCGTCAATCCTTTTCCAATGCTTTCTCTTTTCCCTTCCCTTCTAAAATATGTGAATTACAGCTTTGTATTATGCCCACATATCAACTTTCAGTGAACTTTTTTTTTTTTTTGGCACCTGTGCTAATTCATTCAACCAATATGCCATATCTGTGAAAACAATGTAACCATGTGTGAATTGCTACCATCGTTGTGTTTAAAAGCAGGCAATATAGACTACAAGATCGAATCCCCTAGCATTTGTAAATGGGTTTAAAAAGAAGCTTTCACTTGTTGATTTCAAAATAAGATTCCCAGCATGCATACTTTTATTAGATTCCTGAGAAGCTCCTTTTTACCAAGTTAAAAATAAAAGTTATATTTTTGTTTTATGCGGAAGTTGTGATCATTTGGGGCATTTGGAAATGTATATTTCTTACGCTTAAGTTGAAACCGAGTCCATAAAGACAAGTGTGGCTTACTTTTCTTGATTAACTTTGGATTTCTCTAGTAGCTCCTTAAGCACCGTGGACGATTTGAATCTTGAGTCAAATTCTGCATATTTCTTCTGATTATCTTCTGCATGATAAAGAACAACAGTCACCAATGTCATGGACTGAAAATCAAGACATGAATGCCCCCAAAAAAAAAATTCAGAAAGATAAAGCCATGCGCCTAACCATTGAACTTGTTGAGGAAATCAATCCGAGGTAGCTCAGGACCAGGCACTGACTCCAATCCAGAAAACCCAGACAGTATTCCAGCATCAACTGCAACATCCCAGAAGCCATGCAATAACATTAGACAGTTGAATCTCACAACCATAGTCACAACGTTTGTGTGCATAAATATTCACTAAGGGTGTCATTCGGTACAATAAATGTACATTTGTAAATATGGGACAAGTGCAATAAAGGTACAGAAAATCTAGATTTTCTAGATGTATTCTGATAATTAGTATGAGTAATTTGTGCAAAATTCTATGTCACGGCGGGGATGACCAATAGTACTTTTCAATTACGAAGAATCTGATAACATCTAAACGAAATGGATACCAAGATACTAAACGCATATGAACAAAAACTTGTTTGGTCCGCTGAACTTTTCTAATCAGTCAGAAAGGTTCAGAGTACTCTGTGAGTAAGCTCACAACACTGTTGGGTTCAATAGTATGGCCTAGTTATTCAGTTTTGGGATACCTGGGGAAGACCACAGAAGAATTGCAGCAGAGGCAGCCAGAGGCACAGATTTCTGAAGAACTCCACAGGAAGAGTGGGAAAGCTTTCTAGAGATGGAACTCCAGATGGATTCCTTATGTAATTCAGATTTGTCACTGTTTTGGGAACTAGTGAGCTTATGTGAAGAAACAATCATGGGAGAGTTTGGAGCAAGTATGTTCGAGAACATGAGGGAAGAAGTGGAAAACATGGTTTTGCTTTGTAGTCCACTCTGTGCAGGGGAAGAGAAGAGGCAGAGAATTGGAAAGAATGGATAATGTGATGTTGTGAGAGGCACTGTAATTTGCTAGCCTTGTATGGTCATTGTTTAAAGACCATGTCAGCAGGTAGACCCTTTCTTTCATAAAAATCAAAAGATGATTTTTTGGCAAGCATTTATTATTATTAAAGTGTATTATTTATTTATATTTTTATGAGAAGTAAAGCTTTATACTGACAATTAAAAAGGATTGTCATACACATGAACTTTGAACCATATGCTCCATTGACAATTACTGAAGGTCAGTAAAATATCATTTTTTTCAAAATGAAATTATGACATGTACATTTAAATTCTAATCTAGCATGTAATATTTCATAATTTGTTTTCTTTCATAGTTTTGTTTGTACAAAGATAAAATTTATTATTTTAAAAAAAAAATTAAAATGTGTATGGACTGTACCTAAGTACCTAACATTATTCTATTTATAATCTTTACAAAAATTGTATACTTTACATGATGAAGCATAAATCTTTACAAAAAGATAAAATATATCATATATCATATGATGTAACAAATTTTATACTCTTTTTTAAAAGGGTAATTTTATATACTCTTTTGCACAATTACAAATTTTATCCAATGAAATATATATCCTATGTAAATGAGAATTACATGTAACCATGAAAATATGATAAAACCCACAGATATATTGGACCATCAAGCATCCCAAAGGCTAACATATTGAGCTGAAAACAAATCATTGTCCAGCCAACAAAGATGAGAAGAATCATCCCAAGAAGTTGATCCTTAACTAAATCAGTATTATTAATTTTTTCTTAAAAATCCTTACAGCATATGAGAGAAGTCTGGAATACATAACAACCATCCCAAATTCCAAACAAACGATTTTTCCATTGGACGCGTCTATCCTCACCAAACGTTTCACTTATCCCACCAATCAAAAAAAAAATCGTTGTTTAGCTGTTCCCATCAATTCAGATCGACCAAACTTGGTCGCTAATTCAGGTTTTGGGCGACCGGACTTGGTCGCCATTTTATATTTTGAATGACCGAATTTGATCGTCATTTTAGGTTTTGGGTGACCAAAATAGATCAAACAGAATCCAGTACTATATTTACCTATTCTTTGTAAACAAATAAATTTTTAGGTTTATCCATCATATTCTATATTTATTCTTTTATCTAAACAACAGCTAAATGACTGAAAAAAATGTAAATAGGTATACTTTCAATTAATTCAAATTTTTATAAAAAAATTTCTTATGAGACAAATATATATCATTTTTAAGTTTCGTTTGAATTCGTAGTTAAGCGAATTTTTTGTTTGAAAAAAAAAAAAACATACCAGTTGATCCAAACACATTTTATATTTAGATTTTGAAAATTGTTTGTCACCTATGTAAATTTTTTCTTTTTTATGTTCTACATTTAAGAATAATTATTGATTCTATCTACATTACAACTTAAACGTGGAGTGACATGAAGGATCCTAGGAGGATACACATCTTGAGATTATGTTTCCAAGAAAAAAAAAATTTATTACAAAATCTGTTTGACCAAGTTCGGTCACCCAAAACCTCAAATGACGACCAAATTAGGTCGTCCAAAATATGAAATGACGACCAAGTTCGGGCGTCGAAAATTTAAAGTGACGACCAAGTTTGATCGACATGGCCGGATCGGTGTGAATAGAAAAAACACTGTTTTTTTTTTTTTTAACCGATTGGTGGGGTAAGAGAAAGGATTGGTGGGACTAGATGTACCCTTTTCCATTTCCAAGCCGCCTCCAAATGCCAACCAAATGTACAATAGCAAATGGGGGTATACACTTTCTCTTTTGAAGGCAGTTCCAGCCCAAAGGGAAAGTAAACATAAACGACGGTTACAGCAATCGAATCACACTGATTAGCAAATAAGAATTGTTACAGTTTTGAGATAGAAAGGTTAGCTTGACACACAGATCTGATAAGTCAGAAATTAATCTTCTTGCATAGCCTTAGCAATTTCGACCAGCGCGGGCCTGAAATCGTTCGAGGCTCGACCAAGCACAGTGTATCCTTCCTTGTCCTCCATGTCGACATCAGCCCCATGTCTTATGAGCAGAAAAGCAACCTGCATAGTGAGGTGTAAGGAACAGAAAGGTGACAACTAATATAAATTAATGCATGTAGTGTTTTGGGAAATGCAAAACCAATCACATATCAAAAGAAAGCTCCTCCGCACCTATCACAATTACATGGAATCTTAATGTGGAATTGAATCATATGATATGTGATTCAGCAAAGTTGAGGCATTTCAAACAATCTTTCAAAACTGCCATTTCAAAAAATACTAATGGTTTTCATGCTGGTGATAGTATAATATGCATTTTAACTTCAATCATATAAAAAGAAAAGGAAACTACACGAAGGAGAATTTAAAACATCAAAAGAATCAATTCGGCATCTTTCAATTGGCATTAACCAGTCAAATTCAAAGGCTGTAATGGCTCTTGGACAATTTAACTTGTTCTATTCTAATATTGTTGCTCCACCTTTTTCTTTCTCGAGTATGAAAAAAGACGATAAAATATATGGTGTTTCCCATCATTTTCATCGTGCTAACAGCGGGAATGGTAGAATATTTCAGCGGTCAGTGTTTTTTTTTTTTTTTGAAGATTGGTGCTCCCAGGATTCAGCAGTCAGCGTTATCCTATGTTCTTTTGTGGTGGATGAGAAATGAAGTGAAAAAAAGTTCAAGAACCGGCAAACTCGATGTTTTTTTACTACTCTGCAACAAATTGCATTCAATCCATCACATACCAACATCTACCTGGATTCAAAGAAGAATACATGAATAATTGAATATTGAAAAGAACAAGCTCTGAACAACCTAGAATAATCAAGCAGAGTTCCTTTACCTCTATGTTCTCACATATAACAGCATGCATAAGAGGTGTTTGGCCTGATTTATCAACAGGGTCGATGTCTGCTCCTTCCTCTATCAAAAACTCACATAATTCTCTACTCCCTGTGCTGGCTGCCCTGTGTAATGGTGTACAACCAACCTGCAAATAGAACACTTCAGACTTCCATCACCAATGATTGTTTACAAAGCAAGATAGACCATTCAGTAAGGAGATACAAAATCCGGACCTTGTCCTTCTTATTGAGCTTTGAACCATGTGATATTAGAATCTCTGCCATCTGCAACCAGCCCTTGCTGGCAGCGTAATGAAGGGCGGTGCGACCACCACTATTTGCTAAATTGACATTTGCTCCTGTTCACAGGCATTCTCTGTTTGTTACTATAGAGAAGCCAAAAAAAGCGACATCCATATAATAAATGATACATACACAAAGATCAAATGAGGAAAATGAGGTTCGCAGAAAGTTATTTCACGGACAATGCATAAACCGACAACATACAATAACTAGATAAAGAATGTGTTAAATTAAAATTTAAAAATACTTACAGAGACGCCGTGTTTGAAACTCAATGTCACAAGGTAGCAGGGGCGGAACCTGAAGAGACAAGGGGGGGCTCAAGCCCCTCCTTAAATTTTTTTTTTTTGGATAATGTTGCATCCAGTTTTTTTTCCAGCCCTAAATTCAGTCTACAAGTATTTTGAATTTTTTAAAAATAATATAACTCATCTAATGGGATACATGTTTTTATAAAAAAATGAGGCATGTACAGTACTCTAATGAATTGTATGAATGCATTTATAGAAAATGTGAAAAAAATTTATCGAAGCATATACCTCGCTAAAGTGAGTATATGCATCGATAATTTTCTATCGACGCATATAAGACTGAAAGTGGGGTTGGAATAAAAACCGTGTGTGACAACACTTTTTTTTTTATGGTAAACAAACAATAACAGTTAAGTATCTGAGTTTAATATGGATATATTTATTGAATTATAACAAAAATTCTTGGGAAAATCATTTTAAATTTTTTTAAATTTTTTTTTTTTTGTTTACGTCTCTCAAACTTTTTAGTATATCAAAACACCCTTAAGTAATTATTATATTTTTAAGTTCTTCCATCTTTTTTTATCGCTTCTTGTGAAATACTTTTTACACACAATTATACATTATGTATATGTTGTTGATCACCCGTACATTGTTATTCATTTCATGTATTTTATATACCAACTCTTTATTATGCATCATGTGTATACTATTAAGAGCCAGTTTGATAATTTTGGTTGAAAATGCATGAGAATTTCTCTTTTTCAATAATTCATTTCAGATAGATTCAGATAGATTATGTGGAATTAAAAATTGTAATTGACATATTCAGGAATGAACACATGATTGGATGATTCCAAATACAATTTTTCTAAGTGTTATGATATATTTTTATGAATATCTATGTTTAAAATTAATTTTATATAAGAAATATGATATATAATAGATTTTTTAAAGCCCTGACTCCGCCACTGCAAGGTAGTATATATGAACATATACATTAGGCCTCAAGGATAAGGCTACCACATGTTCATAATCTCCAACATACTTCTATAACACATTCATGTCACAGGAATCAACAATTCATTTCCGCATTCCTCTGTAAACTTTGAAACTGTTTTTTTTTTTTTACAGAGATTGAAAACAACTTAGCTCCAATGTAAGGAAAGCTAAAGTAATTGAAATTACAGATGATATTGAAGCTATTCCAACCTAAACAAATCAACATGATTTAAACTATTTGAATTAAGAAGCTAAAAAAGATGTTCAAAATTCAAAAGTACCTAAAATTTCACAATTTCCACTCCAACAAACAGAATTATCAAACCCTCTGCAAAGAATGTATCAAATCTAATCTCCAAAACACAAAATACATCAACAATCATAAAGAAAAACTGGTTTTTCACCTTTGTTCAGCAAAACCTCAACAACCTCTGTGTGTCCACTACTCGCTGCCGAGTGTATCGGGGCCCAGCCTTCTTCATCGGTGCTGTTGACGCCGCTGATCTCCGGATCGACGTTCTCCGACAACAGTCGAACCACCTGTTCCACAAAAACAAACATAAGATCTCCAAATCCAACTAAACAGGAGGGGGGAGAGAGAGATAGAGAGACTGACCTCGACGTGGCCGGAGGAGGCGGCGACATGGAGGAGCGTCCTCTCGTCCTCATTGCGGAGCGACCGGGCCCTCGCGAGCTGTTCTGCCGATAAAGACCCGAAGAGCTCCGTCTTCCCGCTCTCCGCCGCCATGAAGAGTTCGCTGTCCTTGATTTCGGGACTATCGATCTCCATCTCCATCGAAATCTAGGGTTTCATAAAACCCAAAAGGCGTGACATCCAGATATAGTTCACTGAAGAGAAAATTCTGTCGTCCCCAAAATACCCCTACCATTCCCATAATACCCCTCTTCGGGCATTATCGGCTTATCGGTAAAAAGCGGGCGAAGAAAGGCTTCATCTTTATCAAAATGAGCTGCTGCTGCAAAACCCTAATCGGCATCTCCCTCTCTACACTCGAGTGTAGGATCCGTCCTCCGATACACTCGGTCTCTCTCCGGCGATGCGCTTCCCTCGCTTCCACCTCCCCCGACCGTGCGTTCGAAGAGCCCGACACGGTCGAGGAGCTCCTCTCGAGCCCGGACCGGATAAACGGACAGATGAAGATGGAGAGGAGACCGGAAACCCTAAACCCCGGCCGTCGATGGTTTCCGTACCTCGACGAGTTCCGACCTGACGGCGTCCACGGCGGCGTCCGCTTGTCGAGCTCGGAATTGATCGAGGCGATCGGGCCGTACATGATGGATTCTCGGAAGGAGAGGATGCGGAGGGCTATCGACAAGCGGAGCTACTCGGTGTGTCTGGTCGTGGAGGGCTTGTCGGACGTCGGGAACGTATCGGCTGCGTTTCGGTCTGCTGATGCGTTGGGGATCCAATCGGTTCATGTGATCTCCCAAGATTGCAAGAAAAGGTGCTGCATTGCCATCTGAGGTGAAAAAAGAGAGTGGCTTTGTTTGTTGTATAGGATTTTTTTTTTTCAGTTTTGGTTATCTCGCTATTGTTTGATGTTTTTGCAGATACAAGGATAATCGACATGTGAGCATGGGAGCGGAGAAATGGTTGGACATTGAGCTGTGGAGGTCGGCGGCAGATTGTTTCAGAGCGTTGCGGTCGCGAGGATATCGGATTGTGACAACTCATCTTGGAATGGATACGGTATTCGTATACTTGATGTTTCTTAAATTACAGTTGAACTTGAGCATGGATACCCACTCATGTGATGCACCTATATGGTATATAGAAAAAATTTATCCGTTATGAATGGTGAGCTTTTTCAAGGGAGAACTACTTGTATCATTTTTTGATATGTATGATATTTTCCCTTGAGGGATGTTTCTATGCTGTTTTTTCAATTAGTGAGGCTACAGAAAGAATGCCACATGTTTCTTTCAGTAAAAGAAAATCTATTTTAGCAGACCTAAAGTGGCAGAATGGCACGAGAGATCTGGGAAAGAATGATATTAATGGAGGAGGGGGTGGGTTCTAGAGCTCGGCTGTGAGTAAGACCAAGCTTTTTTTTCTCTTGCAGAGCAAGAGAGTGGGTAATTACATAGATTACAGTAGATACATTTATATAATTATATAGATTACAGTGGATTGCCTATCTCTATAACAGAAAATTGTCATTTTCGTTCATTTTTTTACTGATAAGTTTGTAAAGTTAAATTGAGATTTATGTTTGTTTTGATATCTAAGTTTTCAGAAGACCCCTGTTGGTTGGCTTGGCAGGCTTCAATATACGAGATGGATTGGTCATGTCCAACTGCTATAGTTGTCGGAAATGAGCACAAGTAAGTGCATTTGATTTCCCTTGTTTGCCAAGCTTCAGTTTGTTTAATTTTTCCTGATTGTTGCTCTTAAATTCTTTGTGGTATAACATTTTCCATGGGGATTGAGTTTTGTTTCTTTAGGAAGTGGTTTTGTTGGTTGTACCTTTCGAGACTAGTAATCGCATTTTCCTGGCTTTCCAGCACAAGTTCTTTATAATTCAAATGCAATGTGAAGTGGATCAACTGAGATTTCTCTTTGCTTCCAATCATGTCTGAATGAGAGATACTATGATATTTAATCAGCTCTGTTCAGGTTCCCTCAGTTATATATTACACTGTTTCTGATGGAGCCGGAGACATAGTGTTCAAGCATGACTGAGAAAACATTTAGTGAAAAAGTTCTGTGGACCTATATTTTCAGTTCATTAAATGAGTTCTGACAAGGATTTCTTTGGTATGATAGTGATAATATAAAAAACTGAACTTTGTCAGATAAGTTCTGTGTTTGTCTTAATGGATGGTAGGAGTACAGACAATAGCTAGGATTCAATAAAATGTTGAGTGTGTGAGAATATTTTTTATTTATTTTCAGTGATGCTTCCATTAATAACACAACGGTATTCTTGATTTGTTGGCTATATGATCTCACTTTTCTTAGGCATAGCCAACAAATGACTCATTGATCACAATAGAAATCAATTCTCGTAAATATAAGATTTGAGGTCTGCATGAACTGCACTGTGCGTTTGTTTCAGCTATTAAAATGGTATTCTTGACCAATGGTGGCCTATCTCTTAAAGTTAATTAAATGTTATGGAGCCTATGTGATTCTGTAGCATGATTGGTTACCCTAGTGATGGTTTCCGTATAGTCATGGCACATGCAGCGGTAACATATGCATCATCTTTTTTGTTTGATATTTGAATATTGCATCTTTTCATGATGGCATACTATTTGGTTGTGCACGTCTAGATGAGAATCGTGATTTCTTGGTTGCAGGGGTATAAGTGATGAAGCTCTGGAGCTTTCGGACTTGCATTGTAACATTCCTATGAGTGGCATGGTGGACTCTTTCAATGTTTCAGTTGCAGCTGGCATCCTCATGCATCATGCTGTTTGTGATAGAGTTTCTCGTCTGGTGTGGACCATGTCCTACCTTCTTTAACATGACTAGAGCACAGAATGAAAATTACTGCACACATTAAATTTTGATAAAGATTCAGAATGTCCGACATTGGACCTTGGAAAACATGTATATGGTCATGCATCATTTTCTGAAGATATAAATCAACATCAAATACATTGAAAATAATTTTTCATTAGAGTAATGAATAATGCTGGATTGCCCACCAATAATGCATATAGTTTGTTTTGTTTTGTTTCCACAACGCACCACCACCCCCACCCCCACAATTCAACTTGTTTGTTGGATATGGCTCAAAAACATGGTATGTGCTCTTGTATATATGCCAAACTTGATGCACTCATGCTATGGATGTGTTTGCCCTTCTTGATTACCACCGATGATTGGTTAACAGTTTCAAAAGCATGCTGTACCATTTTTTCTTGTCATCTATAAAAACAACTAATGTTACATATGAACATTGTGTTCTAATAACATGCTTGTGTACTTATCCTCTTCCCTCTTAATCTTCAGGGTTCTCATGGTGACCTAACGCCTGAAGAACATCAGATACTGCTTGCAGAGTTCTTTTTGCGTCATAGGGAGAACACACTTAGCATTGTTCAGGAGTATGTGAAGAGGAAGGTGGAGAATCCGGTCTCCAAACTATGACATGTGAGTGGAATTCTTGAGTCTTGAGTGTCAGTGAAAGAATACAGTAGTGTGTGTTTGTATTATCTAAATGTCAGCAATGCTTGCTTGATGGTAAACTGCTCTGTTTTTTCACCTCTTCTCTTGCAAAGTTGACAAATAGGCAGGTTCTACTTTACCCACTTAACTTCACATTGTCTTTGTTTTTAATCCCCAAAAACTTGCTGGCATTTTAATTTCTTTGAACAGCTACCTACTCTTTATTTGTTTTGTTGGTTTTACATATAGGTTATATACATATAAGTTTGGACTTTCAAAGAAATTCCTTGACAAAAATAATCACTCGAGTGATATTGCAACTTTTTTTTTTTGTTCGTGATATCTGATGTCCTGCACTCTAATTATCATTTTGTTACTTGCCAGGTATGCCATTCTCCTGGACCATCTGCAGGCCCTTTTCAATTTTTTAATGCAAGTTTCTGTACCTGATTATATGTGAACATTGGGCACAATCATCCTGTATGGAAAATTTTGGCAACAAATGTAACAGAGTGTTTTAAATGTTCAGAATCTTCACTTTTCCAGTTGTGCAATATGAGATACATGGTCTCCAGTTCTCTGGTACACACATTTACACTTGTAGCAGAATGCATTGGCGTCTGAATACTTTGTTTACACAATCACATATTTGTGTTTTAACTGATTTTTATCTCTCAACAATGCTGAGTTGTGTAAACTCTTTACACACACAGGATGGGATTGTACTTCCTATGCTGTGAAAATGTAGACATAATATCAGAGATCCATTTGTAAAATCAATATGTTAAAACAATAAATTGCATCGCTTCTTGTTTCTCTTCAAAATTTCCTCTCCTTTGCAGTGGGACCAGATCTGTGCCCTATTCGACATCGTCGTAGTTCAGGGGCGTGCCTAAGCTCGTGCTCCACACAATCATCACATTTGTCATGTGTGAGAACACCAGACTTTGCGACCATGTTTGTGATGAAAGATATTTGATAACAAACAACCATACCTGCATTTGACATGACTGACATTAGGAGATGAGAATTGTTAGACTTATCTTTCACTGAATGCTGTTGGTAGTTCACCGCCAGAGGAAGGACTGCCATTGAACCATTGAAAGATATTTTATCAATAGCATGATATAAATCACAAGATTTAAATACATGATTTTGACAGAGTAAGTCACATACCTGGAATTATGTATGATGAACTTGTGTGAGATAACAGGAAATCCTGAAGGGGTGACCTGAGAACACAAGTGCAATGTATCTGCAATTTGGATAGCAGAGCACCTGTGTTCTCAGATGGCACTCCTCCAGGGTATGCTCTCTGCTGATCAGAGTTTACAGTATGCTTAGAAAATGATAGGTGGTGGTACTACTCATATAGAAGGAATGATAAAAAGTGGTGACACATCAATCCTCAACATTGTGGACTCACTCAATCCTCACTATGTTGACATCCTGACAACACTTTTGATGAAAGAAGAAACCTTGTTTGAGATGACCAAAATGCCCCCTAATTCTAATGAAGAAAAATGCAATGCATGGGGCAAACAGTCATAAATGACTTGGATGATTTGGTAGCCATATCGATTCAACCCTGTTTCCTATTTCTTCCAAAAAAATATATATGGGTTTCCTGTAATTCATGAACAATATATTATTTCACACAAATAAAGCAAGTTTTCATTCCTTCTCTTCTTCTTTTTTTTTCTTTTTTTTTTTTGATATCGGAGGGATTCCCCGTGACTAAATACGGAGGGAACCTATTGGAAAGAATCAGTATCATTATCTATCAAAGATAATGCAGGATAAATACGGAGGGAACCCAGGACCTATTGGAAAGAATCAGTATCAAAGTTCATGTACGTAGTATACATTTATAGATAATGCAGGATAAATACGGTAAAAAAAAAGGGATTAGTAAATTATTCTATAGATGTATTCTAAGTTTTAGTATGAGAAATAAACAAAAACTTTTGTGTTTGGCGTAGAGGTATCAATTGGAATTGATTTTTAAATTATGAAGAATGCGAGTGAATCATTTAACTAAATTGATACTTGGATTTTAAACAGTTCAATGAATAAAAAAATTTCCCACTGATAGGTACTGTGTTATGAACATTCAGAAAAATAATCAGCCATGCATTAAAATCTTCATCGTCAATTGAACTTCATTTAGTCCAACTGATGAAAAAAATTTACCATGTTTTCTTTAAATCTTAATCTGCATTCACCATGTTTCTTAAAATCAAACATTACAAATGTTTTCTTAAAATCTAATCTTAATCTGCACTCACCATGTTTTCTTAAAGTCAAACATTACAAAAAACTTCATACGTTAGATCCTCACAAACATTTACATGTATGGAGAACAGAATTAATTTTTCAATAGAGTGGAAGTTATATCACATGCCATATAAGTTAGACATCAAGATTCACCAATCCTAAGCATTGTATGAACTGTTGAGTATTCTGTACCTCATGCTATACTTTCTTCAACAAAAGAAAACCAGGAACATAAAGATCAAATTCTAGTTTGTCCTAGTAAGCTCAACTTTTCTCCAGTTCCAGTTATTCTGGCTAATCAGCAATGCATCGTGCCGCAACGAATCTAGTCAAATTAACCAGTCTTCTCACATGCTCAGGTTAAGTCACACACCATTGTAGCCATATTGCTTGAGTAGCAATTATATTATCCCATGATTTCATAACATGTATTACTGCTACCATTACTAGTTCTATATTTTAGAAAATTGAACATGAACATCCCTCTCACACACAACATCAAAAGATGGAAATAGGTCTTTCAGCATAGATGGGATAGCAAAAGATATATAAATCATGTTGAACAGCCTTATCTGGGCATGATTCAGGCATCCAAGACTTGGTCCTGAATCCTGATTCAACCAGTGTGGATATTTTGTTTATGAAATAGGGGATCTATGTACCATTCTGGCGCACCAGAGATATGTTATAAAGAAAAATGTTAGGGATTGCTCAAAATTTTTGTCAAGAACATCACTTAAGCAATATGTACACTCTTTAGCAGTTAATAGAAGCCAAGGCCAGTTGGGATATTATTTTGGCCACGATCAGTATCCCACTTGGAATGTCTTATTCTTAATTTAATTTACAAAGACGTCATGAATAGGCCACATGCATGTACTTAACAAAATGAGATTGCCACATGTGATACACTCGATCCGTTTTACAATTTTATTTGCAGTTTAGAAATGATCTACTAACCTCCTATACACTGCAATAACGCAATATATACTATTATGCTATAGTATAATCTTCAATAGACGAATTATATATATATAAACAAAAATTGATATGGGCTGTGAATGAAACTGCATAAAATATTGTACATGTCATTTTCCAATGTTTAATCAGTGGTCCTCTTGAGCCCTTAAAACAGACCTACTACATTTGTGAGGGCCCTAACTGAATCCACCACCATCATCTTGTGAAAGCAGTAAAAAAAAAATCAAGTAAACATCTCTCATTGATGGCGACACCCCAACTGAATAGGAACCATAAAATATTCTTTTATGGAACCGACCTTGATATTACTGATACTCCCGTCCATTAAAACCAATCTCATCTAAATCTTGCTTGCCTGTCATAACCACACACCACACAAAATCTCCTCCAAAAAATATCTAGGACATTTTCATTAAAAAATCATATAAACCCTTGCCGACACATTTTTAGTCTTTTTTTCATATATATCTTTAATATATGATCTTATTTTATAAAAATACCCCTGATAAAACACTTTTAAAAAATCACCCTCCAAATGGCTTAAATTAGGTATAAATATCATTTTGAAGTTTCTTATTATAAACTTTAAAAGGGCATGGATGCACCATTTAATTCATTTTGAGGGATATCTTGATGATATATGATTTTTAAAAGGTACACATGCAAAATCTCTTTTTTTTTAATGGGCGCAGATATCGGCACCCCACATAGCAAGAAACCCACCCCTTAAAAAAAATTTAAAAAAAGTGTGTACTGTACCAGTAGGAATAAACCCATACCGAGGTCGACAATTCTTCTGGCGACGGTGGTGAATGATGGTCGCCAGATGTTCGACGAGTGTACCAACCCAGGTCGGCATGCTCTCTGACGACGGTGGTGAAGTGTAGTCGTCTGAAGGCCCGGCGAAGTAAGAGAGAATAAATTCACATTTTTACAAGTTTCAAACCAAATAGATAAATTTTACATTTAAACACATATAACAGACAGTCATAGCAGCATTTAAAATACATCAAAATATGACGTTCTTATTCCATAACCAACCATTCACGTGACTACACAACAAAATACATATTCAAATTCAACAGTCATTCATGTGACTATATTGATTTTTTCATATATAAAAATAAATAACATATCCAATAAAAACAATTACTCATTTTTTCAAAAAATAAAAATAAACATAAAAATAATTTGAACATGTATTTTGTAGTGTAGTATATGAATAATTCGTTATGGAATGTTAACATCGTATTTTGATGTGTTATAAATGTTAACATCATATTTTGATGTGTTTTAAATGTTGTTATGACTGTCTGTTATATGTGTTTAAATGTGAAATTTATCTATTTGGTTTGAAACTTGTAAAAATGTGAATTGATTCTCTTACTTTAGCTCGCCAGGTCTTCGGGCGATCACATTTCACCACCGTCGCCAAAGGGCATGTTGACCTGGGTTGGTACACTCACCGAAATCTCTGGCGACCATGATTCATCACCGTCGTTAGAGGGATTGCCGACCTCGGGATGAGTTTCCATTTACCACTACAGTAAATTTTTTTTTTTTTTTTTTAAAAAGGGTGGGTTTCTAAAAACTCTGTAGATATCCGCGCCCTTTTTTAATACTAGGCTCTGTTAAAACGAAACATGTAATTTTTATTTTCATGTAATTAAATAAATACAACTCATTAAAACTGCAAGCGGGAATATATCTAACATTATCCTTCCCATAATTCACTCTTTTGTACCTATAAAAGCACACCACCGCCACCACCACCACCACCCCAAAAAAAAAAAAAAACCACACTAATAAGCAACCATGTCGACCCCTGAAGACACCAAGCCCACCTCCACAACCGACGTCCTTTCGAGCTTCAAAGTGCTGTCTGGCGCCGCCACCGCCACGTTCAACAACCAGTCCGACAAGGTCGACAAAGCCCAGGTCGCCGACGCCGCCGCCGACATCCTCGACTCGGCCGAAAAGTACGGCAACCTCGACGAAAAGTCCGCCGCCGGCAAGTACGTCAACCAGGCCGAGGACTACCTCCGCAAATACGAAGACTCTTCAAAGCCCGGCGGGACAAAGACAGACGCACCGCCACCTCCAGAAGCTCCAGCGGCTGAGGCTGCGGCGCCGGTTGGTGAAGCTGAGAAGAGTGGGCCGGACGCTGGGATTGGGGGGTATGTGAAGATGGCTCAGGGACTCTTTAAGTGATGGGTGTATGTGATGTTTTTTTTTTTTTTTTTTTTTTTTTTTGTGATGGTGGTGTATGAATTACATGTTTGGGGCTCTGTTTTTATGGATCTCTATATACATGACTGTGTGATATATGTTTATGTTAATATGTTTTTGTTGCATATGGTGTTTTGATTTTTTAGATGAATGGGTTGGTTTTGATTTGTTGTCATGTGGAGGATGGAGAATCGAATTCGTGCCAGAAGTTCTAAATTGAATCATGAAAATATGTCATAGATGAACCAAGTGTTGTAACATATAGTTGTCTGTGTTTCTAATGCACTGGAGTTTGTACCTATAGCTCGATGATTGACAAGATAAACGAGCTAATATTAATTTTAACAATTATATGAAAAATATTTCAATTATATTTATGTAAATTCAACTTATCTTTACGACTAATTATAAAAGTTAAATAATCATTATATTATAATTTCTGTGGTAGCAGCAATCCAGATGTTTTGTTTCTGACCCTCAATCTTTCAATGGAAAGATTTAGGAGAGGATATGGTTGCATAAAGAGTTTCAGTAAGACTGAACTTTTTTACTTTTTAGACAACTGGGATCAGCTCTAGCCATCTCGTTAAAAAGATAAATGTTTAAATGGGAGTTGAAAAAAGTGCAAAGGATCGATGGCCTCACAAGACTTTACAACCCATTACACACTGACGTTATTTACAGCCCCCAAGATGTAGATCCGAACCCCACATAGAGGGATATGTATTAAACACATATAATTTCATTTAATTAATTTGTGTATATATTACATTTTTATGAAAAAACTGACCGAAAAAATAAATAAATAATTCAAACATTTAATCTATATGTCAAAATTAAGTGCTATACAAATTCTAGTCATCCCCTGTAATTAAGTTATTTCAGGTTATTCAACCCAAAAGAAATATGAGTTCACTCTTAAATCAAGTATCATTACCTCTTATAAATCAATCATCTTAATTTTTTTACATTTTATAAATTTTTATCCACACTTTATTCACATTTTATACAAACAATAAAATTTTATCATTATCTTTATTTATACTAAACACAACCAAACAAAAATCATTTTATCCTTATTTATATTAAAATAGTCGTGAACATCAACCTAACTTAATTCTCTATCCAAGTAGGGATATATTTTTTGACGGGGTGTATGGGTGGGGACCGGATCCTCTGCTCTTCTATTTGTGCTCTCATCGTGCTTTTCTTTTCCTGTGAGGACGCCACGTATTAAGCAACACATCCAACGGTCAATTTTTTTTTTCATTTGTGTGGTGGACCCCACGTTTGCTTTCCCATTGATTCACATAGGTTCAATTGGAGAAACCCCAAATTTTTTTATTCATATGCTATTAGCCGTGGGTCCCACACCTTTTTAGCTTTCGTTTTCTTCCTTCTTTCACCAATGACATTTTTTTTTAGGGACCACTTCATGTAGTGCTGTTTCTTTCACCAATGATATTATTATATTTTTTGGTGAGGCTGTGCCTGTAAAGGAGGGGGTGAGTGTGACAGTGCCCTAAAATAGATGCCCAAAGCAGACCCAATGAATGCCCAGCCCTCGATACAGTTGAGTGACGTACATCCTAAGTAAGTCACGGATTATCATCTGTTGAAAAGTCAATATGTCAACACGTTTTTCAAGTCAACACCCCGATCAGCAATTGAGAGAAGAGAAGCTTCCACGACCTCATCTTCCATCGAATACATATTTAATATATATAAATAAACCCCTCCCAAACCATGTTTTTCTTCAATTCCATTGAAGCTCTTCCAAATCAATCTTGTGCAACCGCAAAAAAAACTATCATCAAGAGAGGTAGATCCATGGAAAACCCATCTCACAAGAAGCCAGACTCCCACCACAGCAAGCCACCACCATCCAAAGACGAGCTCCTATCAAGTGCTAAACTATTGGCTGAGGCAGCCAGGGCCACCCTCTCACACGAGTCCCAAAAGGTGGACAAGGCCCGCGTTGCCGGCGCCACTGCTGACCTCCTCGACGCCGCCTCCCACTACGGGAAGCTCGAGGAGAAGAGCTTCGGGAAATACGTCGAGAAGGCTGAGACTTACCTCCACCAATACCACTCCTCCCATTCAACACACACAACCACCACCACCACCACCAGTGGAGGCAGCAGCCACACATCTTCGACCCACTCGAGCAGCGGTGGCGGTACTCATTCGGAGGGCGGTTATGGGGACTACTTGAAGCTGGCTGAAGGGCTCTTCAAGAAGCACTGAAGATTATGGCTTATAATTCATGGAAACAATATGTAGAAAATATCTATGCAGTTTATGAAATAAAATTGCATAATATGATTACTTCAAACCATGAATTTCTAGAAATGTATGTTGTGTTACTTCTCTGGTGTACATCAGTGTTTTACATCATAAATAGATATAGATGGAATCAATATATACATGGTCCCAAAGGGTGCAAGAATAATGTTATGTAGGGGAGGGTGTGTGTGTATTTAAAGCAAAACAGCAATCTTGGATGACCATAAAACAGATAAACACTTGGATGCCTTTTGTTCTCTATGATAACCATAAATGGAGCGTCCCTTCACCGGCCCGAAATGTAGTGTCAGCGGCCTTGGCTCTTCAATGATTGGGATTTGATGAACTCTTCGATTTTCACCTTCAGTTCAACGTCCGGAATCAACATGTCTTGTGTCAGATGAGAACGGTTGAACGGATCGGACTGCAACACAATCAAAATTTTGGTGTTGGTAGATATCATCAGCACAATAGATCAAGAAATTCAATGATACAACAAGAAGAGGATTGGCTTACATTATCACTGAGTAAGTGTCTCTGAATTACTGGTCGGTCTACTGAGATTCTGGATGAAGGTAGAATCACAGGATCCCTCATCAATGTATACTGCATCGTAAGAGTTAAGGTCAGTATGTTTAGAAATGATCTTATTGTAGCGAAACTATTCCTTGTCTCATTAATTTGACTAATTGTTTTGTAACAAATCACCATATTGAAATAGAGAACAATGAATACAACTCAACCAAAAGAACATAGAAATACTTTCTTAATTCCAACTGAAAAGAGGACAACGTCAAATATGATGAGTATTTCCTAACCTACAAGGTGACTTAATGTCAATCGGAAATGGTTCTCCTTTTTTTTTTTTTTGAAGATTAGTGTTCCATGATTTGATCCTCTGACCTCCTTTACGGAGAGAGGGGTGCTAGCTGACTTAACTAAAGCTCAATTCACAAATATTTCTCATTTTACATGTTACATATAATCTTAATGTCAGAATCTCAATTGCTTTCCCATCATGCTCATTGATTCACAATTCCAACCCTAGACCACCTCACTAATGAGTACAGAGTTCAAGTCTTGCTCCTGCTTATTGGATAAGATTTAATGAGGAAAAAGATCATTTACCCATAAATAAATAAATAAATTAATACCTGAATAGGATCAAGGAATTCATCCGGTATTTCTCCAAGGATAGCTTCAGCATCCATGGCTGCAACAGATGCAGCTTTAGCTTTTGAACCAAGCTGTACAAACTCTTGTATAACCCTCCCATCTTCACCGATTTTCCATAGAATATCAGCTGCAGCAACAAATAACTGAAGCAGATATAAAGTCATCAGGATACATCAAATTAGCTGCCTCATTTAGAGAAGAAAGATGAGAAATATAATTTCATCATCAACAATACATGAAGTGGCACAAAATAATCTGTCTGAACAAATGTACCTGATCATTGTACGATCGGCCATCTTTCGAGATGGCCAATGGAAAAACATCTTCCTTGTCACTCCTTGCAATATGAACATAGATCTCCACAATCTTGCCACAAAATCATTCACATATCAAAATTTTATTCACACAATAATAAATGGCATGTTCCATAAACTCCTGAGAGTGAATTCCATGCAGGTTGTGAAAATGAAAAGACAATCACTAACTTGTTTCAATAATGTCTTCGGTCTAAATTCATATTTCTCCGGGTCTTTCAGACTAAGTGCTCGTCGTTGAGGCCCAGCAAGTTGTAACAAGAAGTAATTGAGCATGCTTGCAACCCTTTCGACCTGAAATAAGGAAACAGTCCAGCAATTATGTAAATAAAATATACAACTTTTACTGTGACGGAACCCAATACAGATAAAGAGGTATTGAAGAATTTTTTTGGTGACTTATGTTAGCATAAAAACCATATGGATTCAAGCTACAGGTAATACACATTCAAGAAAATATGACAATCTAAGGAAACAGTTATCCAGCTCAATAGCAGATAAAAGTAAGAATTTAATGAATCTTTTAGTGAATTTGAATGTGCAAAAACCTAGAGAACTGTACTTAGGATGTATGTAAAACACAACAAAAATAATACAATATTATACGTAATTTGCCACTCAACATTCCTACTGATAGATACGAGTTATTTCGCTAGATCTATTATGAGAATTTCTAATAATCAGTTCAGATACAGATGTTACAGGTTCATTTTAATACCTAATTATGGTGTGTATTGGCCACCATGTAATTAGTCACTCAACATCACACCCCGAACTTCCTAATAATAGATAATGAGTTACTTCGCTAAATCTATCATTAGACTGTTCAATGATCAGTTTGGGTATGGACATTCCAGGTTCCTTTTTATACCTAAGCATGGCATTTGTATTGGCCACCAACTATTTGAAAGGCAAGTACTAAATTTTTTTTTTTTTAAATTAGTGCCCCAAGGATTTGATCTTTGGTCATTCTTTATGGAGAGGGGGGTCCTAGCTCACTTTCCCAAAGCTTGGTTCGCAAGTACTAAATTGTTAATAAGATATTAGAGTCAAAGAAGGAATAACCTTGGACAAAAATATTTTCAAGTATCGAATGCCAAGCCACCCACATGGTTCTACAATCAGCTCAGCTGCAATTGTTGTGGTTTGATACCTAACAGGTTGATTTGTTTGGATATGAAGGCACGCTTCAACTCATGTCCAGGATAATAAACTCACAACATGTCATTAGACAGGTATAGTAAACCATTGTTGACCCAAGACTGCTGCTCGGTTAGTATTGAAAATTTATACAGGTTTGTAATGTCAGCCAGGGTTCGATCATCTCACTTAATCATTTTAAATTCTAATATACAAGTGTTACTGTGGCAATCCTTATTGAGGAATAACTGATGTGAGCTTGGTTTGACTGGCTATGGGTAGAGCTCTCATCTACCGTGGCTCGGTCTAACCCTTTTGGGTTGTTGTCTTGTAATTTCCCTTCCGGGCATTTGCTATGATCTTAATACAATCTAGGCACATGCCTACCATCTTTCAACAAAAAAAATTGTTACTGTGGACTATTAATAACCAAAGCTATAACTAGTATTAAACCATGCAGAACCTGACTCCAGCCTCAAGATAGATTGAATTGGAAGGGAAAAAAGAAAGATGTATAGATATTACCATCTCTGGAAGGAGAAATGGAGCTGCAATCTGTTCTGATGTAAATGCAAGCAGCCCAATGTCTTCATTTGCCAATTTCATGTCAAAGCGAACGATCTAATAACAATGAGGAAATGGTGAATTTTCAGTAATAGTATTTCACATTCTTCAAAGTTCACCTATAAGTTTTCTTTTTGGGAAAAGAAAAGAAAAGAAAAACTATACAAATAAATTGAAAATCGGTGATGAAACAAGAAAATTACATTTTCATGAGAGTGAAAGAGGCGCATTCTCTCCTCTCTTTCTTGCACTGTTCTTCGCTCCCACTCCACTGTATTAGACATCTCTGATTCCAATCCTTTAATTTCAAGGATTTTATTAAGACTTTCATCAAGAAGATAGATGCTATCATTGATAAGAAAATTCAGGAAGTTCAAATATCCTCCCTTCTCCTCTTCCTTGGCAATCTGCAAATGAACGACAAGAATCAATGAAAATGTCATAGCATAGAGATGAGTTATCCCATAAAAAAAAAATCTCTTAGAAAAACATCAGAGAGAGAATCAAATACCCGTCTCCAAGTATTGCGGTGACTGGGAACCTGCCATAGATACTCCAAAAGTTCGGCAATATTATGCCTGATGGTGAACTTGTCGAAAAACTGTAAAACAAAGAAGTTGATGAAATCTGTGTCATTGGGTTGCTTCTGAATCAGAAACCCAATGGTTTAATTAGTTATGCCCTAAGCAACATGGTGTTAACCATATACTTTTTTGATAATATAGAACAAATCTTTCATATAAAATAAAATAAAATAAAAATCAGCAGCAATAACTCAAAATAAGCACGTAAAAGTCAAAGAAAGCATAAAACTTAAACAAATGCAATCACCTGTGTGTGGGAACCAGTAAATTCAATGTCCACATATAATTTTAATAGGTTCCGAACTAGAAAGTCAAGTGATAGCTGATGACCCTCAAAAAGGGCAGTTGTTGCAGATGACCCACTACATGCATAACAGATGAAAAATATTAAAGTTTTTGGCACCGAGTCTGATACAGAAAAAAGGTTTTAAGCGGAGTACATTAGTGACATGATGAGTGATAGAAAAAGTCATTTACCTTCTCTCTGGAATCCAAAGTTTTAAGACTTCCACCATCTTTGCCCTTAGATAAGGATTCTTAATATATGATGGGCTTGCCATGAACATAATGATGAAATTCATGAAATCATCCTGAAATTGGAATAAAAACAGAAACACAAATTAATTTTTTTTTTAAGATGCTGAATTTACAGAATAAATAATGATGAATGTTATAAATGAGGGATTTGAAACATATAACAAAACCTACCAAGAAAAACCCATCCAAAGTTTTTGGGATATGAGAGGTGTATATCAGCAATTCCATGGCATCATCAACGAGGTGCTCAGGCATACAAGCAAATTCCATGGGACATTTGTCTTGTAGAGGCATTTTAAACCCACCAACGAGGCTTGCCAACCATACAACAACTAATCTGTAGAAAGATAATGCACGTTGAAGAAGTGCCCCATCCTGCATAGATGAACGAAAAATTAGCACCATGTATGCTATCAGATAAAATCATTTAAGGTGATATGTTTCCGCTGCCTGAGTGTGACTTAGTTATATGTTTCAGAACCGATGAAATGGTTAAACAAGCATACAGAGATGACTTCCTCCAACCAGAAACCTCATTCATGCTCTACAGACAAACAATCGTTACAGTGCCTATATTTAATATTCAGATTCCAACAGAAAATAATGGCCAAAAGTTAATGGCAGCAACAACCATACAGAAACATTTTCGACATACCGAAGGCCCATGATGAAAAATGTGATACAATGAAACCATATAAACCATATAATCCACTCATAGAAACCATATTAGTCTCTTTTTGAACTGGAAATGGCAGCAACTACCATGCTGAACATACCCTTATTGTGTGAGCTTCATAGCACAACTTCTCCTGAGATAGAAATTCAATCTCTTTTTCAAGGCGAGCTATATCGCGCTCTACTTGTTGTGAAGTTCCTTGCTCTTGCATGGCCTTGAGACTAGCAAGAGAATCTTCACGCCTTGCCAGATCCTGTTTTACATTGGAAGATGACAATTTTAAACATAATGTTCGCATTAGGAATTTCTTAGAGAATAAATCAGAGAACATAATGTCTAAACAGAATAATGGGCAATATTTACAATTAAAAAAACAATGATGATGTTCTACCAAGAAAATTTAGGAACCACTGCAGCATTTATCTCAATTGGAAATTTGGGCTTTATTCAATTACTCTAAGAACTTTTGAGTAGAAGAAACTAACATTAAGGGTATGGAACTACCATACCTGTGATATATTCTTATATTCAGAAAATGCTTTCATTAGTCCCAAGTTGAGTGCCCTTGCAGTCATGAAGAAGCATTCACAAATAAAAGAATACTTTTCCTTCCTTCCACAACTCATCAAGGGTTTTGTTCTAAGACTAAGAGGCACTCCAGTGTTGCTGCCAGAGCTTGTCGCTCCCTGAGATTGTAAAGCACGGTTCTCTGCATCTATTTTACGGATATCATTTGACTCCTCCAGATTATCCTTCTCAAGCCATGTAGAAACTTCCTCAGATGATGCATGCATAGCTGTCAATTCTCTAGTACACGAATTTAACACTTATTAGTGCATAAAACATTGTTAATTACCTAGTGAACTTACATATATATACACAAAAATATACTCATATAATTGAAGAAGGAATTCTCACTTTAAATCCAATCGGTTGCTGTGGAACACGTACTTCGAATCAATTCTGTTCAACTTTGATAAATTTGCATCTAAAAAAGGATCAGAAAGCCGAAGCATGACAGCACTAAAATTCACAAACATGCCAGAACTTGCAGTGTTCAATAAGTCAACCTGCAGGTATATAGAATAAGGCATCAAGAGAATTTCATAATGAATCTATATATAATCGGACCTCACCTCCCATAAATATTGTAATGTTAAAAAATCTTTGAGAGCATGTATTTGGCTAACTTCTCCAATATTACTTTAAATGCAATCACCTGCATACGGGACCTTGATGAATTCTTGTTGATTAGCACAGCAAAATATTCGAGAACTCTTTCTCGAGTATCCATGTTTTTTAATAAGTTATGAAATATTTCTGCAAGGACATCTTGCAAGATGTTAGTGGTACTCTTTATTGTTGCAAAAGCAGATAACAGATCAGCTGGCCGACGAGTTGATGCTTCCTTGAAGAATTGCAAGCTGTTTAATTCCAAACATATACAGTAACACCCACATAAGAATCTGAGAAAGGTAGTTATAGCCTCCAAAAGCATTTAGAATAGTCTTTAAAATGAGACTCTATTTACAAGCATTTAAATAACTTTTAGACATATTTATGAGCATATATTCATATGCAAAAGTGAATAACAAATGACCGAGTTTATAAACTTAAGCACAATTTTTTTTTCTTTACCCTTTTACAAAAATTGAGTGAATATCATTCATCAGATGGCAAAAAGAACATTTATTATATAGTATATACTGTTATCAGAAGCCTTAAAATTACACATCTTTTATGTGTGAGAGTGACTTGATGAGTTGCTCATTCATATTTATTTCAATTTGTATCTACATAGGTGAGAAATCTTTTCCCTGATTGGTGAGGACAACTTTTATTAGAAAAAGCTAAAATCTCATTTACCAAAAAAAATCTAAATCTTCTAATATTATCTAAAATGAAATTGCTAGAAACTGATCTTCATTTCACAACCAAGATTGGTTGCACTGACACTTATATAAGTGATAATACTTTCTCGAAGATCTGAATGAGTCAATTACACAAACCAAAAAATGATTATTTCTAGACAAATGACTCCATCTCATCAATCTGCTAATGAAAGAAATGGCAGTAGGCAAAGACAAACTATTTTTTCCAATTTGAAAAATGGCCTCTAAGTTTGTCATATTTCCATCTTGTTATAATCCTGAGTGATAGAATGAGAAGTATTGGCTAGGTTTTAACATTTGATATCAGAGAACTTACAAAGTCCTAGTATCTATTATCAAACGAATGATCTAGAAAATGCCTACCTGATAAATACCAGAGCAAAAACATCCGTTAACAGCCATGGAAGAAAGAGACAGCTAGGCAGAACGAAAGACTAGTATATGTTGTTTATCACTTTTGGTTTTGAGGAGTATTGCCTACGTACTTAATTCGCCCTCTACTCTGAGTGAGTTTTTCCTTGTGGAGAAGGGCAGAGGAGGAGGGGGTGTGGGGAGTAAAGATTCCCAACTCCCAAGTGGATCTAGAAGATAAGGCAAGATGTGCCACTGCCACTAACTAACAGCAATTTTGAAATATATGTTGAATGAACTTTTTAATGCACAAATACCCAAAGACATAAAAAAAAGTTCTCCTTTTACAATCAAATACCATTGAATTTGGTATGTTAATACATGAACAAGGAAAATGGTTCGAGATGGAAGCAATTGTGGCATCATAACGGGCAGATGATGAAAGAAAAAAACATATCCAATAAAGAGACCAAAGTGCATGTAAGCTTGAATTTCACAAATTTGGAGGCAATGATTCAACAATAGAGCTGAGAGACACAACTTACCCCTGCCACTCAATGATGAACAAGCACAATAACACCTGACACTATATTTAAGAAAATAGTGTATTATAAACTATATGCCCTTCTACACATTCACATAAATGCATAAACTATCAGGAAGCAAAGAGACTAAATGATGCACAAACAAAAGCAAATGAGACTAACCCAACATCCGGCTCGTTCTTGAAAAGGATATGATCGGGGATCCCGCTAACACGCAGAAATGGACCCAATATGCTCGACATCTCCATAACGCGTCCGGTCACCCTATCCCCCGTCGGGATCCAATTTGGGTGATTCACAAGACACTTCGCGCAATTCGGGTAATTCAAGAGCAACCTCAGCGCCCTCAGCGGCTGCTGAAAATTCCCCAACAGCGATACCCTCAACAGACAGTCCCTGAGCCTCTCATAAACCCCGTTCATGATACCCTCCAAAGTCTCATAATCAACATCCCTAAAAAACTCATCCAGAAACCCCGGTGGGCACTTCAATTCCCCCGAGAGACTCCTCCCCCCAAAGTCATCGATTTCGCTCGTCACCTCCGCGAACACCACCTGAAGTAACTCCAATCCGGGCTGCCCCGATCCGCCGTCTCCGCCGAACATGTCCGGGTTCCCGAGGTGAATCCGGCAGTAGCTCACGATCAGCTTCTTCGACTGGCGTGCGACGGTCTCCATGTCAGATCTCAAGGCGGCGTCTTTGATGGCCCCGAGTCGCCGGAGCTCGTCGTGGGCGCGGGCGTAGCAGCCGACGAGGTAATGGAAGGGGCGACCGCCGGGGCCAACGCTTGCGGCGAAGGTGAGGCGATCGATGAGGACCCTCTCGATGAGATCGCGCGTGATAAGGAGGGGTTTGCCCTCGCTGAGGATCTCGGCCGCCGTCATCTCGAGGTAGACGATGGAGGAGGGATCGGAGTGCGATGGTCCGGTGAGGGTGACGTGGAAGACGCGGCGGAAGAAGAGGTCCTCCCTCTCCTCCGGCGAGAGCTTGGGCTTCTGATTCGCCATTGGAGGTGTGGTTGTTGAGTGTTGATATTTGGGTTTTTTATTTTTGGAGGTTTCGGGAAGAACGTCTCTTGTCTTCATATATAAAGACCTGCGTTTTCTGCGAAAGAAAATTTTTCCTTCGGTACATTTTATATATTACATTACATTACAAAATTCATTTTATTAAAAATAAAATATATAATTAAATAAAATTACTTATAGGAAATATGAAATTTATTTAATTAGATACACATTTTAATAAATGATTATGTAAAGGCATAGCTCATTTATTTAAAATATGGATTTAGAAGGAAACAAAAGACTACGGTTTGAATAATGAAAATCGCTTCAAAAAAATTTGATTATAAATCAAATATAGTTTTAGTTTAATGTGCTGGTATTTTAAGAAAAAAAAGCTTTTGAAGGTTAACAAAATTTGGTTATTTCAGGATATAAAGATTATTAGGAAATAATGAAGTTTAGAAATTAATTCAAATCAGAATCAATATTGTTAGAGATTTGTGTCCATCAAATCTTGACCAGATTTTGACGAAAAAGAAGAGTTTATGATAAAGAAAATGTAAAAGAAAATCAATTAAGGATATTGAAAGAATGAATTATTTTAAAAATATTATAATGGAAACTCCTTAGGCAATTTCATTTAGAATCAAATCAATTACAATAAATAAACTAACTACATTGAATCCTTAAAAGCCATAAATCATCAAACAGTTTTTGAAGTTGGCCTCTTCTATGAAAGTATATATTTTGCTTTTGGTTTGGGAACTTTGCATTTATACCCCTAACAAAACATCTATTTGGTGTTATGTCCTGTTTAAAAAGGTAATTGCATGTATACCCCTAGAAAATTTGATCGTTGTGCAAGTATGTCACGTCTGTCACCGTTAATTTTTTTGACTTAACCACGGTTACCTATCTAACGATTCCCTGTGAAAAGTCCCTAATACCCCTAGGAACATTTGCATGTATACCCTAAAAAACATCTATTTGACGTTATACCCCACTTAAAAAGATAATTGCATGTATACCCCCTAAAAATTTTGATCATTGTGTATTTATGCCCTTCCATTTGTCACCGTTAAGACATTAATCTATTTGACTTAACAACGGTTACCTATCTAACTCTATCCATTCACTGTGAAAGTCCATTATACCCCTACGACACCTGTCTCTAAAATCCAAAAAAAACAAAAACGCCTCCTCTCACATCCTCTCTTCTCCAAAAATGAAAATATAATTAAACATATATAAGCATATAAATTAATATATCTCATTGGATGATGTTTACTATTTGAAAATAAATAAAAACTTATGTAGCATGTGTTTTGAACTGTAAAAAAAACTTAGTCAAACATTTTCCTATAATTTTTATTAGCATTATCATCATTAATTTGTGTTTGTTTTTTTGGGGTCAAGGGGTTATGGTGTTTTGGAGCATCAGATGGTGCCATTGAAGTATTGAAATACTTGTAAATTTTGGGTACTAAATAGTAGCTTTGTCAGGATTTTATATTATTGGGGGCAAAATATTGCACTTTATGAGTTTCAAAACCTAAAAGCATACAAGTTCAATGTAAAAATATAAATATATATTCGAAAAAAATCTCTGTGGGACCGAGGCAAATGGAGAGAAATAATCTTCTTAGCTTGATCGTAAGGTCAGCCACGGAGAGGTCCCTCCGATATCAAACAAAAAAGGAAAAAAAATGAAAAGAAAAGAAACAAAAATATATTTGATAAGAGTTTGAAAATTGAAGAAGGGGTTTTATTTGAAATGTTTTGATTCTAGGGATAAATCAGTAAAATTTTAATGCCCCAATGGTCATAAGGGTATATTAGTCAATTCAGGTTATATTTAACATTTTTATTTGACAAAACTTAATTCGGGGGTATATATTCAAATTTTTTAAAGGTATACACGCAATTACCTTTTTAAACGGGATATAAAATCAAATTAATATTTTTTCAAGGGTATACATGTAATCCCAAATTTCAATGCTCCAATAGACATAAGGGCATTTTAGTCAATTCAGGTCAAATTTAACTCAGGGGCATCCGTGCATAACGATTAGATTTTCTAAGGGTATACGTGCAATTAGCTTTTCAAGCAGGGTATAACATCAAATAGATGATTTTTCAAGGGTATACATGCAAATGTCCCTTTTGGTTTTTTTTTTGTTTTGAAAAGTTAACTATTGCTACCACAATTATTATCACAAATCGAAGTTATAATGTTTGGCCACCGTTTTGCTCTGTAGACTTCGGTAAATATAAATTTTTGGTAGGTTAATACTGGAACAAAAATCCATGACCTCTGAGGTTCTTCTATGAAAGTTCATCAATGAAAATTGTTTTATTAGAGGAAACCTTTAAATCAATTCATTGGGCTCATATCAAATGGAATAGGTTAAAGTCCTGTGACTAATTTTTCGATGCAAAATTTATGCAATGGAAGCAAAGGATGTGAAGAAACAACAGTTTTCCCTTCAAAAGATGTACAGAACACACTTTAATATAATCATATCTATCCTTAGTTGGAAGTATGACAAGGTACATAAAACATTTGAATTCCATCCAATGTGAAAAAATCAAACCATGATCCCCATCATACAAAACTGTCATGTTTTCAAAGCCCATCAGTGTACAAGGAAATAATGATGCCTCTTACAGTAGCTAATATTCATCATGTACTACTGGTAACAATGGGCGCGTAGCATTCGCAGGTCCAAAGAGCAACTCCACACAGAAGTTCATGCCACATATTGATTTGCCCTTGCACCCAACTTTATCCAAGTCCCGGATGGAGAACTGCAATGATAATTATATTTTTAAATAAAGTTTGATTATTTAAGCAACAAGTAAAAACAAATGTGGAGAAACCTGTCAGAGGAGAGGTGATACAGTTCAGTAGTGCAGCATATATTAATGGAATAGACAATTCAAGTCACAACCTAAAATGTGTCATATAACAATTTGTAAATATAAACAAAGAATGTTGATGATCAGAAGAAAGGACAGATTTTTTTTTTTTAATGAAGCATACACAGTAAACAAAAGATGGATTTCATGCATAATGAGAAATCTTATTAAATAATCAGATAAGGAATACATGCATACATTTCTGACACATGATATTTTTATGCACATACTACATAAGTTACACATGGGAACCCATTAATCTGGGAATATGAAGATTATACCTGTAACAAGCAACCTGTGATGAAAGCAGTGTTAAAGCAAGCATAGAACAGACGCCCGCCGATCATCTTTTCATAAAAAATTAATCGCATGTCCCCAGAAACCTATCATCAAATTGCAAGAGAACTTATATAAATAACAAAAAAATAGTAGGGTGATAGAGTTCCAGATAACAATGATAAAAAGGCGCACTTGACATGGTTGTTCAAAATAGTAGTCAAGACATTTTTTCTGATAAATAGCAGAAATTTCTGTATCCATCTGCATTACAAAGCGAGGTGTTTCATCTCCTTTTATCTCCTCATCATCACAATCAATTAAATAAAACCGTGGACTGCTTATTCTATGATGCCCTTGCTTGACTTCTCTACAACAACTCTTGATGACCTCCACAGGTTGGCAATAGAGTTGACCGGGAACCTGTGATCACAAGCATCAAATAACATTAAGAAGAAATAACAGAGAGAGAAAACCATCAAATGAACCAGTATTGATAAATGGTTCGACAATCAGAGAAGACTCACTGGATTCAAAATGCTATGTATAAAGATGAACCAAGAGGATGATTAACTTGGAAGATACTTTTGAAATTGAAGATTTGCAACATCATTAGAACCAAAATCATAGATGAAATTAGAAAGAAAAAGACTGGCTTGAGAATCAGGGTTCTAAATAAGGATAATTTTTTATTTGCCCAAGTAAGTTCATACAGGGGAAACTGAACCACTGAAGTACATCAAAAGAATTTCTGAAGGGCCTTGTCCTTGTTCAAAGATTCTTTCATCCAGTACACAAACAATTGAGGGTAGTAAAGGTAGTTCTCGATATGGACCAAGATGACCAATAAGGGACGCCAAGGGAAACAATAGATGAAGTTCCAGTTCAACATAGCTCATCCCCATGGTTTATGGTACATTCGTAAAAAAAGGCATACATTCAAATGTAGCTTCTAAGTGAAAACTAGCAATTTAAGTGGAAGGGTCATTAGTATTATTTTGTCATAACCAGTAGAAACAGTGATTTGTATATTCATTAGCAAGATATGAAAGAATAGACAAGTTTCTCATTGACCTCTTGCATCTCGGAGATCACAAAGAAGACTGAGCTAATGTTAACCACATCATATAGGCGAATTCGGCGCAGCTCTCTTCTACTTTGTTGAGGTAAATTCACATCAGGAGGGCCATCAGAAGTTCCGCATGGGTAAGACAGTATACTGGACCAATACCCGACATATCGGCGCTGGCTTGGTATAGAGACCTATCAAAAGAGATAATCAACATAATGAGTATGCTAATTTTTACTATTGAATAGTTACAATAGCATCAAATATTAAAGTATATGAATAGAATAAAGAGAACAACAATTTAAAAATAGGTAAGACCATGAGCTACCTTAGCATTTGAACATAATAAGTAGGTTGTGTTGTTCTACAGTTTCAGCTAAATCTAGAAAGTAATAAATCAGAATTGTATAGCACAAAACGCTTACTCCTTCATTATTAATAGTCCGTTTATGTGCATACATTTGAAGTGCTTCATCTGCTGGCATGCCACTATACACTAGATATGCGCACACCATTAAGCCTGTTCGACCTTTGCCTGCCTGCAAATGTCACTTGCAAATACACCATAAAATGTAAGCTGAAGTCAAGCCAGATGATTAAAAAAAACAGCGTCCTGTAATTGGTGGAGGGTGTCCTGAATCTGGGTGCATTCCCAATCAGCAGTTTTGTTCCTTTTCTTTCTGAAAAATCTGATCAGATTTTTTTTTGTTGAAATTTCATCTAATCAGAATTATTAATACAAATTATTGACAGGGTAGAAGATAGAGTTCCCAGCCTTTATATGCATATAACTTTTATAACGATGACACATAAAAGCCATACCATGCAATGTATAACTGCAACATTTTCCAGATCATAAGAAAGCCATGATTGCACACTTTCACAGAAACATTTGATCAAAAAGAGAGATGGAACATGGTTGTCATCAAATGGAAACACTTCCACCCGTCCATGAAAATGTGATGGATCATAGCTCTCTTCGGCACACAAGTTATAAACCTATAAACAATACATTAGGATGTAAAACCTCAAAGAAAAAAAATAAAGGATTAGGACATATGTATATCTCAAACAAAATACCGCAATTGGAATCAAATAACTATATGTAACATATAAATAATGAGCAAAAAGATAATCATCATCTTTGCCTTTCTTCCAACAATTTGGATTGGCTTTACATACATTCAACATCCACAGATTCCTGTCAGTCTTTTGCATCATTAATCAGTACTTTCATTCATCACTTTTTAGCTCTTCTTTTCATTTGTAATTGGATGCACATGGAGACACATAATTGAAAATGTCAAGTATTGAACACAAAATACATGATGATTTCATGGCTCACAGCATCAATGAGAACAATGTTTGAACGTTTACAAAAGAAGACAAGTCTTGATTAGCAACCTTTCTTACAAAAAAAGTAACAGGAATTCTTAGCATTAATATGAGTGAAATAACTTCCTCTCTCTGGTCAGTGTTTTACCGTATTTATTATAGATAGAACTTTGAAGTCTAATGTTATAAGGCACAATTGAAAAAGGAAAGAAAGGACTGATTAATACCTTGTAGTGCCCAGAATGTCTCATGTCTAGCACATCTTTAACCTGCCAGAGTGGATTACGGTAAATAGCACGCATGCGTTCAGCGGGGAACGACATTGCCAACAAACGGTCTGTGATGTATGACATATCAAGATCATAGCCTTCGATGAGCAACCTCCGTCTTTTCTTAGAGACAAAATTTCTAATGTAGAAAATTCTTGACAGATAATGAAGCAGGCTATGGTGGCCATGGATGACCCCTACAGTCCTGACCTTACCAGGTCCTGGCTTTGAGTGACTAGTCCCCGTCTTGACAAAATTCGAAGACTACCCAAAATAAACTCATCTAAATACGGAGGTATATCTGCAGTTTCAACATCCAAAACCATTTTTTGGAAACTTATGAGATGAAATATATAATCTCCTTATAAGTGGCAAACATTTACAGAGTTGAGAACATCTTATTTCAACATGCTTCACGATCCCCAAAGTAAACATATTGCAAATTTTTACTTTAGATCTGGAGTTTGAAATTCACAAATATGGTACCCCAGAAGAGAAATTTTGACTTTGTCCATTTATTTGTTCAATGGTACCCTATGAAGCACGGACACGGACAAGGACACAGCGACACGGCAATTTTTGAAAAAATAGGACATGGGTACGGCTACGACACGGCAACAAATAAATTAATATAATAAATAAATATGTATCACTATTTTATATAAATAAACACATTTCATTTAATTCACTATTTACAACCAATTGTATAAACTAATAAATCATTGTTTTAAATAATAAACCACTGTTTTAAACTAATAAACCACTGTTTTTATAAATCACTGTTTTAAACCAATAAACCATTGTTTTTATAAACCACTGTTTTAAACTATAAATCACTGTTTTAAACTAATAAATCATTATTTTTTTAACCTTAAGAATTTTTTTTATTTAAATGAGTTGTTCTAGGCTGTTTTAAATGGGTTGAATACTTGTGGGCTATGTTTGGGCCTTCCTTTTCTTTTTCTTTTTTACTTTTGGGCTAAAACTGACTGGACCGTGTCCCTGGCGTGTCCTGGGCCGTGTCCCAGCCATGTCCCACGCGTGTCCAAGACAAAATGAAGGCAGACACGGCTAGAGTCGTGTCCGACACGTGTCCGTGCCGTGTCCGTGTCCGACATAGGTACGGGGCTTCCGGGGAAGTGTCTGTGCTTTGTAGATGATACCATAAAGGATATTTATGTGTTTATAAAGATTCTTTTCAAAATAAAATTAAGAGAATTCTGCACACTTTGACAAAAGAAGATATTTGGTGGTGGACTCAAAAGAGGAGTAACAGAGCCAGCCTTGAAAGGTGAAAACTATTAGTCAAGAATAGTGATGGCATGGACACATGACATACTCGGTATCAAACATGGCTCAAAAACCAAACATGGGTCGTTGTTCAATTGATTTTCAGGTATACTCATCTTCTCTTAAAAGATTTTGCTTTATTTTCTGATGTTCTGAATAACAAATATCCTCATCCTTTTAAAAGATATTCAAGGCATCAAGGATTTCCCAAATCACAGACAAAGTTCTCTTTTCACTATACTGGTAAAATCTTCATTTCTTCCCCTCATTGACAAGATTCCAATAATTTTATTTCTTCATTCGATTCATTGGTTTGAAAATGTTGACAGCGCAGATTCAAATTTTAATCAATCTAAGATAATTGATTGCACCTTCCCCCAAACTCAGGTACTAAAATGGTAACATCTTCCACTGAATTTTTTTTCTTTGTTCAATTCTCTGAATTAAAATATTGGGGTGCTATTCATTTCATTTTTCAGTTACAATACAGAAAAACCTGTGGTCTGAGTACTGAATGTTTCACTGACTCAAGCACCAAATTTTTTATAAAACATTCCAAAACTACACAGCAAATAGAGAAGTACTTATGTTTTGTCAAAATTCATTACAAAACTCTAAGATTCTCAGACCAATATCACCATGCATAACATCGACATTTCTGCAATAAAAAATGAACATTAGGTTTCATTGGCTTAAAGAAACATGACAGAACACATTTCCTGACCGACTCAAATTTCATCAAATTCAATAAACCATCAAACATTCAATACATAACTAACAATGCATCTCAAACCCAAATACTAAAACAAACACACTTAAGAATTCAAATAATTTTTTCAAAGAACAAAAAACAAAAAATCCACAAATGGTCAACCATTCTTTCATTTTCAATGGAAAAACAAATTTAGCAAAAGATACCCACCTGGGTAGATGAAACCATAAAGCATCCAAATTGAAGTCTTCAATGCCCTTATTGGGTCAATAAGGTCATATATAAATCGAATTTGAGGATGCCCATTTGCCCTAAGTGCCAGAAACGGCCAATTAGGGAAAAATACAGGGAGGGGAAACCCTAGAAAACAATTTGGGTCCTTCTGTGAATCAAAGCTCCAACATTTGATGGGGGAACAAAAGGGGGATTTACATTGAACCAGAGCTATATTTGGAAGGATGTCTGGCCTCATCTTTTTGTGCCCTAATTTTGGAAAAGTGAGAGCTACAACCAAGGAGAGGGAGAGTGGGAAGAAGAGAACTATATGTGTAACAAACAAACTCAGTACTGACATGTAAGTTACAGCAATTACAAATAAATTGATTAATATAATCTATTAATATAAAATGTTTATGAAACATTTGACTAATTAAAATTACACCTTTTACTTTTCTTGAACTAATTTTAACATCGCTTCTTTTTTCTTTGAAAATTTGGTCCTTTTTCAAAATCAATTTTAAATAACTGGTTTAATATACAATGTTAGACTAATATATATATTATACTATAATAATAAAAACATATGCATATCATTTTTTTAAATAAAATTACGTATTTCATTAAATAAATATAAATCTTCAAACAAAATTCTCTATGCATTAGAAGTCTGTAATAATGATTGAAAAATGATTAGTTGTAACTTCTCATATCATTTATCAATTTAAGATTACTTGAGAGTTTGTTATAATAGGTAAGTACTTTTTTAAAACATTGATGATGGGTTGACTTGATTATCAGAGTAGGATTTTGGTTGGTTAAGTTGGCGCCGATAAATAGTTCTTGACATTAGAACTTCCAACCACATGTTTTGGTTATGTTATTATTCAAATTCTTTGTCGTTGTTCGATGCCGCTAAATTTCATAGAATACTTGGATCATCACCATTTAATTTCTAACAACTATATATTATTTTCATGATTTTATTTCTAAAACTCTTTCTTGTGATACTATTTCTCTAAACATAATGTATCTCACATTCTTTATACATCATATTTCTAAATATATATAGAATCACCCACAAATCCCATACATCATGTAAGTTCAGAAAACAAACAATTAATGGATCTAGAATAGCCATTACTCAGCTCATATATTTAATAATGCAAAATAGAGTTTAGTGGAAAATTTTCAATAATTAATGGTTCACCTTACAAACCATTTCATGGAGAAACAGAACTTGAAGTGTCTTGTGAGAAGGGTCACCAGCCATCTTTAAATCTAAATAAAATAAAAAGACAAGTACGGACCAATATCTAGCTAGTGAGTGAGCATGAAAGGAGTTTGGTTAGTTGGGTTGATGACGATGAATAGTTCTTGGTATTAGTCTTCCAACAACATATGTTTTGGTTATGTTATTATTCAAATTTTTCGTTGTTGTTAAATGCGGCATGTGTTCATAGAATACTTTCATCATCACCATTTAATTGTTAACAACTATATATTATTTTCATGATTTTATTTCTACAACTCTTTTTGGTGGTATAATTTCTCCAAAATTAATGTATCCAGCATCCTTCTTCGTATATCATATTTCTAAATATATGTGAATCACCCACAAACTCCATGCATCACGTAAGCTCAGAAAACGAACATGAAATGATCTAGAATAGACATCACTCGACTTATATATTTAATATTGCAACTAGATTCTAGATGAAAGTTAGTTATTTATTATTTGTTCACCTTACAAACCATTCCATGGAGAAATTGAATCCGAAGTGCCTTGTGAGGAGGGTCTCTAACCACCTCTAAATATAAATTAATAAATAAAAAGGCAAGTACGGATCAATATCTAAATAGTGAGTAAGCATAAATCCTATGCATTACGTAAGCTCGGAAAACAAACACGAACTGGATCTAGAATAGTCAATACTCAGCTTAATGCAACCAGAGTCTAGAGGGATTTTATTTATTTATTATTTGTTCACCTTACAAACCATTCCATGGAGAAATAGAACCTAAAATGCCTTGTGAGGAGGGTCTCCGGCCACCTCTAAATCTAAATAAATAAATAAAAATGCAAGTACGAACCAATATCTAGCTAATGAGTAAGCATAAACCATATGCATCACGTAAGCTTAAAAAACAAACACAAAATGGATCTAGAATAGCTAGTACTCGGCTTATATATTTAATAATGCTACTAAATTCTAGAGGGATTTTTTTATTTATTATTTGTTCACCTTCCAGACCATTCTATAGGGAAGCTGAACCTGAAATGACTTGTGAGGAGGACCTCCAGCCATCTCTAAATCTAAATAAATAAATAAAAAGGCAAGTACGGATCAATATCTAACTAGTGAGTTGGCATAAACCCCATGTATCACGGAAGCTTAGAAAATGAACACGATATTTTTGCTGTTTGATTCACCTTGGATAAAATAAGGATAAATTATATTTAAGATGTGTATAGGAATTTATGACTTTTTAAATGATAACTATACCCCTGCATAAATTATTTGTGTTTGAAATAAGTGTGAGAGATGTGTGTGTGATATGATAGATGTGACAGTTTTTAAAATTTTTTTTGTCTAAAAATTCACAAATGCTAAGAGGATGAGTTTTATTTTTTTATTAATCTTGTGGACCTCTTGTGTTGGTGTCATAAGAGTGATTTTTGTTGGGGATAAATTGTATGTGGATGAATAATTTTGAGTTCTTTTTTGAAATACCAAGAGATAGAATATATATTTCTTTTACTTATATCGTGATTTTGTATGTGTTTATGATTTGAATAACCATTTTCTTTGATTAAAATTAAAGGTGAATGATATCTTGAACAAAAATTCAAAAATAAATGTTAAACAGCTTAATTTTTAAACCACATGCAGAGAAATTTTTTTTTAGGAAAAATCCGTATAACCCCTTGTAATCTGGCCTAAATCCATATAACCCCTTGTATAAATTCATCACCGTTAACTCGATTGATGGGAGGGAGGGAGGGGGTTATACAGATTTTGGGATCTGATTACATGGGGTTATATGGATATATGAAAATTGCAGGGGGTTATATGGATTTAGGTCAGATTTATGGGGGGGGGGTTTTATGGATTTTTCCCTATTTTATATCATAATTATTTTGGTTAAAATGATCAGGACAGGGCAGTTGTACACAAAACATCCAAAAGCCACAATCTTTGCCATCCACAAAAATTATTATATGAATCCGAGTCAGAAAATCTAGTCCACCCCTCCTAAATCCAGCCACTCAATCCATGTAGTCTTGGCATCTGTTGCAACCAACCAGAATCTCTAGTCCACTGGTGCAAAAAGAGGAGGCAAAACTAACATCCCAGGTGGAGGAGGTCTTGAAAGGCAAAGGAACAATAATGGTGGCAACCATTGCTTCCTCTCTTCCAAGATCAGATCTTTTGCAGAACTCTCTCTTTTTCAAACCCAAACCCACCTTTTCTTGGTGGGTTTTCAAAGGAGAAGCTGTTTCAGTTGAAACCCAGAAACAGAGAGAGAGGATCCACCAGTTTGGTTGTGGCTTCTGAAAGGAGTGGCAGCAGTTCTGAAAGCAAGAGCGGGAGTGAAAGGTTTTATTTGAACTTCACAGGATTTCCATTCCCACTTGGTCCTTTCCTCAATAGAAGGACTATAAGGACTGAGGTCAGTTTTGATTTTTGGGTATTTTGTTTGTTCTCTCTCTTTCAATTTGTATGTCTTGTATTTATGTTGATTATACGTGATTGTGATGTTGGGTTAGATTTTTCTTTAATGGATTTTTCTGGGAAAACTTGATTTGGGTCAGTCTGTGCAAAAATCAGAGGAAAAAAAATAGGGATGGGAAACAAGGCATATTCCCTTTTGCTTTATTGTCTGTGTGATTTTAAGTATATTTGTTTTAAATCTCTTTGGTCCTGTATATTGAAAATGTTCAAATTGAAGTCTGTTAATTAATTAAATAGATTGATATGAACCCTAGAGAGCAAAATATGGCAGTAGATGTTGGTACGCGGATAAACTATTTTCTTCATTCTTATAATTCTTTACGCCGTAATTATTTCAAAACCAGATCATGTTGTTTGTGATATTGCCAATTGAAAAAAAATTTCTCTGTTCCTGTGGCTTGTTTATCAAGTGGTTTGTTGTTGAATCTCTCACATTTATGTGCATTCTATGTAAAATGGTCCCTTTTTCCCTGTAAAGATTTTAAATAATTTGGAGACTCTCAATATCAATTGCATAGCACAAAGTCGTTGGAGGAGAAGAATTTTAGGCTTTGTACTTCTGAGAATTTGATATTCCAAAATTTACTTGAAGTAAAGTTTGATAGCAAAACCCTCTTCTCTAAACCTTTTTTTTCATGTTAAACTGATATCTTGTATTTATGCTCTTTTTATTTTCAGGCTGTGAAAGGTTGCATATGGCTATTCGAACAAGAACAAGCATTGGGATTCAGCAGTGTATCCACAAACATCCGAATGACAGTAATAAAGCTCAAGTCTGGAGGACTATGGATCCATGCACCTATTGCTCCAACCAAGGAATGCATTCAGGTTATCTTTTCATCCATATCTATGCATCTCTTCTCATTTGGTCATTGTCTCATTTTTCCTGTTGAAAACTTTCATCTTTAAAATTCCATGTTATTCCTATATAGTTTTTTTGGTTTTTGTCAATAGTTTCTTCTGGTAATCATTTTGTAATATGATTCTTTTGGTTTCTCCTGTATTGATTTTCCTTTTGTTTAATGTTATGCGAAAGATCAGCTTGTGAAGGAGTTGGGTGCTCCTGTGGAGTACATTGTCCTCCCAACATTTGCTTACGAGCATAAAATTTTTGTTGGACCATTTTCTAGATAATTCCCACGTGCACAAATCTGGGTGGCACCAAGGCAGTGGAGTTGGCCAATCAATTTGCCGCTTGAATTTTTTGGGATATTCCGTGCCAAATCATTGAAAGATGAAGATACATCCACCCCGTGGGCCGATGAGATTGAACAGAAAGTTCTAAGCTCACCCGAAGTGGGTAAGCTTCCCTTTTTGTTTTCCACTTACTGTTGTAGTAACTGATAAAACTATTCAACTTTCTCTAGAATTGTGCATAGAGACTCTGTCAATTTACAGTTTGTTGCTTGTCTTCTGATTTACTCTTCTAATATAAACTTTAACGATTAAGTGATGTATTACATTATATATACACACTTTTCTAATGTATGGAAATGTAAATTGGACTTTTTAAGGAATTGGACCATATGTGGAGGTGGCATTTTTCCATAAGCGTTCAAGGACTTTGCTGGTAACAGATGCAGTCATTTTTGTTCCACGGCAACCACCGGAGTGTATTAGCAATAAATCCTTGTTAGCATCGGCAAAGAATGGTTTGGCAGTGAAACTTCTTAGCAAAGGAAAGGAGGTCCTTGATGAGCCAGTAGTGGACAATAAGTTGAACCGACAAAAGGGTCAACCCTCTTAAATTAGATGCTTATATATGCTGTATATGTTTATTTTTCTGGGTATTCTCTCTAACCAAATGTTAATAGAGGGGCACATGGCATGTCAAGTCATTCAAAACTTCTCTTATAAGTACTAAAACATCTGAATATCTCAATTTTGATTTTAATGTAATCCATGTCTTTTGAATTGGCAATCCAAACTGTTTTTACTCCCTAATATATGGATCTCTTTCCTTGAGGCAGGTTGGGAAAGAATGGTTCTCCAAATCTTGTTTCTAGGCCCATCAAATCTGTTGGAACCTACTGCTAGCTTCTCTCAGATGTCACAGAAGTTGATCGTTTCACCCATTATCAAAACATTGGTGTTCAGTAAAGTTCCTGAAAAGGTGCATAACTAATTTATTTGCCTGCGTATATTTATTTTCTGAGGGTTTTATATGAGCATATGCGTAGATAAATCTATGTCATCTGTGTGTGGAAGTGGAAGTGTGCAATGCAAAGACTACCAAAAGAGCTCTTATACATCCAACTAATATAGGTCCTTGATTTCATTAGTCTTTATTCTCACTCCAATTTATTACCATTTGTGAAAAGGCTACATGGAGCTGAGTTAAGAATCGCATACCAATAATATCATTCTACTCAATTATGTATTTTATAATAGACTAATCTATTTTTCATGCAAGAAATTTATATATGCTCTGAGTGGATCTCATTCTTCTTATATGAATTTTCCATTAGTTGCAATTGTTGAAATCTTTATTCATGTTCTATATGCTACCAAGCATAGATGCAATGTCTGAGTGCAAACTGAAAAAAATACACATGCTTATGTTCATATGTATTTTCAGGCAGAGAAGACAGTCTTAATTCTCACTCTTTATTAAGATAATATTTAATCCAGCATCGATGAGGTTAAGAACTAAAGAATTACTATATTGTTTTCACATGAAGGAGAGGAGCAACCTGCCATCTCTTGTGTATACAATGTTTTAGAATGTGTTAGCCAAAGTTTCATTTAAAGGCATATGAAGTTAAATATTCAGAAGGAACCATCAAATTATGCATGATCTTTTTCAGGATTAGATTTGTTACGATGCTTGATAAGAGAAACATTTTTATAAATAGGATATTCTCTGTTTGATGTAGAAGCAAATGTCTTTTGTAATGGAGTGTTACTGTTATATGAGACACATTTATACTTTCTGAATAATTTGCATAGATATTATACCAACAAACTGTAAAAACAAAGTGCAAGCTCTCTGTTTTTTTTTTTTAAATTTCAGGTGAGAGATTGGGCTGACAGGATTGCAAAGGACTGGCGATTCAGAAGAATAATCCCTGCCCATTTTGCAGCTCCGATAAATGCGAGTAGATCGGATTTCTTGGCATCTTTTGCATTCTTAGATGAGCTACTAGAAGAGCGATTCGTGACAAAGCCTTCTTTGTCCCTCCTGTTCACAACCTTGATGGGTAAGGCAGCCAGTTTTTTTCCCCGGATGACATGAAGACTCTATCTTCACTCGACCAGTTTTTGGTCTCAGTAGGAGCTTTTCACTTAAAGCTGTTTTGAAATTAGATTCCCACGAAGCATGAATTTGTTAGATTATTAAAAAGTTATTTCTAAAATAGTTTTTAACTCTTCTTTCTATATTTTTCTTTCTTTTAAAGACTGCGAATATGTGGGGCATTTGGAAATACGTTTGGATTAAGTTTGATTATGCGAAAGTAGAATCATCCAAACGCCACATGAGATTAGTAATGGAGTTGTATACTTGTATTTCTATGAGAAATTTTGAACTGAAGTAGTGCTGAAGTTAATGTTTTTGGAGGTCAGATGTTTCAGGTGCACTATTGGATCTCATCATTGGTAGAGGGGGTTTATGTTTGTTGCATTGTTACATGGTTGGAGGCATTAAATGGTGTGGGCAACTTGATATGATGGAGGTTGGAGTTTTGAGGAAAATATGAAAACAAAGAAAAGCTGCAGCATTAAACAATGCATGGACATCCGAGTGTCTAACATTATATGCTCTAATGACATAGAACACAATGATCTCTGGCATGGAGAGAGTCATTAGTGCTATAGAGCATGCAACATGGGACATGCTTTGCATGATGTTATAGATAACATGATATTTCATTATACTTTTCTAACATGGTTTGTCTTTACCAATCTTTAAATCACGTGAATATTTTGATTACGCAGAAACCACGACAACCGACAATGCAACTCATTCAGATGCATAATTCTGCATTTTGAATTTTCATGGAAAAGGGTTTTCTGATCAGTAATCACTGATATATTCACTACTGCTTGATTTTAAATGTTACCTTTATTTCAGTGCAGAAAATGCAGAAGTTTTCTTCCTCTTTGCAGAGCATCAATTCTGTAACTGTTTTTATCACATTGGATTCCTTGTCCACTACATCTGTGTTTTTTTAAAAGGGTGCAGCATTGCTCATCATATTAAATGCACCAAATATTTGTAAATCTAAAGTTTTACACCTTTTTTCCCTCTGGAATCTCTACCTAAAAGTTCACGACCAATGAAAAGAAAGATTTTACTTTTTATTTTGGAATGATTTAAATATGGGTTGTTCTCTTTATGGTTATGAAGTAGGTGAGAATGTGAGATAGACCAAAGGTTTTTATTTAGTTGTTGGGGTTGGAAAGCTTGGCAAGCTACACCAAGAAATTTTTGTGGGTCCAAAGAGGAGACTAGATTTGGCTCTGGTCAAGGAAGAATGCTCCCATTTATCATTACATGGCAATCCCATGCCCACCAATCAATGGGATCTGTTTTTATTGTTTGATGTCGCTATCCATAACCATTATTGTTATACCTTGAAACAAATAAGATTTTATGTTTTGGGTCCGGTCAATCCAAATGTTTATTATAAAAATGAACTAGTTCAGTTGAACATCATAATGGAATGAGTGACATTTAGGTGAAGAAGGTGGAGAGCATAATGAGTGTGTATTAATAATAAAAGATGTTTTCTTTAATGTTCATCAGATGATGTTTTCATCCCACAATGAGATGTTTTTGCTTTCTTCTGTAGATTTTCTAAACCTTTTCATATTAGAGCACAGTCACAGAGTACTAATGATAAGAATACAATTTAAAAATATTTTATAATTTCACACCTATACTGTATTACTTTGCAAATGTGTATTACTTTATGGAACTAAGCACTTGTAAGTATTGGTCTCACTTGATTCTCATATTACAAACCAGGAAAGCTTGATTGAGAGATTGGTTCAATTTTTTTAAAAAAATTTGGCCATGAAAAGCACAAAACATTTAAAAATAAAAGATTAGTTATCTGGGAATCTTCAATAAATTTTTCACCCTCTACAACATAAAATAGAGTGTTGCTACACTCAGTTTTTTTTTTCAATCCAAAACACAGACTATATACCTCGTTACAGATTTAGTTAAGCATATACTTCATTAAATGATTTATATATCTCACTAATTTTTTTCTTACATTTATTAAAATGAATTCATTCAACTCGAAATGAAACGATATGCACTTTTTATCAGAACATATACTTCATTAAATGATATTTTTATTTTTAAAACAAATAAAACATGTGACCATGTGAGATCTGAATTTTGATTGGTGAATGTTAATGAGTGTATCATTTTCCCATAAAATATAATTGAGCAGATGTTAGCAAGTTGAAGTTACAGTCAGATTCATTGTCCTGGCTCTTTAGATAAGACAAAAAATAATAAATAATTGTCACGTGGGAGGAGCCTAGAAGGGGTATTAATGGGTGAAACAATTAAAAATGTCATCTTCAACTGCAAAAATTTCAAATCCAAAGACTACCTTGACTTTGCCTCCAAAGTTGTTAATCAAACCTCACCTTCATTTTTTCAAAGTCATTTAGAATCAATAGAATAATGAGATATCATCTTCGCAGTTTCACTGATAATTAATGAATTCTTTATCCAGTCAACCTTTCAATTAAGCTAATCTTCATTGAAAATTTATGTACAACTGAACTTAAACTTGGCCCACATAAAGTCCTTGTAAGGCTGAAAAGTTCTATTAAAACATATCATATCATGTAAGTTGTACATATATTGTGTGGCAATATTCCAAAGCAATAATCAACCAAAGTTGAAGGTGCATATTAAGTCATTAGATGAAATTATGGGTCTAAATTGTTAAGTGAAGATTTTTTATTTATCCAATACTCAATTACAAAAGCAACAATGAATCACATCAAACAATTTTTTCATAGAATTAAGTATAAATTATTAACTATCACCTTGTTCATACATAACAAAAGTGTTGATTTTTATATCTATAGTTTTATTTACATTTTCATGTTTTCAAAAACATATAACTTATTACATGAATCTACATTATTGATAAAATGAAATGCTTACGTGCTTTATTTTTATAAACATATACAAATATTATCACATAAGTATATATTATTATATTATATTCTAAATACCCAAGAAAAAATGAGATTACAAACAAGGACTCTTTCAAAAATTTATCTTAATATAAAAGATATGCTCTTATAAAATAAAATAAAAAGATGCTTTATATTAAGCAAAATATTTATCTTTAAATAAACCGGTATAGATTCACAAGAAAACCACGATAAATTGACGATATCATGCTGTGGTGACCTTTGAAAAGGGAGACCGTTTCATTTGTTGGGTCCGTCGATCTTCTCTCCCTACTTTCTCTCTCTAAAAAACACCTTTCTTTGTCTCTTTCTCTCTCTAAAACGTCTTCATCCTTCGCTTTTATTGTTGGTTCCGATCATGCAAACAGCGAAAACCACGCCTTTGTTATGACCAGCGAAAACTCAAAAGGTGGCGTTTTTTTTTTTGGAGGTAGAGATGGGGAGTGATCAAGCTCTTCTTCCTCTGTTTCTCTCTTTCATGGCTTTTCGTTGAAGGGATTTCATAAGCCAAGGTATGGCCTTTCTGGGTCTCTGGAATCTCTGACAAATCTCTTCAAAAGTTTGTGTTTTTGTTCTTCTTTGGGTATTGGTTTTTGGAGTGGAGCAATAGAAGAAATGGGTATTGATATGTTTTGTGTTCTGACGATGAAAGATTGGATTTTTTTGCATGGAATTCAAATGGATTTGCCTTTCTTTTGTTGTTGATGTAGGGTGGTGTGAAATTTTTGTGATCTTGATGTGGATGGTTTGTTTATTTAAATGAAAATCAGGTACTGGGCTTTCATAATCTGTTTGTGATGTTGAATGAACTTTGGTTCCCTTTTTTATGATGGAGAGGTGGAAGGCAAATGTTGGCCTTTTGTATCGTTTTTGTTTGATCAGTTGGAAAAAAAGGGTATTGATCTGTTCTTTTTTTATGATGAAGGATTGGGAGTTTTGTTTGTGTTATAGAATTCATATTTGTTTGTTTTGTTTTGGTTGTTGATGAAGATGAATGTGGAAAGCTCTGATCTTGATGCATTTTTGTTAGTTGCATTGGTTGTTTGGGAAAAAGGACTGTAAATCAGGCTTTGATAATTTTGACTTTCTGGTGCTCTGATTAAGTTTGTCAATTATACGATCTGAATCCTCCGTATTTGAAAATTCCAGAAAATCTCCAATATTCAAAAAATCTGTATCCGAAAATATCTGTATCTGAAATATTATCATATAATTATTTATTTAATTATATATTTATATTTTTAGGATTAGTATGCGTTTTTATTTTTTATTTTTTTCTTTAAAGCACGTAATGAATTATGTATATACTTATTATTTTATATTTTATACTAGGTAATTATTAGATTTTTTTACATTTTTCAAAAATTTTGGATATCGGATTTTTGGATATTTTAATCATTCCATATTCAATTTGAATTTTCGGATATCTCGGATAAATATCCATATCCAAATCCGGATTTTTAGATCTAATACGTATACTTACTTTCAATACCCGTTGGATATTGGATACGGATTTTTTTTTAAATATCCAGTTTGGATACGGATATGGGCCTATCCGCTCCGTTGACAGACTTAGTTTTGATGTGTAGGATATCTTGAAATTGATAAATTATTGGTTTCTCTTTGTTTTGTAAATGAATAAGAAGGATGGATTCTTTTTGTGTTTCACAGTAAAAGTTGAATTTCATTTCTCTTTGTTTGATTTCTCTTCATTGTCCAAGTTATTTATGATTTTTGTGTATCCTTGAGGTGTACTCTTTTTCTGATTTGGATGGAAGAAAATTTTCACTAATGTGGATTTTGATTGGGTCTATGTTCATTATTTTCTTCTTGTTTGGTGGTGAAGAGGTTTGCTGATTTTTTTTCTCTCTTTTCAATGCCGTTTAATATCTTATTCAACTTGATCAGAACTATATTCAATTTCAAATGATTTCCTCATCGTCTTAATGAAACTGAAGAAAGTTTTGATCTTGGTATATTTTTCTTTTAATCTAATTACGATTGATTGGTTCGCTTTCAGTGTATACATAATTCATATTTGATTCCTTTTCTTTGCTTGATAATGATGATTGGAATTGCAGGGATATAATATTTGGTGGGATTTTCTAGATACTTTTGATGTGTGAAGAAAGGCTTCCTCTTATGGATATGGGCGACGGAAAGAATCCAGAGTACAACTGAAGATTGTGGTATATATAATTGATTTATAACTTTCAACTGCATTATTCTTTTGATAATTTTTTTTTTTGGATTGACAACCTTGAATATTAGTGGAGGTGGTTTTTTTTCCCCTTTTATTGTCATTCTTTTGTAACGATGTAGAGATGATTGAATCCTTGCATAAACCAATAAACGAAGATTTTTTTTTAATTTTCTATGTTTTTTGTGATGGTTGATTTATTTCCGCTCTTTTATGTGGTGTGAGAGTCAGCACAGAGGTTTTATTTCTAACAGGAATACTGTAGTTCACCTTAGGAGAATATAGGTTTCTTGTTCTTTAAAAAAATTGAATATGATGCCTTTGGTGGTGCAGGGGAATCAATTTTCAATGGGTATTTAGTTTTTTGTTTACTAGTTCATGTTTGCAAGATAAATAGAAATTTTAATCCGTAAATATTTAATTGACATTTAACAGAAAACTTGTTTTTTTCTCCTTTATCTTTTTCTCATTAAATTAAGAGTTCTAATTAACCCTTTCTGAATTGCATTAAATTGTTGATTCTCAAATTGGGATTCCTTCTATTGAAATAAGTTTGTTGTTACTGGGTGTTTCTATGTCATTTTCACATGTAAGGAGTTGTGAAAGGTGACTTCTCAAAAATGATGAAAAACAAACTGCTAATGTTGTTGTTCTGTGATTATGTTCATTTCCCACGCGAGAGGCATATTTTTAGCTTGCTTGTTTGGAAGTAAAGTTAGGATTGAACATGCTACATGAATATTTTGTCTTTATGTAGTAAGGATATGCATGTGTATCAAGTATAATACCCCAAGTGCCTAAACTTTGTGATATTTTTTTATCATCTTATCTATGCAAAGCCAATGTTGTAGCAGATTTCGAATTCGAAGATCATTAATGTTTTGAATAGCTTTTATTATTTCTTAAGAGGTTATGTAGTCAATTCTCATAGTTCTTTCTTAAACTATTGTGTCCAGGAGATCTTCGTTGATGGGTTTTTTTCCCCAAAAATCTATTGAATTTTTAAGTTTTTATCAAGTGGAGTTTACAATATAAACAGAATTTGTATGATTAAGTGAATGGAATGAGACATAGGCAAACTGATCCATAAATCCACTTATTTCAGCATGCTCGGTCCATGCAATTCTTACATTAACATTGGAATGAGTTGTAGACTCCTCATTCAATCTCTGCAGGTAAAATTAAGGGTATAGTTAGAAAATCTTGTATCAAAGACAAACATCCTTTGGTGTAATATGAACATCCATTATCTTCTTAAAATATTACTGTTTTCAGTTGGATGCAGAATTTTAGTTCCTGCAACACGTTGACAACATTTGACAGAGTTTAATATGGAAGAAATTTTAGTTCCTGATCAGTTACTGCTGTCATATATAAAATCTAAATACGATGTTAATTTGGAGATGGTCTTTATTCATTATCATGAGGGACTCTAATGTTGCATTGATCTGAGAACCTTTTATATCAATCAATCATCATTTGATATACAGGTAACATGATATGTATCTGATAAGCAATGTAGTTGACATAGGACTTGCATAAATGTACGTACTTATGATGATGTTTTTGTTCTAATGCAGGATTTTGTGGTACTCCTTTTGCAACACCATTGCTTTAATACTGTTATCTCTTATCATAATGACTGAGGAAAGGTTGAAAAGGATTATCATCTCGGTGTCCCCTGAAATAACTAAATCCAAGAGAAGTAATTTGAGGAGGAACTCAACAGGAAAGGTCGGTGCCAGTGCTTCATTTTCTACTCCTAAAGATGAAGCAAAAGTTGTCCCTCGTTACCTCAGAGCTTCTACGAGCTCTTGCCATGACTACTGCAAATATGGAAGAAATCACACATTTGAAGCAAAGGGAAAGCACCCAATTCTTTCTGCATTCAGAGGAGACAAGCAAGCATCTAATGAAGAGAAAGTTGGGGAATCGGAGCTGGGAGAAAGAAAGAAGAAACCAGTTATGAAACACAAGTTTTTTTCTGACAAAAAAGTTGTATCTGTTAATCATATTCTTTCAATGGCATCTCCAGTTGAGGCACCCACTCAAGGAGAAGGTTTGACTAAGGTTTCACCTAAGCAAGAAACTGTAGTATCTAATAATCCTGTTGTTCCTGCTTTTGCTGAAGATAGAGCCTCGCAGACTTTAGTCCGACATCAGAGTTATAAATCCAATTCAGGGGAGGGAAAGAAGAAACCAATTATCAAGTTCAAGGTGCCTCTGGATAAGAAACTCGGACAATTTGATAAGCCAAAAGCCACTAAGTCGACAGGTCAATCGTCTGCTGGGAAGATTATCTCATCTAAAAAGCTTGTATTTCCATCCCCCGCCACACCTTCATCTGAGCTCTCAACCAGTCTGAAGCCAAAGCTTCACGAGGTGAGGTTGACTCCACCATCAAAGCAACCACCATCAAAGCAATCTCCTGGCATGACGGGTAAGAGAAGCTCTGAAATTAAGACAGTTAAGGATGTGGGTTCATCAAAGATTGGAGGGAAGAAGACAGCAAAGCCACTGACAGCATTTGTGACTCCCAAAATTTCTGTAAATGGGGATGCAAGGTTAAGAACAAGGAAGAAGGATGAGAACTTAAAAGCTGCCTTTCCTGCACCGGGTCCAAAAAATACCAAGAAATCTGAATCCCTGGATGACAAAATTAGTGAGAAGACTCTGTACATCATTGATACAAAATTAGAGAACGGAAGCTCAGAATCCACGATAGAGCAGGAACTCGAAAAGGACCAGTCTTCTCCTCCATTCCCAACCTCCTCATCTTCCCCATTGTCACGATCATCGTCTCGATACATATCATCACTGCATGAAGAAGATCAGTACGAGTCCGAGTCTTCCACTATTAGTGAAGCAAGTGATTCAGTTGGACTCCAGGGAGGGAAGGATACCAAGAAGAGCTTTAGGAGGGGTGCGATGGTTCATCCAGAAGAGGCTGACTTGGCTCCTCACAAGCTGAAATTCAGGTCTGGAAAGGTGATCGATCTTCAATGTGAGAACAATGGGCCGAAGATACTCAAATTCAGGAAAGGCCGGTCAATGGGTGAGAACGCGAACAACAAAGGTGACATTGGGAGGAGGAGCTTCCGGAGGAGGAAAGAAGTGAGCAGTGGAGGCTCGAAAGATCCTACACTTGAAGCAAAAACAGTGGTGTTGAAGCATCAGGACGTACAGGAGAAGAAAGACATGCAGGGATTATTGAATCATGTGATCGAAGAGACAGCGAGCAAGCTTGTGGAGACCAGGAAGAGCAGGGTGAAGGCTTTGGTGGGTGCTTTTGAATCTGTGATTTCCCTCCAGGAAAGCAAAGCCCCCCTCATAATCTAGTTATTAAAGGTGTTGCTGAAGCAAGGCCTACATATATCTTTTCTAGTGAAATTTCATTTAATCAGCCAGTGTATACCCAATAACATAAAAATATTTGATCAACTAAGAGGTTGAATAATAGAGTTTGTATAGTTTGGAAGGTATGTGAAATTTGTAACAGTGATGGATTTGTATAAATTTGTACATGGAGTGTACGTTGGGTTGGGATGGAAAAGCTTGGATGTACAAGCATATATGTGATTTCTTTTCTTTTCTTTTTTTATTAATAATGTCAGTCAAGCTTATGTTACTCTGAGTGTAATGTTTTCTTGGTTCCTGATTTGTTCTTGGTTCCTGATTTGATCCTAATATCAAACTTATGTTTCTCTCTTGAACCGAGCTTTAGTTAAGTTAGCAAACACCTCCCATCTCTGTGAAAGAGGTCAATGGATCAAATCATAAGGAACACTATATATATATATATATTTAAAAAAACTTATGTTTCTCTTTCATTTCGTAATCTTAAACGCCATTTGCGTGAGGCAGTAGTTGAGAAGATGAGGAGACGTGTGACGATCGGTCCCCTGCATTTACTGTCGAGTGTTGTTACATACAGTTTTTTTTTCAACCTCGTGTTTCATTGACATTATATATCCACATTAACGAAGTATATGCATTCATGTAATTCATTGAAGTACATTTTTTCATTTTTTATAAAGTATATATTTTATATAGACTAAAAAATAGGTTGTACGTAACATATCCAGCAAAAAATGATAAAATTTAGCACCCCCATAATAACACAATATAGATAAAAGAAAATTAAGAGCCAGTTTGAAGTTCATTCTGAAAATTACTTTAGAATATTTCATTTTTGTGTTCATTCTTAAACACTATGAATTAATTTGACAATGAGTTAAGATTTTGAGGATAAGTTGTCTTAATTTTATAGGATAAAAAGTTCATCAATTTTGTTCATATTCACATTTGTCAAAAATGAGATAAAAAGTAAGAATAAATGTTATATACTGGTTTTGCGGGGGAATAAGTGGTAAGATAAGTGACAATTGTGGGGATAAGTGAATGGGATGACAATTTATCCCTGTTTAGTATTAAAAATAATCGAGATAAACTACGGACAATTGTTCCAATTTTGAAATGAAAATGAGGATATTTTGTTTCACCTAAATTTGGATACCATTTATCCCTATTTTTTATCCTAATTTTGATAAATGTATATATGAACAAAATTGATATGTTTTTTTTATCACTTGAAATAAAAATAACTTATTCTTAAAATTTAATCTCTAGCAAAACTAACATTTTTTTTGTTTTTTTTTTGGGATAAACAAACTAACACTATTATAGGTCAAAATTTATCTTTTGCAGAGATTCTTGAAATGAAGCTCTTTCTAGGCCTAAGAAAGTTGTTTCTCTCTCGTACATAGAGGAGATCCTGTCATGACAAACCCAACATAACGAGTATTATTAATGCATTTAATGTACACACCTTTGTAGTGAATCTCTCAAATGCTTTTTGAACGTGTGACCTTCTCCACCGTACGATCAGTGAACCCTTCCATTCATCGGACGCTACGAGTAATAATGCATTTGATGTACACACCTTTTGTAGGTGAATATCTAAATGCGTTTCAAACGTGGGACCTTCTCCACCGTACGATCAGTAAACCTTCGTTCATCAGTAAACCGTTTGATCAGGAGAGAATTGAAGTGAACGGCCACCGAACAATGGTCCCCTCTGCCTCTATTTTAAATGAAATCCGTTATTGACAGCGTGTCTCTTCGGGCCGAATCTCGGGCCGTCCATCATCATAAGTAAGCCCCATCGGACCCAGTCTCCGTCATAAATATCTCTGTCTCTCTGTTTCTCTCTCTCTCTCTCTCTCGAAGCATCCAATCCTTCCCTCCGATCGGGAGAGATCGGTCCGGGGTTTTTTCATGGACGGAAATGCCCCTGGATCGGGACCGTAATTGCGAGGTGGGTATTGAATTTGATTGATTTCCCCTTTTTTGGACTTTTTTTTTCATTTGCATATCAAATGTTGCTTGATCTTTGGTTTCTAGTGTTGGGAGCGAAAGAGTGGGGGAGAAAGAGAGGTCTCGTTCGATCCAGGTATGGAGAATTAGGGTTTTGTTTTTCGTTTGTGTTTTGTTCCCCTCGCTATATTATGTAGATCGGGATTCGATTTGAGTATTAGGGTTTGGATTTCCCCAAATTTATTTTTTTGTGTTAAAGGTCTTTAAAAAATGGATCTTGTTTTGCAAGTCTAAAATAACCATGAATTAGGTTTTAAAAAACTTCTTTTTAAAGGTTTGTGAATCTGCGGTGGTTTATTTGTCTCAATTTTATATATATATATATATATATATATATATATATATATATATATATATGGCTTCGTTATGTGTTTTACTTGGATTGTACTTCTTTAATCTTTTGCTATTGATTGGGATCAGGATTAAAGCTAGGCAATGTTTTGTACACATTTATGTGTGTATGTGTTAATGATTTCTGAATATTGAAATCTGAAACTTTTTTTTATGTAAGATGATATGAGAAATGATGTGTTCGATAACAAGAGTTTGGTTCACGAACTGGTTGAGAAAATTAACCAGTGGTTGTGATGCACGTGGAAGAATGAGTAATAGTAAAGAAAAGAAAACGCGATTGTTTTGACATTTAAAATGTCTAGGCACTTACAAATTTTTGGAGGCTAATTGCATGCATGGATATGTATGGGAGAGGAGGAGCAGTCCAGAGCAAAGGATAATAGAAAAACAAAAAATTATAGTATATTCTCTTGTGATCAGTTGTTACATGAATTTGTATCATACATTTTCTGTTGTGTAGGCAATTATTTTTACAGTTTTGGAAGTAATGATGGATGGTGGCTTGTCTTCATTAGCTAGGCACTTATAGTATTCTGGAAAATTTACATTTTGTGAATGTATATGGCTGTAGGTGTTTTGGGTAAAATTATAGCGGAAGTCCAAGATCAAATTACAGGAAAACACAGAAATTAAAATGGAGGCTTTTGCAGTTGGAAGTGGAATTATGTAGTACTATAATTTATATGGCTTTCCACATTTAAATGCCAATCTGTTGGTGGGTTTGGTATGCCTTCATTTATATCCTTTCTAGTGGTTTTGCCACCTGCTTGACCGGTCTTAATTGCAAAAAAATTTCAGGTTTTGAGCACGGTTGCGTTGGTGACATGAGTAAGTACTACATACAAACCTCACAGATGACTCTTTGATAATACAACATTTTCTCCTCCATCAAGATGTGGAGCTTTGCTTCTAATGCAATTGGAGGAACCATGGCACCCAGGAGTGGCCATCCAAAGCTGAGTAATGCATATTCTGAATGCTCTGATGATGAAGCCTCGTCATTGCATGAGAAGGAAGAAGGTCTAGAATGCCCAATATGTTGGGAATCATTCAACATCGTCGAGAATGTGCCATATGTCCTTTGGTGTGGCCACACCCTCTGCAAGAACTGTGTTTTGGGCCTTCAGTGGGCAGTTGTGAAATTCCCCACTCTGCCTATCCAGCTTCCTCTCTTCATTTCATGCCCATGGTGTAACTTATTGTCTTTTCGCTTGGTGTACAAGGGGAACCTCAAATTCCCACGCAAGAACTTCTTCTTACTCTGGATGGTCGAGAGCATGAATGGGGACAGGAACAAATCACATTCTTGTTTCGGTGGGGACCACCAATCTGTTTGGCCTTCAACTGGTAGAGACATGGCGTCAGGAGGCGGTGAAGGTGGTCATCATGGAAATTTCAGAAGAGTTGCTCCATCGTACATGCAGTTGGAAGCATCGCATACGAACCCGAATCACATGATGACAAACTATTTGAATCTTGAGAGCTTCCAAGCTTCCCTTCGTAAGTCTCTGGTAATCTTTGCTCACTTGACGGCTAAATTTCCGCTGGTCATCATATTCCTCTTGATCATTTTATATGCCATCCCTGCCAGCGCTGCCATTTTGGCTGTGTATATCCTTGTCACCATCCTATTTGCGTTGCCATCATTTCTGATATTATACTTCGCTTATCCTAGCTTGGATTGGCTTGTGAGAGAAATCATCACTTAATCTTGCACTGGCACCCAGTTTGGTCCTTGTAAATTTGTCGACTTTCCAGCTTTTATTTCATGTGGTCAAGTCAGTCTGAGATATCTGAGTTCAGCCATTGCCGGTGAATTTCCGTTGTCTCTGTGTGGAATCAGTTCTGGACTTTTCATAAGCCGTTTCTGGCCTATTGTGATGTTACGAAAATACAGGTTTTTGAGTGTAATCCTCTGTAATATTTTGGTTCCTTATATGGCTGCAGGGGTCTCAAAAATGAACTTATGTGGTGTCTCCTTTTTATAAGGATGGTTCAGGAAGACATACTGGTGGAGATTGTAAAACTACAATGTCTAGGCATCTAGGTTTATGTTCTCGTGGTTGTTTTGTATAAGCTAAGAATTGTGTGATGTACTAATTTAAATTCTCTATATTTTCGTTGGGGTATTATATTTCTGTTTTCATATGCAATTATGCTTGAGCTTCAGTTTTATTTTGAAATGAACATACATGAAGGTGTGCATATATGTTGGAGTCTAAATCTGTGTTGTGAGGGCTGAAATAGTGGGGATGATAGAAAAATCAGATATCAGTGGTGCACATTAGGCTCCTAGCATCAAAAGATTTTGCTTTCTAATGATTCTTCAGTTGTTTATTCAATCAGATTTGCAATACTCACTGGCATATGATATGGAGAACAGGAAGAGCAGCAACTGGAATTCGATATGTCGACATGCAATAATAAAACACTGTTTTTTGTAGCCCTCTTTGAAATACTTGATATGAAATGGTTTTGGGTATCACCAGTTGATGCTTGTGACATCACTTAATGGTCGCTGAAGATTTCTCTATTGGTTCATAATCTTGGGCTCCTATTGCTTCATATATATATCATCCACCATGCGTTAACTTCAATTGAAAAAAATTGAAGACAGAGAGTAGAATAATGTTTAAGCACAACTCCTAGTATACATTTAATAAATTATATGTTTTTATAAAAAAAATGAAACATATACTAATAAATTGCATGAATGTATTTTTAAAAAATTTTAAAATTTTTTATAGAACATATATCTGTATATACTTCGTTCTATATACAGAAGATATTAAAAGTGGGATTGAAAAAACAAAACCACCTTTATCCAAAGTTTCCAAACTCTCCCTAGATGTAGGGTCGGGCCTGAAAAGCAGCATATTCTGATTATAACAAATTTCAATTTGGTCGTCTATACTAGTGGTCAACGTTACCCAACCAAAAGTGACGTCCCGGATTACATAAATCTTTCTCAACCACTTGTATGGAGTCATTAAAAATATCAAATTGGAAGATAAGAAAGTAGACACGTACCTAGAAATGAATAGCTTTGCCCCCTTCTCTGCCACTGACTTCTTGAGTGTTAGATTGCGCCTGCGTTTGGTAGTAGAGTTTGAAGGTGATTTTATTTTTTAATTAAATAGAAAACTTAAACATATTATTAAATGGGTTTCAAAAAATATACTTAATTAAAAATTAATTTATAGTTTTAATATAAAAATATTGATTTTTAAAAAAGCGTAAAAATATGTTTAAAACCTATTTAAATCACTTTATTCAAAATCTTATTTTTCAAACGTGTTTCAAACGCTATCTTAGAAAACGCATGTGAAGCTAAAAAATTAGTGAAGTTGAGAGAAGAGTCATGTGAATGTATGCCTTTGGTGGAAGAGATGGAGTTTAAGTTAGCCGACTAACACCCTCTCTCCAACAAGGAGGTCATGGATCGAACCCTCGGGCACCTACATATTTTCTAAAAAAATGAAACTTAAAAAAACGGCCCCAATGCAGATTTCAACATGTTTGTATAGTTGAACAACTTTGTCATGTATCTCTGCCACCTAACAAAGATCAAACGCTTGACAATGGATTACGATTACCAAAAAATTTTAAACACTAATTTTTTTGTTTTTTAAAGAATAGTATCTTCTAGTTAGGATTTAATTAATTGATCTCTTTCACATAAATGAGAGGTGCTTACCGACATAATTAAAATTTGATTCACTTCAAACACTGTGGTTGAATGCTAGGTGAAAGATTGTCGGCACCAAACATCTTGAAAAGGATAAGACAAAAATGGTGAAATCTATTATAAATAGATTTAATAGAGCCTTCAATACCAGATTTTGTTTTGCTTTTTTGTTTTGTTTTTACTATTATGTGATCGAATCAATCAAACGGTCCAGAATTCAACAAATAAAATAGTTTCATTTGGTCCCAATCAACTCTCCCTACCAAATTTTATTATTATTTTTATAATGAATTTCGTCTGACTTTAGTGTTTTTTTTCTATTTTTTTTCTTTTCCTTCCATTTCTATAAACTACAAACCAAAGCATCATCCATTCCAGAGTATCCAACGCCTAAAACATATTTGTCAAAAACAAAAATCTATTTGTCCGCATACTCTTATCTCGAGAAGTTGTGATTAAAAACATAAAAAAATTCAATATATTTTTGGAAAATCCATAACCTTTCCATCCCCATTGTGATGTAAATAATAGAAATAGACTTTTTTTTTTTTTTTTTTGACATCTGACTCCCATCATGCATTCAATGAGTTATCATTATTATTATTAGCGTATCGACAAAGTCAGTTATCATTAGTCTTTCCATAAAAATAACCAAGAATTAAATGGTGGGTGCGGTTACTCTCACCACCTCAATTTTCAATCCCACCACCCTTTTAAAACCCCCACCTCTCATTTTAGTTCTCACTAACTCCACCTCCTAATAAATACACAATTGATGAAACACCAATCCCACCACCATCTACCCCATTTTCACAGCAACCCTTCTTCCCCCCTTCTCTTCTCCTCTTTTTCTTTTCCTCTTGAACATCCTGAGAGTCATCAGCTGCCGTGAGCCCTCCGTCAGCCCATCGTGGTGAGTCCATCGTGAGCACGCACTATCTTTCCCGTGATCCTCTACCACAGCCCACCCAATCGGCGACCTTGGTCACGACGGAGTCGTCGATGGACCTGCCCTTGTCGTTCTTGAAGACGGTGAGCGTCCCCGTTCCATCCCTCAGCCCGGCCACGTCATAGTCGACATGGAAGTCGTGGAGGGCGATCTTCTTGAGCGGGAGCATGGGTTCTAAAGTGAGGCCGCGGCGCAAAAGAGGCCACGGTGGAGGGTGTTGGTGGGAGTGTGGGTTTCGAGGTGGCGGGACTCGGGAGAGGTGGCCTAGGTAGCGGAGGGAGCCTCACATGGTTGTTTTTTGTTAGGATATTTGTTAATGTGTTGGTGATGTTAAATGCTTGTTTTGAATGAAAGAAAAACCATATTTTTTTAGGTTGACAGGTTCAGTGTCGACCATCCTCTTTCACATTCGACAGAGTGTCTGTCGACTAGTCTCCTTCAAATTTGACAGAAAGTCCGTCAAATAGCTTCTTTCATATTCGACAATGGGTTCATCGACCAGACTTTTTCACACTTGATAAGAGCTCTGTCGAACTTTAATATATTTGATGACACTGAATCTGTCGACCTGGGGTTTTTCATGAGTTTGTTGTAGAATTTAAACTCCTAAGTTCAGATGGTTCAAAAGATGTACATAATCTTAATAAAAACCATTTTTACATAGCTACACATTAAGTTTAAGAAGATCATATTTACATAAATATACATTAATCATAACATCATATTTAATGTAGTAGGATAGTAGTCAGAGCTTCTTCGAGGGAGAGGAGCATCGATGGTGATCGGCTAGATAGTCGATGTGGGCAACAACCATGGACGATGAAAAACAATGGCAATATCACATGCAATGACAAAGAAATGGTGGCGGTTTTTATTTTTTTTTGTAGGTGGTGGGTATAATTCATTTCAAAGAAAAACATAAACGGGTTTTTTTTGTAATATTAGGTAGTGAATTTAATGAACTGGTTGGTGGGAATAACCGCACCCTTAAATGGTAGAAGCACCAATATTTAAAAAAAAAGAAATTATTAAAATAATTTTCTCAACCAAAAGAAAAGCCGGAATTTTGTCGATCGTACGATGAACATCGGACTGCTTATCAAGATCAAATCTGTACCATCTGATCAATGGACCCTTCATCCAATGGTCCTGTCCACTCAAAGATCCCCCTCGCATTCAATTGCTATGCAAGTGGGTGTCCTACTTTCTGAAGAGCAGACCTAAGCCCGGTGGACCACTTGGCCCAACTTGGTCCCTCTCTCTTAGTTGGGAAAATGATCTATAGCCAGTCCTGTCCCCAGTCACCTGTATTTTTTTAAGTAAAAATCCTACAACCCGAAATCTTATTGAAATATATATAATCTCCTTACTTTTCTTAACATCTATATAACCCCTTGAAAATACTTAATAAATCTAAATAACCTCATGAATAAACCTTGTGAAATACAATTTCTTACATCAAATCTTTTTTATAATCGAAAATACAATTTTATATGCACTGTTAGAAACCTAGTGAAATATATACATCATTAGAAATCCAGTAAACCATATGCATCTTAGAAGACAAATATACATCATTAGTTTTTTATTTATTAAAAATTGAGTTATTCAATTTGAAATGAAGTGATATACACTTTTTATCAAAGCACATATGATGTTTACTATTTAAAAATAAATAAAAACATATATGGTATACATTTTGATTATAAAAATGATTGAGTCTAACATTTTTTAAAATGAAAAATAGATACATCATATATTTTTTTATTTTCATACATTATCCTAATGTATTCCATACACAGTATACATTCTATTACAATGTATAGACGGTTGAAAACTTTTCTACTACAATCAGAGCTACAAATCTAACTGAGTTGGCAAGAGCCCAAAAAGACAAACCAGTGAAACATCGGCTGAACCTGACCAAAAATGTCCCTCTATTTCACCCAAATTACCACCTCCCCCTTTGAGTCGTGCCATCTGAGAATTCTCGTCTTTGAATTCTATTTTGTTTTTCTCAGCTGTGCCCTTTTGTTGTTCCGAAAACCGTCTATTTGATTCTTTGCTTCTCTTCTGGTTCTTCTTCTACTCGGTAGGGTCGAGAAGATACAGAGCTTTGGGTCAGGTGAGATATCAGATAGTTTTGATTTGATTTTTTTTTGTGTTGTTGCCATCTGTGTTTGTTTTGTTTTCTCCGTTTTTGACCAAAAGGTGACTTCTTTGGTTGAATATGCGTTCTGTTATTTTGAGATTTTGAGTATTAGATTTGGGCCTTTTGGTTTCTTTCTGGAAACTGATTTTTTGGATCTGGGTAGTCATGAAAAGAGTGATTTTTTTTCTTTGAATTGTTGGAGATGTGTTGCAACTGATTTGATGAAAATGTGATTTTGAGATGGAGAAGCTTTTCATTATATATCAGTAGTTTAGAAGAGCATAAATTATGGGATAGTGAATTTGTTGGTTGGTGATGTTGTATATCATGTCATAGATCCAATGGAAAAGGTTGTGAAGTGAATTGGATGTTTTTGTTGGGCACAGCCCAAATTTTCTTTAGGTTTGAACATGTAATTCTGAATTCAGGCACTCCATACCCATGTAGCAGTAGTGGAAAAAAATGATGATGCTCTAGGAAAGGACTGGTGCCTGTATTTTCCAGTGTGTGTGTGAATTTGTTGGTTGGGGGTGTTGAAATCATTGTATAGATCCAATGGGGAAGTTTTTAAGTGATTTGTTTGGACAAAACCTAAATATTCTTTTTGGGCTTTTAAAATGTGTTTCGAGAATTCAGGCAATCTATGCATTATGCCTATATCAAAGTAGTTTAAAAAAATGCTGCTGCTTTAGGAACAGACTGGTACCTGTTTTTTGCCTTGTAAAAGTTGTGTTTTGGGTTTGATTGTATTTTTAGGAAATTCATAGTGGGAGTGGGCTGTCTTGAATGCAATGTGATTTGGATCTTAACATTGAAAAATGATAGAGGGATTGGTAGATTGGTATGGAGGATGTTAAGAGTATAATTGGAAGTGAATGAATGGAAGTTTGTGTAAGCAGCAGGAAGGTGATTGTATTTTTAATATCGGGAAAGGATGGAAGTTCAGCAAAAAGGCGCTTGTGTTGGAATGAGAACAGTAATTAGAAATATGATTGGAAGTGCATTCCAAAAGATAATACGGATATTTTGGGTTCTGATGGTTGGCCACAATCCAGTTTGCTTTTTATGGATGATTGGGATGTGGATGCTTTCTGCCCTTCTATTATCTATAGTTGTGGTTTGATTGACCAGTGTTTTCTTCTGATGAAAATGAGCTCTTAGAACTTTTAAAGGATAACAATAAATTATAGATAAGGTGGGTAAGAAGAACAAATAATTTCCAACTATGAGTTAGCTATCTTTCTAACTTTCTTGAGCTTATATTTTCGCAGATAAAAACATTGTGCTATTTTAGGAATATGGATCCATACTAGGTTCTCTTTGTCATCACCTTGCTAGTATTTTGGTACTGGAATTGGATGGGTTTTAAATTCTCAATTGAATGCTGTTCAATTGAAATTTTGATATTGATTCCCAAAACAAAAATTTTATATTATCATTCTGGCAAAGTATATATGCCATGATTGAGGATAACTCGCTAGAAGAAATATATCCCTCCAGAAATTTGAAAGAAGAAAGGGAGAGATGTTGCCAAGGCCAGCAAAATCCTCAAGTTATTTTGTTGGCTGTCCTTTGAATAGAGGCTGTCTCGATTTATTTCAATAAAATCAATATTCTCTGTTTCAATAATTAGTCTTTTTTGTCAACACATTAAAGAACTCTTTGCTTCTTCTTGGAGTCTTGGACTCAAAAAGCCATACTTGTAAGTTGTAACTTGTGGGATGTGATAGCATGATGGCTACCTTGAGATGAAGAAAATGTCTTGCTCAGCACTCATGGCTTGTTTGTCAATTGTTTTGATAAACACATTCTTCTCCTATCCAGATTTTTTTTTTGGTCTTTCACAATGTAATCCATGTTGGTTTCTGGTTTATTTTCACTACGAAAGTAGACATGTCTCTTTAACTTGTCTGTAATGTATTGCATAAAAAAAAAAAGAAGGTACTTGTCTGTAATGTAATTGTTCCCTTGGACAATGTTTCATTCGAAAATATATATTTGTTCCAGTTAATCAATATTTGAAACTTAAATTTAAAGCCTTTTTGTCCCAAATTTATCAGTTGATGATAAAATTTCTATGCACAATGTATGCAAGTTTGACCTTTTATAATTTGGAGGTTAAAACTCAATTTTATGAAAATAGTTAAAGTCATGCATTGAGTCCAAGGCAATATGTCACACGATTATTAAATGATGAAAAAACCAATACTAGACTTTTGCAGTTGGAGAAAAGATGAACATACTGGCCCTCAAAGTTTTAGTTGATGGAAATCTTAATTGTTGCAGCTTGAAACAATGCTGGTTACGAAGCAGTTCCGTTGCATTCACTCTTCAACTTGTGTTTGTACAAAAGGACATCTGAGTGAGGATGCTATTTATCTTGTCTTTCAACACGAGAATTGGAACCCAACATTTATTGCCAAGCTTTCCTGTGTCTGCAAATGGTTTGACGACATCGCAAAGAGGGTCCTGTGGAAGGAGTTTTGTCGAACTCGGGCTCCGAAGATGATGCTCGATCTCCAATCCAATGGAAGTCACAATGTGGACGGAAACTGGAAAGCACTCGGGAAGCTTCTTATTTATTGTTCTGGAAGCCGTAAGGGTGGTCTTTTCAATGGCATCCATATTCCTGGTCATTTTGTTCACAGGACACGCTTTTCGAGGACATCAGGGAAAAGCTTTCTTTTGCCTCAGTGTAGGACAGACGTGCTGTATGTCTCGGACCCTTGTGAGCATCTCGATCAAGGAGATGAAGGTGATGTGGGGTTCTTTCGGGGTGTTTTCAAGTCATTTTCGCTTTCCAGAGTCCGGCAGATGCTTATTCATAGGGAAGCCAAACTCCACCCTACGGAGGTCTGCCCGTATTGCAAGGCAAAATTGTGGAATATGCTACAAGCTAAGATGGTGCCAAGGAGTGCCCCAAACAGGCTGGGCGCCTATGACGACTGCATCGAGTATTATGTCTGTCTGAATGGGCACATGCTTGGGATATGCACTCTCCTACCGCTTTCTGATTCAGAGGAGGTTTCTGATGTGGAATGATGTTGGATTAAGTACAGGTGTGATTTAATGATCATGCATCATATGTTATATACTTTCTTCTTAATTCTATTTGCAGTGCATTTTGTAAAAATACACCCACTTTTTTTTTTTGAGTTGCTGCTTTCTTTGGAGTATTTCCATGTGGTTGTTCATATATATATATATATCAAATCAATGTCTTCTTTGTTTGAGTGGGTGTGATTTTCTTTTCTAACAGTTTGGCTCTATTCCCAGAAAAACGTTGGATGTGATTTTACAAATTTTATTGCATAATTTTGTCATATTCTAATGACTTGTATTACCACTCTCATGGACGACCAACAATTATTCTTATGCATTCATTTATTATTTATTTCTATGTCTGACCACTCAAACAGTAAACTTAATCTTATTCTTAAAATAGTTTATGAATATGTGGGATGCATGAAAATAATGTTTTTAGGGCTTTTTTTTGTATTTTAAAAAATTATATTTTGACCTAACAAAATCTTGAATTTTAATCTTGATGAATAAAATTTGAGCATCTATATCCACATTTTCTTCCCAGAAAATTGTTAATATTTGAATTTGTGTGTTGCATCCTGTTCTCATAACATTCTAGTTTTAATAATCATTTCCTTTTAATTTCTTCGTTGAACAGGTACTGGGGATTCATTTGTTTGGATCTTTTTTTTATTAATGCATGATGGGAATCACATTTGGACGATTATTAACATGAGCCAAATATCTGTAGCATTGGCTCCATCATCCCTTGGTTCATGTACAGGAAAATCGCTTTGGACCCACAAGCTTTCTGCAAGCTGCTTTCAGTCTCTTCATCGATTTATGACTACAAATTAAAGGTGTTATGTACAATGATGATGGCCAAGAATGTTTTATTGTGTACCATGTGTGTGTGTCTGTACACTGATCTTTTTCATATGTAATCCAATAGCATTTCAACATTTTCATCATAAGTGTTTGATATACATTTCAACAATCATCTCTTCTATAATCTTATATTCATCTGCATGCATGTTCATATGTGCTGCATTTGTTAGTCTTCATCTTTTTGAGTATTGGTACAGTATGATAAAAACTTCACAAACCATTTTAGTGAAGAAAACCACAAGTAAATTATGTATACAAACTTAAACAAGTGTATTATTCTTGAGCTGTGAAGAGTCTGGTATTTTCCCCATACTGTTCAAAAGCAGAAACATTTGGGAACCCTCCCCTTTGATCTTATCTTTGTAGTCTTCTCTCTTGCCTTGGATTCATCATTTCTTTTCTTCTCCTCTGCAACTGCCCTTGCACCACTGGCGATCTGATCAATCCTTGATATCTTGTTGCGGTACTCTTGCAAGGCTCTTGTTCTACGCAGTTCCAGTCTCCTCTGCATTTTGAAGAATTAGAAATTAAACCCTGAATGTCACATCATTTATAGTTAAAACTCAGGAGCTGAAGATGATGGAAACCTCAATCTTGTCCAGTCGTTTTTTTGCCTTTATCTTCTTTTCATTCTCCCATGATAAGATCGTGTTACCCATCTTTTCATACCTGAATTTTTAAACCATTAGTAGGATACAATGAATATTAGGATGAAATGCAAAGACAACTTTATGACATCAGGAGTACCGTTTCTTTATTTTCTCCATCTTAGCGCTCTCCCAAGCATCCACCATTGTTTCAGATTCACTGTTCAAAGTTTTCGTTGGTGTTGCATTTGTTGCTGATGAAACTGTAGGCTTGATGGATGGCAGAGGAACTGGCGCTGGCTTTTCTTTCACTCCTCCATACCTCTTACTGCCTCCATCAGTTTGGGATTTTCCAGTGGATGTTGTGGTTCTTCTGATGCTTGGAGTAGTACCCAATGCCTTTTCTGCTGATTTCTGGTCAGTGGCTTCATCTCTGAGCTTTTTCTGGTCTTCTGTTCCTGATTTTCTCATGGATCTCTCTCCTGATATTAAGTACATTTTTTTACTATGAATTTTTTATCCTATTATTCTCAGTGTATTCAGAAATTCATCTTTTGATTTGGAAATGAGTTTGAAAAAGAACTTTTCACTTAAAGTAGCTTTTGAAATAAGTTTTTCAAAAAGCATATATTCTTGAAAAAGCTCTGTTTTATAAATATAAAAATCCGTTTTTTACCCTCTCTCAAAGCTGGGACTGTTGGAGGTGTTAGGAAATGAGTTTCGTTTGAGTAATGATTCGCGGAAACTCCAAGAGCTGTTCAAACCCATTTTGAGACGCTACGGATTGGTTTGTTAGTGAACTTATATATATTGCAGGGAGGTTTATAAATACCTGCAGATTGTTCATCTTCTTTTGTTTCTTTATTAGTAAACCAGCGGGAAATCCTCCCGGAGCCTGTTGGCCTAACTGTATCAGAGTCCTTTGTTTTTCCTGCAGCACTTTCTTTTCTGCTCTTCATCTTAGTCAGGGAGGCCTCCTTGTCCTTTGTGATTTTCTTTTGTTTGTGCAAGATTTCTTCTTCAATTGCAGTGATGGCAAATGCAGCTGCTGCGACTGCAGCCTCATGTTCCCCATCGCCAGAATATGAGTCACGACTCATTCTGGGAAACTGTATCTGGAACCAGTTTGGCAACTTTTTTTGCTCTGCAAAAGAAATTGATCTCTATAAATTCTAGTTTTTTACTTATAGATTTCCATGGGTAAACCTAATGAGTATGGGGGGAAAAATAGCAAACCTTCCTTGAAGGACACAGTCTTTTGTGGTGGTATCCTTCCTTCTCTCTTGGGGATCTGTTTTTCCTCATCTTCAGGTAAGTCAAATATTACCCTGAAAAATTGATTAGTGATCAGTTTTTTCTTCTTCTTCAGTTGTCTAATGTTGTTGGTTTCATGAAGTATTCATGTGGTGAATCCACTTATGTTCTTTCCCTGGGAAATTATATACTGAAACTTTATAATGAGTTCTTAATTTAGTTCTCCAGTATATCTTTTATACATGCAGCAAGGCATTTAAGGATCAATGCATTATTCATATTGTTGAATGACTCAACACAGATGTATCCATTGTGTCAGACAATATAGTAAATTTATCCATATCAGATTCATTTTTTGAATTATCACCTGAAGCTGTAGATTCTATAAATTTGTAAAAAAAATTTGATACACAGTGTCTCAAAGTATAATAAACGTTTCTGATTATGTTCTGACAGCAATATTGAGGCATGTTAGGCCAAGTTAGGACTTGTGAGTATCAATTGCCTTGTTGATGACTTAGTATTTTATTGACTCCACTGCTAAATCTAACATGCAGATTTTCAAACCACCTTGGGACATCCATATAAATTCTCTGATTATTTGCTACTGAGCGACACAATTGTCTTCTCTTTTTTTTTAAAAAAATTACATTTTACAATTCCAATGTTACCTGCACTCTGCAAGTAAAATTGATATAAGATGAAACTCCAGATATTGACATGTCTATATAGTTTGATTTATCTTCCCATCTTTTGTTTGTATGGATTCATACTTGAATTTGTGAAAGTCTAAATTTATTTGGGATGCAACACTCCTGAACACTGTAAAAAGAGAAGAAAAACAAGAACACATCAGATGATCACTACTATTCAGCATACCTCAACTGTCTAAGCATATTATCCATTGTTGTGATCCACTGTCTACCTCGAAACCCTCTTGCAGTGAGGTATGAGTTGTGAGAGGATGGAGAGGTCCATCTGGGATGTTTTATGTGAATCAGAAACTTGGCATACAAGGTACGCCTGCAAATAGTTTAATGTTGATGTCTTGGCCTGGTGAGACATGGAGAAAGACCTGGTGAAGGGGCAAGCAAAGGGAGGGGGTTATGTGTATGCTTGCCAAACAAGGCCTCTTGGAATTGTATCTGCTACAGTGACTGAAATTCAGCTGAAGAAAAGCATTTCCCCTTGAACTTTTTTTTCTTGATCCACAGGCTTTCTACATTTTTTCTTCTCATTTCGAAGTGTCTTTCCCCATTTGAGATGAAGGCCCTGTTTTGTTCTGCTTAAATAAAGTGATTCCGCTTTTAATTAATAAGAAAGCTAAAAAGTGTTGTTAAACGCATTCTAAAAAACTGGTTTAATTAAAAAGTTACTTTAGATTTTAGTACAAAAAAGTTGATTTTTAAAAAGCGAAAAAAATCTGTTTTTCAGAAATTAATTCTATTTAAGTCATTTTATTTAAAATCTTATTTTTCATACATGTTTTCAAACGGACCCGAAGTCTGCCTTTTGGTTGGAAAAGATGTACTTTTCCTCTATTCTTCCTTTTGGTCTAGGTTGTGTTTAGGAAGCTTGTTATTCTTATTTTGAAAAAGCTTGGTGGAGGGAATTTGTTTATCATCATCTCTCACATGCTCAAACCCAGCTTCTAATCTTTCAAATTCTTTCACTAGTGATTCCCAGATTTTATGACACATGAATCGTTTGCTCTGTCTCATCATTTGGCGCATGTTTGACGAATGGACACTTAGAAGTGGATGGGACCGTGTTAGAGATGAGATCCAGTCAATATTCAAGAATTTTTATCAAGAATTTTTGTCAATGGGAGACTAATGTATATTCTCTCACATGTTAAAAATGTAAATATTAAATATTATGGAATTGTTGAACGATTGTCAATTCTTAATTAATTCTTAATTAGGGATAGATAAATTGAATGAGACCCAACACTCATTGAATTTACATCTCAAAACGATGAGCGCGAGGACGGCCCGCGGGCCACCCTGTCCCGAGACACGTGGGCGTCTCTGATCGCTAGAAATTTCAAGAGTATAAGCGGATCCGGGCTAGGACGTCGACCCAGGCCTCAAAGGCGGGCCTTCAATAAGATGTGCAGAGTTTAATTTCACTGGCGTTGTTATACTCAATTATTTTTATCAATAAAATACAGTTGCATATATTTTGTTAGAAATTCAATTAATCATATACATCGTTAGATGATATATATACCTTGTTAAATATTTTATCACACATAACAGAAATGAGTTCATTCAACTCAAAATGGAGTGATATACACTTTTTATCAAAGCATAGACATCATTAGATTATATTTACTAATTTTAAAAAATAAAAACATGTGTGGTTTAAGTTTTGGTTTATAAAAATAGCTGAGTCTAATATTTTCCATATTTCATTAAAGAATTGCTCATAAATTATCCCCAAAGAGTGCTCATACACTGTTTTGTTTTACAGCTCTGTCTGTAGCTTAAAAATGATCCTTCAATTGACCATACAATAGTGCAGTACACAATGTGTTATTATATATTGAACTATCACAATGTATGAAAATTATTATTATTATTATTTTTATAAATTACACTAATAAAATTGTGTGTGTTTCATATTTTATAACAATATATACTTCAATGAACAAATATATATATATTTTTAAAAATATAACGGATATGAGGTTTCATACATGGTTGAACATACCATTTTCTGTACCTAAAGGAAAATGATGTGTCCAACCTCCATTGCAACTCCAATTGTAGTTCACACAATTTTTCTTTTTTCTTTTTAAAAATCATAATCTCTCTTGAATGCTTATATGAAATAATGTATATACTGAGATACAATAGTGTATTTTTTCTTTTCAAAAAATTATATAAAAAAATTACGTCATACACTGTGATAGAATCTCATACACATACACTGTGATAAAGTAGTATATATTATGTTATTATAATGTATGAGACTGTAAAACCGATAGTGTATTGGTGCTTATCTTGAAACCATAACCGAGCAGTCCAAATTTATAAATATATTGTTGAATGTCTGTGGAGATTTCTTTTTAAAAAATGACATATGTAGGATTTGAAGAATTGATTTTCAAATCCAATATACATGGATGTAGGGGTGGCCAAACGGCCCGCGAGCCCAGACCCGGCCCGGCCCGGCCCGGCCCGGACTTTGGCCCGCCCGGCCCGGGCCCGACCTTCCATAGGGCCGGGCTTGGGCCTTGGTAAAAAAACCCAAAGCCCGTCCCGGAAAAGCCCGCCCGTAGGCCCGGGCCCGGCCCGGTCATGGGCATTAAAGTTTTTTAAAAACCCTCCCCAACGGATATTTTTTGAAACCCTCCCCAACGGCTATTTTTTGAAATTTGGTGGACTCGACTAACGGCTATATTGGTATCAAAATTTGAATTTTAAAATTCACAAAAACACTATAAATACCCCACAACCTTTCAAGTTTCAATCACTTATCTCTCATACTCTCAAACTCTCTCAAATTCTCTGAAGTTGCTCTATGAAGTTCAAGTGGAATTTTTGTGTTCTTTGCTAAATTATTTGATCAATCTCTTTGAAACGCTGTTCATCTTTCTTAGATTATTTATTCCAATATTTTTAAAATTACAATGGCTGACAGTTCTGCAGATAATGCTTTTAGAGCTGATGCTGAAAATCCATCAGTTGGTTCCCCTGCTGTAGATGAAGTTGGTACCTCCAAACCAAAACGAAAACCTTCAGTAGCTTGGGATACTTTCGACAAGATAAGTGTTCAAGATCCTACAAAACCTGCGGGATATTTCAAAACAGTTGCTAAATGTCGTTTCTGTGGTAAGGAATTAACTGCTAATTCTTGTAGTGGCACTAGCCACTTAATTAGACATGCTGCTGAATGTACCCGTAAAATTGTTGGATCTAAATTTCAATCACAATTAAATAGATCTTCGACTGGACAATTGTCAAATTATAGTTTTAATCAAGTTGTTGCTAGAAGAGAAACTGTGAAATATATAATCAAGACTGAACAACCATTTTCAAGGGTTGAAGATCTTGATTTTGAAGAGTGGATCCAAAAAGCTTTTGGTCCTCAATTTCAACCAATTTCTCGCAACACAGTTAAGAGAGATATCGAAAAATTATATGCTGAAGAGAAGACATATTTATTTGTAACCCTTAGTAATATTCCTGGAAGAATTTGTTTAACTTCTGATTTATGGACTTCTAACCAACCTTTATGTTATATTTCACTAACAGCTCATTTCATTGATGCAAATTGGATATTGCAGAAAAGAATTATTTGCTTCTCCGATCTTGATGCCCCCCATACAGGACAAGCGATGGCAACTAGTATCATCAACCAACTTCAAAGTTGGGGTATTTATGAGAAAATTTTTACAATTACTTTAGATAATGCTTCTTCTAATGATGTTTTAGCTAGGTTCCTAGAAAGATGCTTGCCTTCATGTACAACATCCAAATTATTACATGTTCGTTATTGTTGTCATATACTCAATCTTATTGTGCAAGATGGTTTAGAAGCCGTTAAGCCATTTATTGAGCGTATAAAACAATCTTTCATTTATATTTTTTCTTCTACAAGTAGATATCAAGAATTTCGTCAAGCATGCAAAACTGCAGGCCTTAGAAGTAGAAAAATACCGACGGATGTTAGACATCGGTGGAATTCTACTTATTTGATGATTGAAGCAGCTCTTCCTTATAAAAATGTTATTAGTACATATTTGTTACAGAAAAATTATGATGATGAAATTAGTCTTGAAGATTCGGCATGCTTAGAAATGATTAGAGATTTATTCAAAGTTTTTTATAATGCTACTGTTTGTTTTTCTGAAATTTATTATGCTACTTCCAACCAGGTACTACTACATTTGTTCCATATTTGTGATGTTTTTAACCAACATAGAAATGAAGTTGCTTTTGAACCAATTTGTGAAGCAATGGAGGCAAAATTTCAAAAATATTAGAAAAAAATTCCCATCATTTTTGGATTAGCCACTGTTATGGACCCTCGTTTCAAAATAAGTGGTCTAGAAATTTTTGTTGAATATATTTATCAATGTTTTAATGGTCCTGATAGTGGTTCGGATTATGAAAATATTGCTCAAATTAATTATGTTTTACAAGCTATGTTTGAAAATACAGGTTTCAAATGAAGAATACTCAAAGACAAAGCGGTCAATTCGATACATCCTCATCACAACAACCAAGAGAAAAATCAGCGTCAGGGTGGAAACAATTCAAGGTGAGACTAAGCACTCTGAACCGGTCGCTTGGTAGCAGTGGTACATCTGAACTACAACGCTACCTTCAAGAACCAAATGTCGAAGAAGACGATGAAGGGACTTTTGATGTTTTGGCATGGTGGAAAGGACAAGAAAATCGATTTCCTATTCTTTCTGCTATGGCTCGAGACTTATTGGCTGTTCCAGCTTCACAAGTTGCTTCAGAATCAGCATTTAGCACCGGAAATCAAGTATTGAGTGATTATAGAAGTCGTTTACATCCAGATGTAGTCGAGCAGTGCGTGTGCCTACGAGATTGGTACAAAGCACAACAAAGAACTCAGACTATCTTGGCTGAGGAGGCTCTGGAAGACCAATTTGATGATGTTGTAAATTTAAATTGAAATTTAGTTTAAATTTACTTGTATTCTTGTCGTTTCTTGAAGGATGGCTTTGGGTAGAGTTGTGCAAATGATAGATAAAATGGGTAGGTGCCAACCTAGTTGGGATGTACTCATTTTATTGTGATGCAGTCATCACCCATAAGCTAATATTAAATCATTGTAATGTTCCATTAATTTCTATGAATTTATAGTAGCTATTCAATTAATGTTCAAATATTTCTTGTTGTAAACTTATAATGTGCAATTATTGTGAAGTTATATCAATATTCAATTCAAATATTTTTATTGTTCAAAGTATTTTCAATTCAAGTTATTTAACTTTTTTATTTACTTTATTGTACGTTTTAATTTAACTAAAAAAATGAAAATAAATGTGGGCCACAAAGCCCGGCCCGGACTTGGCCCATTCGTGGCCGGGCCTATGGGCGGGCTCGGGCCTTATTTTGGACTTTAGGCCCGGCCCTGGCCCGGGCCCGAAGCCCCTCAGGCCCGGTCAAGGCCCGCCCGAAAAAAGCCCGGCCCATGGCCACCCCTACATGGATGTGACAAATTTAGTGACTAACTCCACAATAATTAAAAGGGATTTTTATTTTTAAGTTCTTGTAAACATGTCTGTTTAGGGATCGGTTCCTCACTTCTTCATATTTCTTTTTTAATCCCCATATTCATCCGCCTATTTGATTTTTAGTCCCTCCGTCAAACGTATGTCCATACACCGTTAACTTATGAAATGTGATTTATTTTTAAGTCCCTGTAAACTATGTTATTTAGTGATTAGTCCATCCATTTTTCATATTTTACAGGGACTAATCACTAAATAACATAGTTTACAGGGAATAACATAATTTATAGGGACTTAAAAATAAAATCACATTTAACAAATTAACGTGTATGGACAGATGTTTGACGGAGGGACTAAAAACTAAATAGGCAGTTGAATATGGAGACTAAAAAAGAAATATGAAGAAGTGAGGGACCGATCCCTAAATAGATATGTTTACATGGACTTAAAAATAAAAATTCATAATTAAAATTAGGTGAGTAGAAGTCACATCAATCACAACCTAAACTAAACTACTGCAACTGCATGATTACACCATAAATTTCCATATCCAACTGGAATGTGAATGTATTACTCTGCTCAACTTAAAAGTGAATATTCCAAGAAGGGTGCGGATACTCCCACCACACTATTTCACAATTCCACAGTTCAATGTTATAAAAAAAACCTAAATTCTCATTTTCATTATACTACATTAATCCTATCACCTATACATATTTCACCACCCCAAATCAAATGACAACACAATCCCACCACCTAAATCAAAATAAAATCAATCCCTTATTTCCCCTGCCATTTCTCCTGTATGACACACCAAGGTCAAAACACATAATGCAGAGTTGAGGAGTAATGTCATATGGAATTGATCGGGTTGAACTGAGGACTTCTGCAAACTATGATATCTCTATGACACACCAATGTCGAAATATATCTTTCAGAGTTGACGGAGTAATGCCATCTCTAATTGATCGGATTGACACATAGCCGTCAACCTGGGGTTTTTATAAATTGAGATGTCTTTATGACACATCAACGTCGAAATACATAGTGTAGAGTTAACGGAGTAATGTCATCTAGAATCGATCATGTTGACACACCGTCATCAAACTGAGTTCAAAGAAAGTGAAATTGATCCATTCAACTAGTTCCTGTGGAGATTACATGTTGAAAATCGACTGGCCCATGTTGAATTAGGTTCACCATGTTGATATTACCTACAAATTTTCATGCATTACTAAACAATACCACATTGAAAATTCTTTGCATTGCCCACAGACATTCAAACAACATATACTAATTCAAAATATTTTAAAAAAACATGGCCTAAACAACTTGGTCCAAAAAAGGGGCCTAAACACATAAAGAGTGCGTTGCTGTCGATCGTTCCTCTGCTTTGACCTACACTGCCCCTTGGTTGAGTCGGGAAGTGGTGTTCTGTCTTTGAAATAGTAGATCACATGTTGAATGCCTACATCCATAGTGGTACCAACATAGCCCATATTAGGAAACATTTCGAGATAACGAACGACGTTGTTGATATGCTACATAATGAAAAACATTATATGATATATAACTCATTCTCACAAACTTAATATATGTAATATAAGGGTTTAAACCAAACAAATGGAATCATGAAACATGGCTTTCAATAAAAAAAAATAGAGCTCAAATCATACATTGCTCTAACAATACCCTATCTTCCTATCAAAACCCTAACTTTGAATTACAAAAATCTCAATACTTGTAATATAACGGTTTTAAACCAAACAAATGCAATCACAATTATAACTTGCAATCCAACAAAAAATAAAAAATCCAAACCATACATTTCTCTAAAATACACTAAATTCTTATCAAAACCCTAATTTATAATTAAAAAAACACACATTACTTGTAATATAAGGGTTTAAACCAAACAAATGGAATAATAAAACATGGTTTTCAATCCAAAAAAAAAAAACATAGAGCTCAAACCATACATTGCTCTAACAATACCTTAGCTTTCTATCAAAACCCTAACTTTGAATAAAAAAAATTTCAATACTTATAATATAAGGGTTTTAGACCAAATTCAATCATAATTATAACATGCAATCCAAGAAAAAAACCATACATTTATCTAAAAATACCCTAAATTCCTATGAAAACCCTAACTTACAATAAAAAACCCCAATAACTAAAAAATTGGAAGAGATCCACTAACTTTGAATCACTAATAACAATAGAGTTAAAAGAGATTTGAAGAAACATTTACCCGTTTATATGTTTGGGGGCGTCGTGGGGGGCGTTAGGACGGACTGTGGTAGGGGATCATCATCACGGTGGGCTCACAGCGGGCTCATGACGAACTCACGGTGGACTCTCGATGGACTGATCGACTCACGGCGGACTTCCCACCACCGGATGTGAAGGAGAAGACCAAAAAAGGAGAAAGAAGGGGGGAAGAGAGAGGAGTTTATTTGAAAATGGTTTGGTGGTGGGGTTGGGATTCCATTGGTAGTGTATTTATTATGATGTGGGGTTGGTGAAAACTAAATTGGGAGGTAGAGGGTTTAAAAAGGTGGTGCCACTAATAACTTGGTTGGTGGGAGTAACCGTACCCTTTCAAGAATATTTTACATCCCTCCGAAGAAATACTGAGATTGTTAAGCTATTACCCTAATGTCAAATTTTCCATTTCTAGCGAATCCTACTTCCAAATTTATATCATTCCTTCTCATGTGTCATCAATTAAGAGAAGTAGGGAGTGTGTGTTAATGGAAGGGTGGATAATTTAGGGGAATTTTCAAGTGACTTACATAATTTATCTTATTTTTGTGATGAAGAAATCCAACATTTATTAAGAAATCTCAGTTACACAAAATCATTATTCGATAATAAACCCAACCAAACACACAGTTTCAGGCAATGTGCCAATACAAATGATTCACATTTTCAACAATTATTTGCAACATCAATTGGATATTGACATGAAATTATAAAATTAAATAATGTTAAATCCAACCTCGTGTAGTCTTCATTTATTTCGATTTTTTTCAATAAACAAATCATAATAAATTTTCTACCTCTTATAGACGTGTTGGTTTAAAAAAATTACATAAAAAAGATTAGGAGGCTCACATGAAATGATTATTTTACATGATCTTCAGCTGTTATTTCAAGACCCAAAAAGGGATTCTGAGTATCTGACACGTCACAAAGCTTGCACCTTTTACTGAGATATGAAACAAATTTGTCCCAACATATAAGATTCGAAATCCAACATTCATACCTATGTACACATATAAAATTACACAAAGTGTATTCAGATAAAAATCAAAATAATTGGACTCCTGTTCTTGTCTGCCGTGGTTAGTTAATATATTCCTTTCTTTTCTCATCCTAAAAGGGAGAGACTGTCTGAACCAAAGCCAGTGAAAGCTTTTCATAGCGTGACTTCGGCTCGAACTCAAAGAATCTGAAGATTGACAGACCCATTTCGCCCGACACCGGTCTATGTTTGTGGGTTGTCTGTCTTTGGAGGATCAGAGAAAGATTGGGTCTTTTTGTAGAAGTTGCTCTTCGGGAGCTCCAGCAGAACCATTAGAGGTGAATACGTGTTCTTGGGGGTTTATTTGCAACTGGGTTTTTGTTGGGATGATTTATAGCTTTGGATTTTGTGTTGGAAGCATTTGGTTTTATGTGGATTAAATGAACAAAGAATACTTCCTCTTTTTTTTAATTCCATTTTGGGTACTTGTCTATTGTGATGGAATCATAAAAGATTTGCTATGTATTCTCTGTTTGAAGCTCATCCAAATATGCATTTTTTAAAAATTTTATTTATGTTATTTGTAGAAATATTGATTAGTTTTAAATTGTTTTGGTCATGATATTAAGTTTTTTTATTTTAATTTTTTAACATATAACAATTCATTGATTATATTTTTTTTTATCTTGATTCTTCTAAGCTTATATAGTATGACATTTTGTTTGCAAGTAAGATAACTTTCATTTTCTTCAATTTATTTGAAATTCCTGTACTTAACTTAAATATGTTATAGGTTAATGTTAAACAATTTTGATCCGTATGTAATATTGGTGTCATAGAGAAAACCACATTTTCTTTTTGTATGGCAACATAATCCTATAGATTCCCACTTTCCCCTTTTAAATCTTTCATGAAGTCATGTTATTAATTAGCATATCATATTTTTAAAATTAAAATGATCATGTCACATTTTTCTAACATCCTTCAATCCACTATGCACAATTTCAAATTTTCATTTGAAGGCTTGAACATTGGATTTTTCTTTATAAATGCTACGTATAGAAATGTATAGAAAAAAATGATCTGATAAATGTGAACTGGTGGCAGTGGCAAATGAAGTTCTCTCTCTCGAAATTTTCTCAATCAAACAGGAACATTAGAAAAATTATTGTGGTGTCAACTAGATGGATGAAAATGGGATCGAGTCATATCATGTGTTGGAACTCAGGTCATAGAAGACATCTGTCTAATAATCACACATACCACTATATTGCAGGCAGTGAAATTTCACCTATTCTACTATTCTCAATTTTCTTAACAGAATCTCATCAAACATATAACGTACCAATACAAATTTTGAACTGAGACTAATATAGATGAAGAAAACGCCTCTCATTTTTCGATCAGAAACTTTTGTTGCATACCATCTTTGTTTTTCCAGTTGGTAAATATTCTGCTCAAATTAGCTTCCTAAAACTTATTCTATGTCATTTATTTGGCTGCAGTCTGTCCGTTCAAAATGTTCTGGTGTTGAGGCTATTGTCCTCTCTATTCAAAATGAGTTTCAAATTTGCTGTGTTACTCTTTTTCTGCTCACTTTCGGGAATCTTGGCTCAAGATCCTCTGGATGCAACAATTATAATAAGAGGAGTTTCTACAATGGCCGAGACAGATGAAAATTTTGTATGTGCCACTATTGATTGGTGGCCTCCTCAGAAGTGTAACTACAATCATTGCCCATGGGGAGAGTCTTCTGTTCTTACTCTGGTCAGGCTTTAAACTAGTTTCACTTCGACAATTTCTTTGTCATCTAAGATTTTTATTTATGAAAAAAATGAAGCTGTGTTTTTCTTTGATCATCTCAGGACGTACATCATCCTTTTCTGGCGAAAGCCATCCAAGGTTTGTGTCACATCTCATGCTAAAATTGCGAACCATATCCTATTCATTTTCATTCCATTTATTTGGTGGTTTTAATTCTCAACTTGTAGCTTTTAATCCTCTGAGGATAAGGATTGGGGGGTCCTTGCAAGATCAAGTCGTTTATGGCGTGGGAAGTTCATATCCGTGCCTTCCATTTGCCCAGATGGCCGCTGGATTATTTGGGTTTTCCAAAGGTTGTCTGAGCATGGATAGGTGGGATGAATTGAATCTTCTATTTCAGAGCACAGGGTAAGGATTCATAGCTATATGTTTCCTTTATTTTCTCACTCATGGTGAGTATCTTATTCCTAAATTTTCTCTGGGAGGCCTCTTATTGTGTGGCTAGTGTATAAGGAGAGAGGCATTTTTATATTTATATTTAACAGACATTAAATTAATTTTTCGTATAAAATCAAACCAGCATCTAATGCACTCTTAATTGTGGCAGTATAACATGCCTAGCTCGCGATGGAAAATTATACTCAAGTTGGAATTAACATAAAAAATAATGTTGGAATTATAACAAGTTCTAATCTCGTCAGCCAATTTGATAACTGAATTCTTTCGAGGCAGAGCTATTGTGACATTTGGCCTAAATGCTCTTCGTGGAAGGCACAAAATTGGGAAGGGCATTTGGGGAGGACCTTGGAACGCAACAAATGCTCGCAACTTCATAGAATATACCATTTTGAAGGGATATCAAGTCGATTCTTGGGAATTTGGTATAATTTCAGTTTTATAACCCATTTCCTTCAAAAAAATAAAAATAAAAATGCCATCACTAGATTCCATGGCTAATTGAAACATTTCCCTTCATGGTAGGAAATGAATTGAGTGGGGACGGCATTGGTGCAAAAGTTGGTTCTGAACAGTATGGGAAAGACTTGATACATCTTAAAACACTTCTTGATGATTTATACAAGGACTCTCGCTCATGCCCATTGCTATTGGCGCCTGGAGGATTCTATGACCAGCAGTGGTATGCTAAACTTCTTCAGTTTTCAGGGCCAAATGTTGTTAGTGCCTTGACACACCATATATATAATTTAGGTCCAGGTACGTATATGATACTTCTTGCCACATGACTACAATTTCATCTCTTAAACTGTGACTAAATACTGAAGGAGCAGTTATTTGTTATTCAAAGTGATCCATATATAATTCTTGTGAAATTCAATCACTTGAACTGCGACAAAATACTGAAAGAACAAAAGCTTCTCTATGTGATGCATTCTTAGGCAGCAATTTTTTCCAGGTTCTGATCCCCATCTTACAAGAAAGATAGTGGATCCTCATTACTTGAGTCGGGTCGCTGACACGTTCAGAGAAATCCAACTAACCATTCAAAGACATGGACCCTGGGCCTCTGCTTGGGTTGGCGAATCTGGTGGTGCCTACAATAGTGGTGGCCATCTTGTATCTGATACCTTTGTGAACAGTTTCTGGTATTCTTCCTCTCCTTATAACCATCGATTAAATTGCCAAATTTTCATTAACCACATCGTTCTGTCCTAATTTTACATGGTTATAACTTGGAAATTCCCTATGAACTCAATTCAGGTACTTAGATCAACTTGGGATGGCATCCAAATACAACACCAAGGTCTATTGTAGACAAAGTTTGGTTGGTGGAAACTATGGTCTTCTTGACCAGACAACTTTCATACCCAATCCTGATTACTACAGGCAATATCTTCTGACCCATTACCAAAAAATGTGAATATTAATCATCTAATGCAAATTTTAAATGAATCAGTCTCATATCTGATTGGTTATGTGCAGTGCTCTACTGTGGCATCGACTTATGGGAAAGGTGTCCTTTCAATTGATCTGAGTGAGTCTCCATACCTACGTGCCTATGCGCACTGTTCAAAGCAAAAGGTGTGACACATCTGATCAATTTTACTGTTATTGCTTCCAAAATCATGCCAGAAAATGTGATATATTTCATTATTGATTGGGTTCCAAGGTTTAGTGATCAGAATTTCTCTAGGCCAATTGTTCACATTCATGGTTAGGTTATTTGGGTTATATGCCGGCTTCTCAGTCTTGAACAGCCAAAACAAAACCAATCCATTCATATATATTGACATTCATTAATCAAACATGTTTGAATGAGTGTTTTTTTTTTAATTTTATTATCTCCCGTGATGAGTAGATCAATCCTTGTCAAAAGTTTTCTGACAGTGAAAGTCCACTGTTTCAGCCTGGTGTCTCTCTACTACTGATCAACCTGAGCAACAGCACGACATTCAGCATTACAGTCCACAATGATTTGAACATAAATAAGCATACAAGACGAACCATTTCAAAGGATGATTCCTTCATACACGGCCTCAAGAAATCGGTCATTTGGGTGGGAACGAAATCATCGGATGGAATGGTAAAAAGAGAAGAGTATCACCTCACACCAAAAGATGGGAATCTCCATAGCCGAACAATGCTTCTCAACGGGAGTCCTCTAGAGCTGACTGAGGATGGAGACATTCCACCAATGGATCCTTTATTAGTCCCTGTGGACTCTCCAATCTCCGTCGCTGCTTTATCCATTGCATTTGTTGTACTCCCAGACTTTGAGGCTCATGCGTGCCTATGATTTTCGTTGTGCACACTTCCTACTTGTCCTATACTTAGTTTGAGTTAAACTTCGTAATTTTTGTTTGGAATTGCAGTTGAGGAGATGTAAGGTCATGGTAATTGTGTAAAGGCTTGGTCTCGATTGACCCAAGCTGGGTCCTTTAGCTACCTTATGATGCAAAATAAGATCGAATTATGTCTTCATTTATTTATTATTGTTCTTTAATATTTATGTAAACCTTAAGAATCAAATATGGATAATTTCCATTTCAAAACTGTTGACGTCTAGGAGTTGTGGTCCTTATTATTCAGTTTGAATGAGAAAGGGAAGGTAGTCTCACTTGTTGATTGTTAAAAACTTCCAATGGGAATTACTGGACCTTTCCCGATCCACCAGCAGTAGATGATCGGTCTTTTCTTGTGGATCGCATTCTCTGGAAACACAGAGAAGCGTGAAGCAAAAAATTCTTTAAATGGGGTTTAAGTTTGTCATAACTTATTTCAAGGTTGGTAACCAGAACTTTGTCATCCTGGAGGTTTGGGGTTGTCTGATGCCTCATTATTTAAGGAACCCGAACCTGACCCAACTCAACTGGGCTGGGTACCCTATTACGACAGTCTCACTGCCATCCTGAATTCATAACAGCAATCATCTTAAATAACTGTCAGAATTGCTGATGAAACTTCTCCAAAAAATTGATGTTGTTCCTCCCACACCTGTTGAAAGAGGTCACCGTCAATTAAATGGTTAATTCCTACGTAGTTATATGTAACCGAAGTCAAACAATACTCGCTTGATGCCACTACCGCTGTGAAATGATAAAATAATTCATTCCCCATCAAGATCTCAATAATGCATGCCTTCATCCGCAAGGCAACCTTGATAATCACAATTAGAATCTCACAAACAAGGGGGATTCGGGACACCTTTTCTGGATGGCTGAATTAATCTTTTCATATAAAAAAAATATTTCTTGATAAAAATATCAATTTTTTTTTTGTTGTCATATAATGCATTTGAAATAAAATAAGTTTATCAAAAGATTAAGCCCCGTTTGAATATGAGTTTAGATAGATTCTGCATTTAGTTTTTTAGACACAATTTTAGCATTTAGCTTTTCAGACAGCATCTTCCATTTTTTAGGTCAAAAAATCTTGCGGTTAAAAATCTAATAAAACACTGTACTTTTTAAAAGTTGAGTCAAATATACAGTTTGAAGAATCTTAGCGTTTCAACTTCACATCCAAACGCATCCAACTAAGACAAAACAAATTTACTAAAACAAAAGCTGATAATTAAATACTATATTCAAAAAAAAAAAAGATACTAAGTAGAGAAATTCACAATCAAAGTCCAGCTGAGAATAATATAGAGAGATTAAAAAACCAAATAATAAAACATTATTGAAGTTGAGCCTTGCGGTGTTTTAGAGAGTAGAATTCATCAATTAAAGTCTGAATCAATAATTTCATGAACAAGTAGTATATAAGTTTTCTAGGTCACGTATTACCAATATCATATATAAAATTATGAATGATGAATCACAAATAAAGATTAAAATCTTTAAACAATATAATAAAAAATCCACGTCCATTCATTCTACCACTCTTATTTATTAATTAATCTAATTCAATCACCCCATGTAAGCAAGAAATAAAGACAAAAAATTACATAATAAATTGAAAGAATAAAAAAATATAAAAATAAAATGGAGGTTTGTATATCATACATACTGTTGGTTGGTGTGAAGGGAATTATTCATCATTCACAACTACAAGATGTAAAAAAAAAGAGATGTTCAATTAAGGTAAATTAAGGTTTATATGGCAAGTATATTTTAAGGTTTTTTTAAAAACCGTGGGCTGGATTGGTATTTTGGGGTCTTTAAACAAAATATGGGCTGGGCTATATTAGAGGTTTTCTTATAAAACTGGGTTGGGCTGATGAGGTATTTTTTAACAAAATCTAGCCAACCCATGGCCCGCCCTGCTCACAAAGGAAAATATTATTTATTGGTTTATAAAGTGACATTCAAGACTTACTATGCATGACAAATTGTAGTTGGGTCAACTGGGGGAAGGGGGTGGGGGAGCATTTAATTTAGGTTAATGACATTCAAGTCCTTGTAAATATAATTAATCTCATACAAGTTCTTGTTAATGTTGAGACAAACACACGTCCTTGAAAAATTACAAAAACCTATATACATCTCTGATTTCAACAAAAAATAATTATAACTCATTCTACTTATTTAACCATAATCTATACAATGAAATGACTAAATTATCCTTAATTTTTTCACCATTTTCAAACAATACGTAAATGAAGAAATATATAAAAAATCTTACAAGGATAATTTGATCTTTGAGGAGATTAATTTATTTTTATAATTGTTTATGGAGACTATAATGTCTACACAATTACATAATGATTGTTAAAGAGTAATTATTATGATAATATTGTCATAATAATTACTCTTTAACAGTGATAAAATATTATGAGAACATTCTGTTAAATTGAATGGAATTTTAACTTAATGATGATAATTAAGTTTTTCTGAGTTTCAGAGGCTCATGCGTCTCCCTCAACTTTCTCATAACTTGTATAGAATTACTCATGTTTGCAGAATGTAAATGTTTTTAACCCTTAATTTATTTATAGTTCCGAGTGATTCCAAAGAGGAGGATTGAATCGGTCAATAAATGAATGAAGGTGCAGCTTTAGCTATAAAAGCTTCTGTTCAGTTCAAGCTATAGTTACAAGATAAGAGCCATATCAATCAATGCCTAGCTAACAAGCAAAAAAAAGATTAATTATTAAGAACAACAAAACATGGGTTGCTCCGTTGCTGTCTGTCCATTCTGTCCCTTCTATCCAGAGATGAACCATATCACAACTTCAATGCCACAGTGAAAGATGCCGACGACAAGTCCGATCTCCTAAACCGAGTCCGTTCCAGCGGCGGCATCTACTTGAATAACAAGAGGATCAATTAATTAGAAAGTGAAACATATTTTCCTGTGCATTTTTTTAGTTCTCTGTTTATTAATTAACCTTTTCTGTTTCATGTGTTACGCGAGGTCACTGTTGATCGCTTGGTGGGATAACGAGCTATATTGGAACTGGATCCCTTCAAACGAATCTGGGTGGGTGTATCTATTAACTAATTTTACATCCTGTTTTTGGAACCATTTTGTTAACAATTTCCCATAAAATAAATCAGTTTTTTTAAGGGGCAATGGGGGGGAGTTAGTGATTGGAGGATTTAATTCCGGGGACTCAACGGGAAGGGTGACGTTCGGTTTGTTCGATATCGCAAGCGGACAGTGGAAGGGAGGGCTCGTCGTCAAACATGGTACGTCCAGTCAGGGCCGCCTCCGCTTGATCATCATCAGCTTTGTTTTGTTTGTAAATGTATGTATCCACGGGAAATGTAGTTCAGCTTGATTATTATTATGTCATTATTTTCTGTAGTAGAGGAGGAGTACCACGGAGGAATTAAAAAAACAAGCTAACCCTGCACCTCGATGCGCAAGGTTCCCCCCTGAATAAAACCTGACTGGCACGTGCACAAACATGCCCCCACCAATCACTAGTGAGATGAGTCCACCGGCACCAAAGACTGGTAAATTTTGACCTTCATACAACATATACGCACATTTATCTAAATTATATTTTTTTAAAGATATAATTTAGGTAAATTTTACACCTCCATCTAGCGTGCGACGTAGCCGGGGCAATATCCTAAAGCACGACGATATGACAAACGTTTTCATCTAAGATGGCAACATCGTAATTTTGTGAGTGTGTTAATTTTTTAAGAAATACCTTCTAAATGTTCATTCATTCATCTATATCCAAAAAATTATAGGCATGGTGATAATTATGCCTATCGATTAATTTTGCTATGAATAACTTCCAATTATGCATTCATTCATCAATACCCAAAAAAAAAATAAGACGTCTCATCTGTTTCCTTCCACGCCAATTTCCCTTTTTTTCATCATATGTGGCTCTTTCTAATAATATGGATTTGAAATCATGGTAATTTAAATTTTGAGGACTATGATTTGACATTTAAGATAATTAAATTTAAATGATATAATGTTATAATATGTATTAGAGTCAAATTCTTTTAAAACAGAGACCTTAATAATCTTGGATATTAGAATATCGATTTATTTTTAAATTTTTTGTTACACCTTCTTTATTAAAGTATTTGAACTGCATTCTTTTTTTGTTTTGGATATTATAATATCGATTTATTATACTTGAAGAAATCGAGTTTATAAAATCATTATGATATTGCTTGGTAAAAATTATGTTTTGCTTACCTATAAGCCCACGATAATATGTATACACTTTCTTAATGTGATTTATGAATTATAACGTTTTTTCACAATTTAATCCTTAATGTTAAAATAACATCATTTAACTGTAATACTTTGAAGTCTAAGAAATATAAACTTCATTTGTCATTTGAAAATTAATTTTATTAACTCACGTGGATGCGCGTACAATAAAACTAATATATATACAATAGGTGCGGTTTTTGTTTAGTTGCACTTTTTATGTTCTATCTTCGTTATTTTTGTCGTTAGTGATAGTTTTTGGTTTACAGAAAACATTAACAGATTATTTTTATCCACCTCTTAAAATTATTATCTAGATTTGTGTTAATTTACTCTAGTAGGCTAAATTTTATTCTTTCTAATCAGCCAAGTCTTTTTTTTTTTTTTTTGGTAGAGAGGCCCACAAGGGACAAATATAACAACAGTGCTCAAGGCCTAAAACTACGGCCCAGAAGGGCAAGAACACCCACAAGGGGTTAGACGGGTTCAAACCCGTGACCTCCTTATTGGAGGGTGCATCTCAACCACCTTGCCAGGCGAGGGGTGATGCAATCAGATGAGTCCTTTGGTTGTCTCTTGCCTCTCGGTCAATCTAACTCTTATTTAATTATCATCCTAAAGATTTAATTGGATTGATTTGACGGTCATGGATGTCAACAAAAATGTATTAAATTGATTTAAAATATAAATAAACAAGTTGAAGTTAATGGTTATACAATATGATCCTATGTATTTAAAGAATCTAGTTTTCATGCACGTGCATCCGCGCGAGTTAATAAAATGTACTCTAATATGAATAAAAACATATTATGATATTAATAATCAATTAACTGATTTAAATATTTTATCTGTATTCAGAATTCAGAGAGAGAGAGAGAGACTACAAAAAAATTTGATACTGAGCTTTGTGAAAAGAAAAAAATTTATGAAATTTTATGAAATAGTTAGTTTTATCCTAAATTATATTTTCTTATGTAATAGTAAATATTCAATAATATTTATGATACTAATAATCAATTAAATGATTTAAATTTTTTCATCCGTAGTCAGAATCTAGAAAAAGAGAGAGAAAGACTAAAAAAAACAATTGGAATACACTTCCTCCTTTAAAAAAAATTTATAAAATTTTATGAAATAGTTGGTTTTATGATCATTAATATAAACATAAATATGAAAATTAAAATTAAAAATATAGTAGAGACTTACCATAAATAATTTTATGGGCTCAAATTATGACACTACAATATTTTTTTATATAATTTCATAGGTATATTAATAGTCAAAAAAAATTTTCATTATAAATCTTAAAAATTTTATTAACTCGTGCTTACATGATTTCAACTGCATATCATTAAAATGCATTTATATAATAAGTTATGTAATATCATTTCTTGTCATGTGTATATAATTTATTAATAGCACCAATAATAAAGTATCTAATAGCATTTCTTGTTATGTTTTCAATTTTTTTTTAATAATATTAATAAATTTCTATTTTCTCATGTAATAATGTTTTCTCATCACTCTTCGAGGTAAGCTCTTTCTCGTAGAACTATTTATGTTTTATCAAAATTCTCAAACAACAATGTAATCATAAGATTTAATAGTAATATTTAATAATATTTATGATATGAAAATCAATTAACCAATTTAAATTTTTTTATCCGTAGTCAGAACCAAGAAAAGAGAGAGAGAGACTAAAAAATAATTGGATACACTTCCTTCTTGAAATAAAAAAATTTATGAAATTTTATGAAATAGTTATTTCTAACCATTTTTCAGGGACCGATTTATAATTAAGACGGACCTAGGGGCGTCTCTGTAAATTTCCTGACATGGGAACCTATTTACAGATAACCACAGAAAAGAACAAATTTAGCCGATTTGTATAAGGACCTATTTATAAATAAGAGGGATACAGCTGATTTTATAAGGATCTATTTATAAATAAAATGGATACGGGGGCTTATCTGTAAATAGCCGATTAAAATGTTCACAGTAACTGGCCGATTAAATTCAAAATTGTCCCCACTGTTTCTATTAAATTACAAAAATGCCATGTTAGATAAAATAGTCGTTATCATGACAATTTATGACACAGAGTATTGATAATCCAAGATGTTTGACCTGACATGGTAAGTGTAATATTTTAATAAACATGGATCCCAATACATGTCGCTTTATCTATCACCTTCCTAACATATATAGCAATAGGTTTAATTCTTTGTTTAGTATAATCCGTCTAACCAATATGAATATCAATTTAACCTCAATTTAACCAATTTCCTTAGCAAATAAGCTTCATGAATTGGCAGTGCAAAATACAGACCACCTCTCCTATTCAATGTTGGCATCGGCAACAGGCCGGCCTGTTCAAATAGGGGCAAAGCCCGATCCTAGGCCCAAGCCAGCGGGTCCGGACCGGGCTGTCCTAGAGTCAAATATCCAGTTCCAGGCCCTGCCCATGGCTCCGGGTTTGAATGGGTCTTCCAGGCCAGTCCCGGAAGATTTTAAACAATTTTTTTTTTCAATTTTAAATTGTGCATTTGTATAATAATGTAAATAACACAAAACAATTCATAATACAATGTTAAAATTAATTGAATGTGTTATATTTATTGGAAAAAAAATATTTACATCCATTTGATTTTCAAAAATAAAAGATAATATGAATTAATTGGTTGAAAAATTGTATCACTACATGATATACATCCCAATTAAGTTGACATCTACCTATATGTCAATCTTTGCATATCCTAACCTTAATTCAAATAAAAATTAAATAAAATTATTAAAAACAATATCTCGTTTTCACCTAGTACCCACGGGCCAGGCTTGAAAGGGGTCCAATTCAGGCTGGTCCCGTGGGTCGGGTCTGGACCCGATCAAACCTAAAAACGGGTTAGTCCAGGTTTTAGCCCTTATGTGAGCCGGGTTTTCAGACTTCAGACCAAATAATGACCCTTGATTCAATGCCTCATCAGTGACCTAAAATGACAGTTAAAGATTGTACCACTGTTTATAGTTCCTTTCATTAAAATTATACTTATTTAAATCATTATGAAATTTACATTTACATGCTCTTATTACCTAAAATCCAAATACATTCTTTATTAAAAATATAAAATTATAAGATATATTGTGTACAACAGCACTTGATTTTAGATGCAGCTCCAGCAGGTCCCTTATAAAGACGAAAATACCCATGCATTCTTCAGCATGTCCTGTATAAATGCAAGGGTACATACGTCCATGTGGGCACATAAATCCCTCATCGTCTCTGCCCGGCTGCCTTTCTCGGGAAAAGGGTTTCAATGGCTTCCACTCCATCGCGAGGTGAGATTCTCTCACTGCTCCGATCCCTCCTCAAAACGTCTTCGAAGTTCAGCGACTACAACATCAGGGAGTACGTCAAGAGGAGGACCATCGACGCCTTCCGGGACAACAAGACCCTCTCAGATCCCAGCACGGTCTGCTCTGCTTTCATGGATGGAAAGACCCAACTTGAGATCGCGAGGAGGCAATCCATAGTTTACTCGCTATACGCACCCAGGGCGAAGAACATCATGGAAATCAAGAGCGGTTGATGGTGGAAGTGAAAAGGGTGGTCCTTTTCATGTGGGTTTGTGCTTCGGGTGAGAAAGATTGAATCTTTATATGGGTATGATGGGTTTTGGTTTATGGGTTTGGAACTTGATAGAGAAAAATCGAATTCTGAACATATTGAGTAAAAAATGAGTTTTTGTATACAAAAATGGTTCTTTGTGTTTGCTATTTGGATTTTGATTACATATTGATGTAGATAACTTTCATTTCTATTGCTGGTTCAGTTTATATGATAGCAAATATTAATAGATGCTTAGTAGTATTGCTGTTCTGGTTTTCAGTGCGATTATTCTGATTGTTTTTTTAATTATCTGATTGAGCTTAGTGAGAAACAAAAATGTGTGTTTTTTAAAATAAATATCATTGTTTTTCTTAATTATCTGATTGTTCATGGTACTTTAAATTGGATTTTGTTTTGATGGGTTCTTGAGTATATCCGTAAAGCAAGTATCGTCTAAGCATGTATGTGATAGACTTTAGCTTTTGCACTGTGGATTGGAGCATGTTCTTGTTCATTTTTTTGTGTATGTATTGCCAAAATCATTTAATATATTTCAGTAAAGGTTTTAGGTCTCACTGTGGTAGACATCTTATTGGATGATACATAAAATGTTTAGGATATTCAGTCGAGGTTAGCCACTGTTCAGAAAATGTTATCCCTTTCTCAACTCATGTTGGTATTTATTAATATTAGGCTGATACAATGATGCATGTTTCATGCATCTCTAATCAAAGTAAAATGTGGAACTCCATTCTGATGTGAAATCACCTTGGGTGGATGTAGTGATGCCCTTCTTAGGTGGGATAGAAATATGGGACCTCATTCATAAGTTCATAGTATGTAAGGATTTGGTGTGTTTTCCCTTTCTTAGTGGTGTAATTCTGCATAGTACTGAAACATAAATTTCTGCTTGTGTGCGCAATTTTCGCTTGCTTGTAGAATATCTAGTGATACTATGATAATCTGATTGATGATGAAATTCAGTATTCTTTATCCTTTTAGTGGAATTGATTTGCTCTTCCATTTTTTAAAAAGGTTGATGATGACTTTGGCAAAAATCTTGTGACTCATTTATTGCTGACTTCTTCATTGTTATAAAGCTATTCCATGTGTCCCTCTGGCTCCCTTTCATGATCAATCCATGTAAACCGTTTGAAACTTGAGGACCATATGCTCTTAGGTTCCTTTCCCTGATTGTCACTCTTCATTATGTATTTCCAATATATAATATCCTGATAGTTTTCCAAAAATAAAAATCAATCGGTTCAGGATAAACTTGGTTGCATCCCATGCTAAATTCTCAAGGATCCGAACAAAGAGTAAGAAAATTGTATGAACTCAGTTTACAGTCCGAGCACACATTTGAAAGATTTAAGATTACTTTATTTTTGTTTCTTAGTTATTCTTATGAAAAGTTTATACTTCAAACCATTCAATAGTGTAGAAACAGAAAGTTTAACTTTTTATAAAAAAAAATGAACAAGGTGGATTAACATGTTAGTGTCGTTATACAGAGATGTGACACGTTAGTTATGTTATGGGGTCAAAAAGGTCTCTGTTATAGAGGGTAATTCAAATATTCAATAGTTATATTACTATGATCAGAAAGGTCCAACTGGAATCATTGGCAGGCTATACATGTTTATCAATGTCGTGTCCGAAAACCTATTCTCCATTGCTTTCATGGGGATATTCAAGGATTGTTGGATTCTAAATAAAGTGGGAATGATTGTACATGATCTAAGTAAAATCACTTATTTAGATTCATTGGTTATGATTTGTTTCTATTCCTTCCATGGCTTATTATGAATGTAGAAGCAAAGAATTTCCATTGCTCAACACATCTCATTCTGAGCATTGATGAAGTTGAATTGAGTCATTAGTATGTTTTGCACCCTCTCTTTTAAATTCTTTTGCTTTAAATAGGTGATTGTCCAGTCAAAATTTATCCAACTTTTGGTGTGATGCGATGATTTTGTTTGGCATTTGTTGGGCCATTCTGCCATCTTGATGTATGTTTCTTTCAAAGGAAAATGTTATGCTCAATCCCTTTTGCAGATCACACATTTTGATTTTTATTGAAATATATATTTGGCTAATGAAATATATTCTTTATAATAAAAAAAATGAAGTACATGCCTATATGAATTGAAAGCATATATTTTCTATATTTCATAATAGAATATACATTGAAACAGTTGAGTATATATTGTTTTAGGTGATTTTATATATTGAGTTAGATGTAATGTCTGCAAGTTGCACCACAAAAAGGATCGAGTGTCTCAACTTTCTTTTTTTTAAAAAAATCATATTGTAGAGGTTTTTTAATCTCTGTGATTAGGGACCCCTTTTGATGCCAATTTTGGGTTGTTTGAAATGATTTTTTTGCCAATTGGAAGTCCCTGCAAGTAAACTATATTCAAGACCTGCTATTCCTATAATAACCCGAGGAAAGTTTCATGACAATGCAATTTTTTTGTCCCCTTCCCTTTTAAAGGGAGCACATGGTGAAGGTTGTATTCCATAAAATTTGATAGCCTCAGCTTGAATGGTTCATAGGGGACCCAATGCAACTGTATTTGGTATTCTTAAAAGTTGAATGTTAAATGTTTGGTATTACACCCCATCACTGTTACCTGATGATTGAATAATCAGCCACCAGAACATTACATCAGGAAAAATATATGCTATTGATAATGATGCAGGGATTATATGGGTCAGTGGTGTGTATGTTTCCCCAACCTTTTATTTTTAGATGTGGACATACCCACAATCATCCTTTGTTTCCTTCTCTTGTTTGTACTCCCTGGAAAGGGAAGACTTCTAAACCATCAACATAAAGCACCAGATATAGAAGGATGAACACAATCTTGCAATACCCACATGAATAACTGAAGATCAGAATTTGATTTCCAGTAATTACTATTAAAGAAGGTTTGTCTCAGAAGACTTCTAAGCTTATCTGAGTGTCAGTGCATCACCATCAAAAACATGATACATTCAATGTTGTATGCATTCAAGTTTCCAGAGCAACAGACAAAACCATATACCATAACCGCTTTTACTGGTATGTCCACTGGTACAGAAAAACAGAGAGAGGGAGAGAGGGGGGGGGGGGGGGGGGGGGGGGCGTGTACCCTACAAGAGATTTAAAAAGGGAGGCAAGAATCTGAATTTCATAAATCAAAGTAATACACAAGGATCCCTCATGAACATATTAATAGCAGCTCTGCTAGGAAGACCAAAAAACACCTCTACAAAAAGCTGTCGCATTGAGTGACTCTCGTCTTTCCATTAATTGAACTCATGTGCTTCTCTTGACTTCCAAATTAAAAAAAAAAAAACAAAACATTAAAATAAATGAATTAAAGAAACCCAAAGAAGAGTTCAATATAATTCAAATAAAAGAACTGTTAATATTGAATCAGAACATCCCCCATTGTAAATCCTTTCCATCAATCAACAAACAACCATTGCAAAGCCTTTTCAGAGACAATCTTGATAAAATAAGAAAACCCAAGATTCACAACCTCCGGAGGCTCCAAGAAAACACATTGTAGTGGAAAGAAAGAACAAGAAAGGATGGAAATTCTTCCACGACCTGTGATATATAAAGAACCCAAACAACAGAAACTGTAAAAACTGTATATAAATTCAGGTACCCATGAAGAGATCCTCTTCTCCTCCTCCACATTCAGTTGTGAAGTGGGTTTGGCCCAGACGGTACAAGCCGCTTATCAACGCCATATCTCGGATCAATCTCTTCTTCAAACGGTGGCGGCGGAGGCCAGTTTCTTGGGTGGTGGAAACAGAACAAGAGAGGCGGATTTCGCGCGCAGAAGAGGCTGAGTTGGTCATTGTGGTGGTGGTGATGGTGGAGGTGGTGGTGGTGATGGGAGGAGGAGATTGAGTTGGGTGAGGCTTGAACATGGGGTACTTGAGAGGTGGTGGAGATGAGGAGGGTGAACAAGATTATAATGTGAAGGGGGGTGGTGGTGGTGGTGGTGGAGCTCTTCATGCCTTGGAGGGAATGATGAGTGAATGTTGTGCTTGTGAGAGAGATGGAGAGAGGAGGTGGTGGTGGTGGGGATGGTGGTTTGGTTTCTTCTGTGTTGTTCTTTTGAGAGGACCATTTATGTTCTTCATGGGTGTCTTGCGTTTGTGTTTAAACCTTTCAAAAACGTACATCACCCCCTCTCCTTATGTGTGTGTGTGTATAATTATAATAGAGATTCAATGATTTTTTTTAATTTTAAATTATTAAAATTTGAATACATATTTAAATCTGATTTTAAAATCGTAAATTATAGACGAGTAATCATTAAATTCAATAAAGGGTAAAATAGAAATAAAAACTCAGTCTATTGCTCAATATCATAATAGAAAATAAAAACATCTTTTTTTGTTTTTGAACCCTCCAACTCTAGTTAACAGCTAACCACAACCGTCTATGTTCATGACCGACCCTGATCTACTGGAACGCCCACTCGCTCTCCCGACGAAGCTCCGCCTCCTCCTCCTCAGTGAAGTCATTCTCGATACCAAAAACCTCCCGAACCTCCTCGACCGAGAGCCTCCTGATCCGGTCCGCCACCTTCCGGCAAGCAATGTCCATGAGCCCCTCCACCACCATGTAGTTGGCCGCATTGATGACAATGAAGAGCTGATCATAGTCCATGTTCACAAACTCTTTGTCCCATGCCTCCAACTCCTCCTCTTGCTTCTTCTTCTCTTCTTCTGTCATTGCTTCACTGCTGTTGGTGGTGGTGGTGGTGGCTGGGCAGTGCCTCTTACAGTACTCTATGACCTTTACAAGGACTCTGGACTCGACATTGTATAAGGGGATGTTTTTTTTGTCATAATCATCTTCGATTAGGTTGCGTACGGTGACAGACATCAACGCCACCTCCCTTGGGACGTCGAACTCCTCCCCGTCGGAGCTCTTGAGAGTTATGATTGCTGTGTTGTTATCTGACATGGTTTCTTTTGATCTAGAGGAAGAGAAGGGCATGTAAGATTAGCAATGGAATTCATTGGATACATGAGAAGAAATATTTAAAGAATATTGAATCATCTAAAAAGTTCGTTTAACAAATCTTTTAGAATTAAAATTAAATATATTTAGTAAGTATCTTTAATTTTGAAGGAATAAAATTAGGATATGTTGATGTGATTTGATTAAATTTGATTTTAAAATCTTAAAATATATTTGAGATTTATATTTAAAATCTTAAACTTTGAATAAATAGATACTAGTAATTGTAAAATTTATGAGAGAGTAAAAACTGAGTCACTTTTCTAAATAATAGAGAATATTATTCTAGATATTTATAATGATGATAACATCTCTATTTATATGTAACAATTGTTTACAAATTTTATCTAAAAATTCTAAAATATATTTAAAGTAAAAAAAAAATCCTATTCAAATCTAAATAGTTAACTGTCCCACAAAAATTAAAAAGAGATCTATAAATTCAAAATTCAAATTAATGATTGGAATGTGATCAATATCCAGTACTTCAGGGGATTAAAAAAAAATAGAACGAGTAAAGCTATACCACAAGATGCAATGAAAATAATAATTAAAAGAATATAGTAAATGATTTGCATACAAAACTCTCCAAGGAAAAATTGGTGAGTAAGTTTGAAGAAAGAAGAAATTAAAACTAATTAACCTCCAATCACAAAATAATAAGAATTACCGAAAGACAATTGAAACACAATTGACAATTGAGAGAATTCCCAAAGCAGACTTTATTTATATAACAAGGAAAACAACTAGACCTTAAATAAAAACAAACAAATTAAATATCTTAACTGAATGAGAAACTGAAATGGATCCTAAATTTATCAAATAAACATTTCAACTGAAAATACCTCAACCAAATAACATCTATACAAACCATGCATTACAACTTGCTATGCACGTGAAAGAAAATACTTAAACCAACATATATATTTCCATTGATTATTTAAATAAATCGTATACATAATTGAATAAACCTTTTTGGTTTCAGAACATAATAATAATAATTTTATAAAAGAAAAGGAGAAAATAAAAGAATCACAGAGACTATAGTTGCATTAAGACTTTACCTTTGTTAGAATAAATAAAAAACTTCGTCTTGAATTGGTTGTATTAGAGGAGCCCCCAAAGCTCTATTTATAGATACAAAAAATAAATTTTAAAATTGGAAATATCAAATTAGGAAAATAGAAAAATTGGAATATTAAACAAAAAAAGAGAAAAATAGGAATATAATATATATGTTAATAATCACTGTTTAATAACCCGTAGTATCTATAACTTACTAAAACGAAAGTTACCCTTTTTTTCATTTCTATTTTTATCATCCCATAAATTTAACAATTATTTATATCTATTTATTCAAAATTTAAGATTTCAAATCTAAATAAAAAATATATTTTAAAATTTCAAAATCAAATATAAGTAAATCATATCTATATATTCAAATTTTAATAATTTAAAATAAAAGATATCTACTAAAATCTACCCATGCTTACTAAATCCATCTGAGTTAAATCTTATAATATTATTATTATGTTATCTATATTATAATAAGAAAAAAATTATTACAAAGTATACATATTTAATGCCTTGTATGTTAAAAAAGAAATAAAATTTTTGGATGATTCAATATTCTATAAAAAAAATCTTCTATAGACTATACTATATTATTCATATCAATATTATAGTTACATTATTACATTTAGGTATACGTGCATTTGTTACATGTATAAAACTAGTATATAGATATATGAATATTTTAATGACGAACATTATTTTGAAACCCTAGACCCTTGTTTGAGTAAAATTAAGAAACACATACGGAACAGGGTGAATAAACCCAAGAAACAAATAAGAGTATGTAAATTAGCTGCGATTGTTCTTTAATACATGTATATATATGAAAGGAATAAATATTACGTGTGAAGAATGTTTGCGAGTAGTAAATGGGGGCTAAAGTGCTAAACCATATTACACTAATTCAGTTTTTATTTTGTCACTGATACATCATACAACCATATTGAATGGGACTTCTTTTGGAAGGGGTGAAAGGCCAGCAGATTTGGGTCTAGGGGCAGACAGTTAATGCAATTTAAATAAAAGTGAATTGAAGGATGTATAGTACCCAGCACTGTTTCTCCTTCATATGTTACAGCTGTTTTGGGGCTTTTGTGGTGCCTCATATAAAGGAAAGGCCTTTCAGATGTCGCTTTAATGCTGTTTTTAACTGTCTGATGAATTGCCTCAATATTCAAGTAGAAAAAAAAATGAACATTTAATAATCTTCTCAGTTAAGAATGTAAAATTAAGGTAAGATGATCATGAACTGATACTTGTGAACTAAATATTTGATATAAATCAGGATAAAAACACACACAAAGATAGTTGCATAACATAGGATTAGATACTCTTCTCAGTGAAGAACTTGTGAAGAGTACTAATTCAATTTTTTTTCCTTTTGCTTGGTAGTCTGGACACCATATTCAATTTAAGATTTGTAAACTCAATAAATTGAAGGAATTAAATTAGTCATGATTACAATCATCCTGGTATACAATGACTATAGGAATAAATTTTCAATCCAAAATTTTGGAAAAGAGGGTCACAGCAGAGTACAAATTACAAGTGTGGTATTCCAAACAACGTACACGAAGAGGGTAATATGCAACTCAAAAACAAATCAGTTACTACTTCCCAGTCAATCTTCATTGAAAGGTCAACAGTTCTCCCAGTTTGAACTGGAAGCTATAGCCATTGCATTCTGATGCGCTGATGAAAAGAAAATTTTCAGTGCCCCCTCACACAAGACTGAACATCTTATAATAGCCCATGATCGGTAAATCCCACGAAACAAATTCCTGCCCTAAACCTGCAAAAAAACAAGCTAGCAATGTGTTCCACGAGAATATTTTTCCCATCTCATCAAACACTAATGGGCATTCCAGAAAGACACAACACACACTGATCAGAGGACCACCATGTGCACATGGCCCTTTCAATCCTCGTTTATGCAAGCCTTGAAATTGCATAGATACAGATTGGTCTATGCAGTTGAAAAAAACAGACCAAGCCCAAAACAACCACATTTGAAATATATGATTTAAACATGTTTTTTGGATCCATTGATTTGGAAATCAAGAGGATACTCTCTGAAAGAAAACAATACATTAATGTAAATAAGTTAATGTATCCTATTGACTATTACTAGTGATATTCAACAGCACCTTGCAAACAAAGATAAATAAAAGCATTTAGATGTAACTGTCAATGAGTGACTTCCTCATCTCATCAACTATAGCCATGGGTTGGGCTTCCCTCAATTTGAAAACGCTCTCAATCACGGACAGCTCAGTTGCTGTTGTGTCTGCTCCGCAAAAAGCTGTCCAGTCATTGACAGTCATCCCTGCAGCGATGACTTCACTTCCTCGGTTTACTGTGCCAGCAACGAGAGGGACTTGGAGGAGCGTTGACAGCTCATCGAGGTCTTCAATCGATGTGTGTGGATGGACCTGTCATAAAGTGATTCAAGATGATGGAATGGTTTCCAAGTAACAAGAAAAAATGGTAGTTATTTGTTAATTTAATTCTTACAAGGCCACCCAAGTTGGAGAATGTGCAGTAACTTCCAACAAGTATATTTCCCGCAATTGTTTGCCTAAACACTTCCACTCCAAGGACATCTGCGATAAGCTCCTCGGTTTCCTGAAAAAAGAATCCAGTGAAAATGGAGGATTAAGCGTTAGTCATAAATCACATGCAAAGGTGACTGATGAGCAACTCAATGCAGTCTACTTATCCAAAGACGGCCAGCAGGACTGTTTGACAGGGGAGGGAACTCAATAACACAACAGAAAGAGAAAACACAGGATTTCATAACCAGACAAGTATCTACATCAGGTTATAAAAAATCATTTAAATAAGTTTGAATAAAATAAGTTACAACTGCAAAATCCACCAGAGGTAACGATGGGTAACCCACTTGTTTCCAAGATCTTGTTAGTAAATCATCTTGCTTAGATTGATAGGTTATATACAATAAAGAGATTATTCTCCAATCTAAAGCAATAATAAATAATTCAGAGTTTCTAAGAAAAACAAAAGTATGTCTTTTTTTTGAACTTTGAAGCAGGGAACAAAATTACCTTGTCTAGATCCGTATGTGTAAGGGCCACATGGTCATTGCAAGCAATGCAATTGCCCAAAGCAGATAGCCTTTCTTCAATGCGCTGAACTACCACACCGTCTGGCAGACTATTCCTCAGGTGCTGAAGCTCTAAAAGAACAACAATCCAGTAAGGATATCAGATAATGTATAAATAAGCTATACAAGTACTATTGTCTCCGAATTCTCTAAAAGACTAAAACACAACCGGTACCAGTGTGCCAAATCAAATCACATACAAAACATGAATACATGGCAGGCAAAACTTCTCTAACATTAAAGCATCGAATAAGCAAATAATAAAGGTATCATACTAAAAGCTGATGAAAAATAAAGATAAAACTCAAAGACCACAATAGACCTTGAACCTTGCTCGTAGTGGTAAGCATGTGCATAATATATATACATAGACACTTACAACAATACCAAGAATACATTAAATTAAGAGATGCAACAGCATTAAGTAATTGAAGATTCAATACTTATCCTATAGAGCAATGAGGTGAGACATGATTGGCAATGTCGCGAAGGGAACAGCACTTGATAAAAAGAAATATCTGACCGGGAAAAATAATAAATTATGCATTTGAAAAGCACTCGAAGGAAATTATAGCTATGGATTTTTTTCCCTGGAGGAATTGGAGCACTCATTTAAAATGACACCTTTTGAACAAAATGGAGATGAGGGATACCAGATATCCAGATGCATTAACTAGGAAATCACATGTACAGGAGCAGGAAAGTATGACACCAAGACACGTCCGGACTTACCAAAACAAGAAAAGCATGTATGGGGTGTACATTGTTATAGTGAAGAGCAGGGGAGCACGCTGAAAAGTAGATGATAAACCTTATGTACATATATACACAGTTACACACACGTATATCATTCATGATGTGCACTTACTAACACCGCACTTTCCCTGTTAAAACATGGTAAGGAAATGATTTTAACCAATTTCCTGGACAAATTTTTTTTCCTAGTTTTAGTGATCCACACCGGAATTATATCAATCATTACCAATCATAAAGAAAACCCTGAAGAAATGACACTGATGCAAAGAAACTGATTCAAACAAGAAGTCACCTTGATCAGTCGTATTGTGCGGCAAAAGAAGCCCTTTTTTGTTTCCTGCAATACATAGCAAATTCCCAACAATAAGAACAAGCAAGGAAAAACAAGAAGAATTGGTCTGCAAGCTTCTAATGGGAACAGCACTGATAGACTCACCAGCACACAACCGCCCAATGATTCTGGTGCCCGCAATGGAGGTCTTCACCACAGGAATAGTATCCGCTAACTCCGACTCAAATACACTACAAAACCCACATGTCAAAACCCCATCTTTATAAAAACCCACAACAAATTATAAGCACCAGAACCCAAATTAAAACCAACCTATAAAAGTTCTCTGATCCGCCAATCGCAACCAGACAATATGCATTTGTAAGCTTCGAGAAAACCCCAACTTCACAATTATTCTCAAATTGAACACCTACAACAGTTCATTAAAAGACAATCAATACATATTTATTTGATCCCAATTTCATATGATAATAATAAGTGGGTTCAGAATTTACGAGTCGCCATGATTGATCAAGCCCTCAAATAAACCTGAAATATATTAGAGAATCATCAAATAATCAATACCACAAACTTTAAAATATTTTAAAAAATTTTTTAAAAAAAAACAGTCTTGTCTAAGATTTAACAAAAAGAAAAGAACGTCTTTTTCAATATTACAATCCATGATAACAGTTTTTTTTTTTTGCTCAATCAAAACAGAGACAGAGAGGTTCCGATTCAAAACCCTAATAAACCAAAAAAAACGCGAAACAGAGAGCACTCACCACGAATGGATGGCCGAACTGATAGAGAGAGAGGATTCAAGTCAAAAGGGAGAAGCTGATATCGTGATTGCGTTTTAGGGTTTCTGTATTTGAGAGGATATTTTATTTTGATTGCGGTCTCTGTTTCTCTGTAACCGATCGGTCCGTTGAATTACGATCAGACGTGAAAGAGAGACTGCCATCTCAGATTTTTTTAATTCTATGAAAAGAGAGAATCAGAACCGTTCAAAAATATTATAAGATATCCTAGCCACTTATTCCATACCGAGTGAATCGTTCAATGCACTTTTTTAACTTATGGTGGTTCGAAAAGATCGTACGGTCATAAAGTGATGGAGGACATCCATTCAACGGCTTTTGTAAAAGGTACATTAAATGAATGTTGCTGATGCAGTGCTTATTATTCACTCGCTCAGGCTTTCCTCAGCATGTGTTGTTGCTTGTTGGTTTTACACGGTCACGCCACAATTAAAATTTGAAATATTTTGATATGTTAAAATGAGAACATAATATATATATTTTTTTGGAATAAGTAGACAAATGCAACCCAATAAGAAACTGCACCAATCTTTGATATAATGTACTACCATATCCCATCTCGATATTACAAGCACCATCGTAGGTAAACCCTCCAGCCTCCATCTCGATATTACATCGCATCCCACAAATTTTCGTAGTAGAACTGGCCATTTAATACTATCATACTCCTGGTGAGCCAAATGACCCACACCCCACCAAGGATAATCAACCGGCCCTCCTTGGCTTCTATGCTCCTGTCACTCCTTTGGGCATCAAGTACAGCTTCCCACAACTCCTTCTTCATGGATTGGAAGTCTAAACGGATTAAACCTCTCTCCCTCAACATCTGCCAACTCCACCATCTGCCAACTCTCCTTGGCGCCACTTCGATCTATACTCCTTCGTGAGAACCCTGCGTTCATATAACAACCACAAGAATATTTTTAATTTAGAGGGACTTTGGCTCCCAAATTTTGGTAAACATTAGAACCACCATTTTTACTTTTAGGAGAACTTAATATATTGAATATGCATTATTTATTTTGATATAATTTTTATAATTACTTATAAAAAATTTAATTTATAAGAAACTATAAATTTTATTTATTGTAATATTTGTTATTTATATTCATTTTTCTACAACTTTTAATTTTTTTTAATTGAATTCATGATTTATATTTTATAATAATCCATATTTAAATTCAAAAATAATTATAATGATTAATTAATTCAAGAATCATGATTACGTAAAGAATAAAAAATCAGCCTATGAAACAAAATATCCACACCGTACTATAACATAAATTACATTTGAAAAACCACAAAACTTATATTAGCAATTGTGTCATTGTGTGTTTTTGTGTGTCACATATCACATACTAGCATGCATTACGTTTAACCCGTATGACTATTCACAACCAAAAAAAGGGGTTTCCCCGACGGCTGTGTTTTACTATTGCGGACGGATTGTGACCGTCGCATAATTGCTACGGCTTAAGGCCGTCGCCAAATGGTAAAAAATAGGATATGATTTGTTTTGGTGACTGCTGTTGGCCGTCGCGAATTTACAACGGACGAAGTCCGTCCCCATAAGCAGAATAAGTAACAAAAATCAGTTTTAGCAATCGTGGTACTCCTAAATGATCTGGTCCTTACCACTAACCAAAAGAAAAAAAGTTATGTCCTCCCCTTCTCACCGAAACCCTCCACCGATCCTCCCCTCCTCACTAAAATTCCTCCGTTGCCAGTCCACCCCCTCTCCCTTCTCACAATCCCATCAATTATATTTCAAAATTCTCGTCGGTCATATTCCAAACCCCCCTCTCTCACTCCCTATCTAGGGTTTCTAAATTTCTCTTTATCAATCTGACATGATTATTGTTTTGATGATCAGCAGGCGAAGAAGCGATTGAAAGAGGCAGGGTTCGTGTATCGCTTTCACCATCGGAAATAACTCATCTATTTTTTATGGGTTTTTCTTCCCTTGTTTTGTTGGATTTGATAGTTTTAGAATGAAAAGAAGGGATTTTTTATGCTAAAATGTTGGTTTTTCTTTTTTAATGAAGGGTTTGTTGTAGATTTGTTGCTGGGAATGGATGCCATGTCATCGTGGCTCACACAGATGGTCCCTGCCATGTCCAAGGTGGGTTATTTTGTTATCTCTTTTTTAAATTTTTTAATTTTGGTTGTTGAATCACCGAATGTACTTCTTTTCATTAGATGAGTTGTTGTTGTGCTTATGAGATCAGTTTTTGTGGGTAAATATTGAAGCAATATATCATGTGGTCATTTGAGACATTTTTCTCGCTCAAAGTAGGCTCATGTTTTCAAATGAAACAAATATAGAGATGAAAACATGTAATTGGAATCACGGCATCACTTCTGACTAATACAACATGTGGAGCATTTGTTATGTTAAGTATTCAACAAGGAGTTCAGCTAACAATGTATTTGCTTGGGGAAATAACCAATTTAAATTTGAGATTTTGTTACTGTTCGATAATCATCCATTTGATCATCTGGAAAAAAATATATAAACTAAGATAGATTTTAAAGCATCTATCTACTGGCTTACCTTCTGCACATTATCGTATGGTTAGTTTTATTACTTTGTGTATATTGATGTGATGACATGTTAGCTGGGTTATGGACTGATCTATCAATGTTTTTGGTAGAACTACAGGTGGAAGGAAAACAAATTGTGTTACAATGGAATGGAATGCATCAATTTGGTACATCTTGGACATATAACTTTCTTATGATTCATATATTATATTGGAAGGGAAATGAAATATTTTTCATGAGAACATATTATATGATTATTTGAAGGCATCTAATAACACCAAAAGTTAATCATTATGTGTTAAAATCTTTGGTGTGCATGACTACTCACCATATTTTTCATTAGGTGGTAAAAGGAGGGTATCTTGAAGTAGGTGTTCAAACATATGGTGGGAGTTGTGGCACACATGGTTTGATCGAGACTTGACCGTGGCTGGTTCAAGATAAAACAATCAAAAGATTTTTCTTAATTGCTCATACTAGCAAAGATGATTCCTATTTTTGTTCTATTGGGGATAATTAGAAAGTGGATTATATATGTAAATCGATAGATATAGCAGTGTCTTTGGTTCACAGATGGTTGTCTAGCTCTTTGTTTTTTTGGGATAGTTATTAGTCTCCATTTCCTAGTTATTAGTATTTGAGGAGGAGGTATTGGTTTTTTTTTTAATATTTATTGTAGTGGATTAAAATCGATCCAAACAGATCTTGAGTGATAGAAATGTTGGATATGATAAGTTTTCTTAATCAGGTAATGGACTCTTCGGTCCTAAAGACAAGTTCATGTAGAAATTCTTAATTAGGTGTCTTAGATACATATTGATATGATAATGTTAAACTTGTTTTAGTTGATTCTGGACTTTGTTCTGATCCTGTTATAATTAATTTTATTGTTGGACATTGTAGTTCTAATCAAGTTATAAATCTATTCTTTTTTCTTTCCTTTTATTTATATGACATTTTTTTTGGTGATAGAATTTACTTTATAAGCAGCTTTTCATCATCATCCTTGATCCCGCTAATGCATTTTTAGGAATCTCATGTGTGCCTCCTGAATCTCTTCTCTAGGATCTAAATAACTATTTATCTTGAAAAATGGATGAGATAAAATGCATTAATTTGTACTTATGCACTTTTCCTTTGTCTAGTTGATATCTGTATTAAAAGGGGTGATGAGAGGGAGAGTTTAAACTTTAAAGAACTTGGTTACTCGGGTCGCTGCTGCTCGATCACTTGCAAGGTAAATTCACAAATAACTTGGTGAAAGATAAAAGCTGTCATTACTTATACTTGCATCTATTTTTGCTTATCCAATAGTTACTAATCATAATGTTGGATACATTTTACATGGTTGTTAACATTACTTAATTAGTTGAAATATCCACACTACTTCAATGGCTAAATAAGCCATCGGTAACATCAATTTATGGCTGAGAAGAATGCTTTCATCCACTCACTTTTATTCCGTTTTCTTAATGCTCTTAATATATGTTACCTCCTAATTTTCCAAGTGAGATCTATGAAAGCCTTTGTTAACATCAATTGATATCCCGTATGTTATTTATACAAAAGTGCTCATATATGATTTGGATAAATCTAATTAATTTGCTTATTGTGTTCAGGGATTAGGATATTGTCTTTGTGAATCCATCACTAATTATGGGTGAGGTTGTGCAAGCTTTGAAGCTCGTATACAAAGACGGTGAAGTGGCCTCTCAAAGAAGTACTGGAAAAGAAAGAGAAAGAATTACTCTATCACCGATTTCAGCCACAAGTGCCACACATAAAGAAAAGAACATACTCTTGTAGAATATATTATATATGTAGATATGATTTGAAAATATTTTATGATTGCATCTTTATTATTTCTGACATTTTATTGTAAAAGTAGTTTGGTGTTGGTTCCAATTAAATAAATTTGCTTATGAATTGTCTCATATTTGTGTTTTATTGGTTGAAATTGTTGAATTTAAATGAATGATTTATGTTTCCAAAATTATTATAGGTTTTGATAAATAAAAAAAAACAGGGGAGTAACAGGCTGTGAAGGTTTTTTTGGGGTCTATGCCGACAGTTCCTGTCCGTCGCTAAAGATAAAAAATTGTGTTTTTGTTAGAGAACATAGCGACGGCTTATTTCCGTCGCTAAATGTATCAGTTGCGACGGCCTATCTCCGTCGCTAAATATAGCAACAGCGACGGACTAAGTCCGTCGCCAAACTTTTGGCGACACCATCAACGCCAACGGCCTTGCGACGGCTAATGTCTGTCGCAGAAAGTCTACAGCGATGGACAAAGTCCATCGGGGAATGCTAAGTTTCTTGTTGTGATTAAAAAAACCTTGGATTTATTTGGCTAAATGCCCAAATGAACAATGAAAAAACCAGTGTTTACTAACTGCTCCAAAAAACTTTGTGAAATGAATGTATAATACTAATTATGGTATAACCTTTTATTCATATTAAATTTTCATGAAGTATTGATGTATAGTAGTACTAATACACATTTTTGGTGGAAGTTTAAATCACTAAACCCATGCCTACTTTGTTGAAGGCCTCATGGTCTAAATCCTGTATCACCCCACTACAAGTTAAATCGTTGGTTTGTAGCTAATCAAGATATATTAAAACTCTAGTTGGAATGAACAAAATGGATGAATCAGGTCCGAATTGTAAGATCCTTCTGCTCCGCTCTCATCCGACTGGATGATACTGGTTGTCAGCCCTCTAAGACCTTGAATGTCGAAAAATAGGTAGGGGGTGATTTGCAAAAGGCTCTTCCATGCCAAGTAGACAATTAGGATTTTATGGAAAAAAAAGTTTTTCACATACTAAATTGGTTTCCTATTTATAGTGTAGGTCCGTCACACTCTAGGATCGACGGTTCCCTGATCAGATGGATGAGGAAGATCCCGTGATCCAGGGGATTCTGTGAGAATTTAGAGATTTTGGGGAATATGCACACAATGCCCCCAAATCATACATTTGATGGGATTTAGTCATAATCCTAACCTGGATTCAGTCGATCAATAGATGCAAGTGCTTTGATGGATTGGACCGGCGGATTGTGGGTTATTCGGATGATGAGCCTTTGTTAATGAGTTGTAGGCCATGAACACGTGGTGTGTTGTTATTGGACTTAAAAAATAAGAATAAGCTAGAAAATGAGCCCTACACTAGTACTATGTATCTATCAAATTTTAAACTTTAGACAATGTTGTACTATCATTTGATGCAACACGCATAAAAAAAGATCTTAGACAGCTTTCGGTGTCAAATATGTATTTGAAATGTGGGTGACAAAAACCTTGGCAAATCTTGCCGACACATTTAAAGAGAAAAAAAAGTCAACATAACAGCAAATCGAGGTTGAATTTGGTTTCTGGAAGTAAAAAGTGAATAGTGTTCGAAAAATGAAAGTCAGGAAAACAAAGTACAGTTCAAATTCTAAATCTAAAATAAAATATCATTATGAATATTTCTAAAAAACGAGAGGAGGAAATATCATTCTTAATTCCACACCTCTTTAAAAATAAAAAAAGAAGTAATTCATCATTTATTCACCTTAATAATATTGACCTTTATTATTAATTATCATATAATTTTAATCTAATTTTGTCTATTATGTTATTTCTAACAAAGGAAGCTAAACTACTGAAAAAATATAAATTATATTTATTAGTAGTTAACATTTTACTACTTTCTAATTACAACTAATAAAATTTACTCATATCTCCTGTCAAATGCATCCTTTTCTTTGGATGTTTTAAATTTTGTATTGAAAAAATATCATACTTGAATTTTTAATGTAGTTCTAATAAAATTGAACCTCAAAATTTGTTTTACTCCTAATTATGGTTTTGGCATATTCAAGCACATTATCTTTCTAGGTATGTTGAAAAAATTTGGTAGACCTTGATGTGAGTTTGATATGCCCATATTTAAAATCAAATTACATTACAAAGTCATTTGATTGATTGAACATTGTATAACAGACCGTGTCAATATCAAAAAAATATATGCACGCTAAAATGTGCATGATAAATCTTATTAGTCACATTCAAAGAGAAAATTTAAACAAAAACAATATTTCGAGCAAGTGTTAAGGGCTGGTTTGGCAGATGAATAAATATTGGGATAAAATGATAAGTTTGAGAATAAATAAATGAAGAATAATTTATTTTGATTTTAAAATAAAAATAAAGACTTTGTATTGATTTTGACAAAGGTAAATAAAAATAAAATTGTTGAATCTTTTATTCCTTAAAATTAGTACAAAATATGCTAAAAACTTTAATCATTTGTCAAACGAATCCCAAATGATCATAGCACTGAAAAGTACAATTTCACTATAGTATAATTGATGTGTCCTCACATAAATTTGTTGGTACCAAAAAAATTTGTCAAGCAATGGCACTTCAAATCTATAGTAATTGTCAAAATGGTAATCTATAGTAATTCCAAGGTCAACAAAAGATCTAGTATCCTAGTCCCTAGAACATGTATGTCCCGTTTGGCTGGCGGAATAGGGGTGGAATAGGGGAGGAATTGAAGAGAATAAGGCTAAAAGGGTGTTTAGGTAGACGGAATAAGAGGATATAGTTATGCGGAATAAGGAGAGAATAAGCTGGTATTTGTATTCCAAGTCCACCCATGGAATTGTGTTATTCCTCCACTGGAATAAGGAGACCTACCTATCAAATCACATATTATCACATCAAATCATCTGTCATCACCTCTTATACATCAATGAGGCTCACATGTCAAATCAACTTTTTACACCTTATTCTCATCTTATTCTTATCAACCAAACACTCAAACTTTATTATTATGTTTTTCAATGAGAATAACTGAAAACACAACCAAACACAAAATCTCTTATTCCATTGATAAAGTCAACAATTCATGGAATAGGTATAAACCCTAAAATAGCTTATGCCTCTGTCCAAACGGGCCCGGAATTCTTTCACAACTATTCAAATCTCCACCAAATGTGACAAGGATTATGATTGGACGTAAATTAATTAATTCTCATTGACATAATGCACAACATCCAGAAATGAGCATTAATGCACAGTAATTTTTATTGTCTTATTTGAGTATATGAAATCTCTAGTTGAATATATGTATAGTTTGGCATATAAGAGAAAATATAAAAAATAATGTATTCAATTCCTTCATATATATTTATATTTAATGTTTTTGAATATTACTTCATCATATATGTACATAAGCTATAAAAAAAAATAAAAAATAAAAACATGTTGAGATTATATAGTGATTGTATGAATGATTATTGCCAACATTTTATTTCAAAATAAAAATATATGGAGCAAAAATTCTCCTATAAAATAAGGAGAGAGAACAAAAAGATTGGGGTGTTTTGTACTACACCAGACCGATTAACACAATATATGTTTTCATGCACTCTTCTTGTAATGCTATAAAGTTCTGATATGGGCGGGCATGAATTCACAATAGAAGGTTGAATGCCTCAGTGTTTTTGGCAGTGTTCTGAAATGCGGTATGCGATTTACATGCGGACAGGGTACCGCACAGAGTATATGCGGTATACGGGAGTATATGCGGGAGTATATGCGGTTCTGTAATTTTTTATTAAAAAAATAATTATATAGTGATGATCTATTAACAAGATATAACAAGGTAAATTTAAAGAAATATAATCATATTAAACCATTAAAATTTAATAGAGTTATTTAATATTTATACATATATTTATAATTATTATTTCATACAACGATATAATTACAATCAATTGAGAATTTGAAATATTAATCATTTAGTAAACCTACTAAACATTTCTACGATTGGTTTTCTTTATTCAACTGGAATTGAACAAATTACATCACATGAATTGCACGTGAATGAATCAACTCCTTCCAACCCCAACAAATCATTCCATGTAACACATTACACATGGCAATATCCTTTTAACACATGTATAGCCACTGATGTCTACCTGAAAATGGACCAACACCAAGCAATTTGAAGTGCTTCTTCTCACTCAATTTACCAAACCCTCCCTTCAACATCTCTCATCCTTCTCTAACATTCCAGTGATTTCCACATTGCAAGAGGCCCTTTTCCGTAAATTCGCACCCTCTCGTATTCCATAAACCACACCGTTTTTTCTCATCCCAATATGCCCCTCCTACCCATAAATAAGTACATGTTCCAAATAAAAAAAATCAAATCCCTAATTTTCTCAGATACCCCTTTTGTACTTCTCTCGATCTCCACCAGTTCAGAAACTTTAATCGATCTCCATCGATGGCGCATCTAAAGTTTGAAGAGAACTTAGATCACCGAATCACCGGGGTATTCGCTGTGTGAAGGAGGCCAGACCTTCGGTGGCGTCGTTGAAGTCTTGAAGGAGAAATTTATCAATAATCCAAGATTGACACGATATTTTCATAATATCAAACTGACACAAAGTCTCCTAGAGACATTGCTGTGATTATGCAACATTAGGAAGATGATATTTATCTTTTGAACTGTGAAGCTTTGATTTTTTTTTTCTAAGCATTCATGGACTAGATATTTCCAAAGTAATAACAACATTAAATCAAATATTTCAAAATTGAATGAATTAATTCATAAACTTTTTGGTGAAGTGTGAATACATAACAATTTTAAGGGTCAATAATTTATTCTCATTTTCATTCTATTGGAACTCCCAATAATTTCATGTTTGATTTTATCCATTTATGTTTAAATTCTTGGACATCCTAGATCAAATTTTTTCTTTCACATAATCTACCAAAATTAGGTTCTTAAAAAATTATTAATTTTTAATAATGAATTCTTATTTTAAACTAGGGGACGGATACTAAATCTTCAAATGATGTTTGCCTATTCATTGCAAGGACAACTCTCGGGTAAAGCGACCAAAATAATTTATAGCCCTCACCTAGGGAGGGCCCCCCAAGAATCATAGATTTAATAGAATAAAGAAATTAGACGGTGAGATGTGACACTTTCTTTGGCCCCTTTTGGAACAGGAATAAGCCCCCGGATAACATGGTATTGATGAAATAAGGGTTTTAACCTGTTTATTTGTCTGATATATCCTGAAATATTTTATGCAGAATAAATTGATATATAGATTCCAACCAACCCCTGGAATTAAAGTTATCATAGGTTATTCCACCAAAGAATGTAGGTTGACTATCAAACCAACTGTCATCACCTCTTATAAATCACCTGTCAAATCAACTATCATTATTTTTTTTACTTTTTATAAATTCTTATCCATATTTTATTCACATTTTACCCAAACAACAAAACATTTATTTTTATGTTTACCAATGAGAATAATTCAAAATACAACCAAACACAAAATCACTTTATCCTCATTTATACTCACTTATGCTGGAATAAATGTATACCTAAGAATAAATCATATTCGCGTTCCAAATGGGTAAGGTGAATGAATTTATCTAACACACTTTCTCTCTTATAATAAAACCTAAAATTTCTCTATTTCTCAAATATCTCCGACCATAATGATAATATTACCTTTTATTTAGGTATTTCAATTTTAAAAAGTATCTATCTAATGTCTAACTCCACGCATCTCTCTCTCTCCCCCTCATGAGTTAAACTGAATAATGTTGAAACCCTCTTTAGGTGTTTTTAAGATTTTTATAACCAATCCATTAAAATTTGAATTTTTTTGGTTGCTTTTAGGCTTTTGAATTATTATAAAATATCATGTATCTAATTTATAATATTTATAATTTTTAATAAAATGATGTCTAAAATTCACCTAGAGTTCAATTAAAAAATTGAATTATGAGGACCCACCCTGATCGTCAACTCACAAAAGAATCAAATGATGGTTGCCTATTTATCTTGCTCCCATTAACAATTCCAAATATATAGACCTATGTTATTCAGTCTCTCATTGGTCCTTCCAGTCTCTCATTGGTCCTTCCCTTGTCCTTAAGCCAATTATCCTCTTAGGGGTCAACAAACCCTCACTCATTTCACACCCTCCTAAAATAGGTCCCCCTCTCTTACATCTGACCCAATACAAGGCTTTTGACTATAAACAGATAGTCACACTTCATATATTGATTTCACAAAATATCTCATATGTATTGTGACTGTTAGCACCAGTTACCCTTTTATGAGTTTATCTCGTACCTCTTTATTAAACTTGTATAATAAAAAAACATATCAAATAATAAAAATCATAACAGTATCAACTCCTATGGTCCTATTTTATTACAGCGCCCCCTTTTGTGTCACAAATAACGGGGTGGATAAAGTTATAATAGTTATTTTTTATTATGTTTAGAGTACAAATCCTGATAATTGTATCTAGAATTTATTACACATCTAAATTATAACTATTTTTTAATGAAATAAATATCAAAGTTAAAATGTTTATAAAAATTTTAAAAAGTAAAAATAAAATAGAAAATCATATAGTATTGATAAACTATCCCAAAAACTAAACAGTATCTTTTTAGCGAAAAATTAACACACAAAATATACATCAAATATATTATTTGTTTTCCTTCTCATTTGCTCATTCGAGGTTGATAGTAAAATTAGAAGGCAAAACATTACATTACAATTTACAAGGTCTGATTCATGTCTGAATCAAAGGAAAAGTTATACAATGAAACAATATTTAAGGAAACAAAGAAAAATATAAAAACCAATCTCTCTCTCTCTCTCTCTCTCTCTCCCCCTCCGTGTCTCGTCCCTCTCTCTCCCGTGTGGAAAACGAGATTGAAAAAAGGAAGCCAATTTGAATCCCACCATCTTCAAATCAATATCTGATTCATGTAAAACTCACCTCGGATTTCAAATGCTGGACCGAGAGAACCTCATCCTATGCTGACTCTGCAGGTCCTCGTTGCGGCAACACCTCATCTGGGTCGGTAGCGTTTCAGCTCCAAACCCCCCAAAATCCGATCTTTCGACCTTGTTGTGGCGAAATCTCATTTGGGTCTATAGCGTTTCGGGGCTTCTTCGCTGGATCCCACATCGGTCGCCGCCACCGCCGAGAGGGTGACGGCGGCGAGGACGGGGAGGTCGCAGCGATGCAGCTTCGTTTCTCGCCGAGCATGAGAAGCATCACCATATCGAGCACCAATGGATTCTTAGACTTGATGAAGATCAAGGTCGCCGCCCGCTACATCTCCTACCGCACCTTCTTCCACTTCATCCTCTTCGCCGCCATTTTCTTGCCGTTCTTCTTCATCCCTGCAGCGATGGTCACCCTCGAACGCATCAACGCTAACAAGTGCTCCTCCCTTGGTAAGGCTTTCTTTTACGATCTCGAATTCGTTTCGTTTCATTCTTATTCACTGATTACTTATTGAATGATTAATTGGTTTTGTGTTTATTCATGAATTGCTGTTTTTGAGATCTCTAGTGGTGGTTGTATGATTGTTGCAATGTCTAATGCTGATGAATGTGAGATATCTATTATTTGACATTGGATTAGAATTTGCAAATTTTGCCTTTGCGATTGCTCCACTTGTTTTTTTATCTGTTTGTTCATTTTGTTTTATTGTTATGGATTGGTTGTTTGAGTTTATGATGTGGGGATGGGCATGACATGGTTTTTTGAATTTTTATCTGGGGTTACAGTGTGTGGTGCCATCTTTGTGTCGTGCCTTGTTGGTAGATCATGCGTTGTCTGGGCATTGGATTTTGACATCAGATGTGGAAATTTAACTAATTGCTTGGATATTTTTTCTTCTTATTTTGAGTTTGATCATAAGTCTTGGTCTTTGGTTCTTGCTGCTTTTTTTGGATCCATGTCTCTTCTGGTTGTTATATGGTTGCTCACTCATTTCGTTGATAGAGTTGAGAATTCAGAGTTGAATCCTAATTTACTTGTTACGTATATGATTTTCAATGCTGGTCATGGCCCCCTTGCAGGCCATTAACTCATCTTAAAGTTTTCTTTGTTTCATAGTTTGTTTGAAGGGTTGCAATGTCTCCTTAAATTGAATAGATGTGGTATCTACTTCTTTTTCTCATGTGAGGATCCTCTATTGTTGTGGTTATTGCATTCTTCTTTAATAATGCTTATTGTGCACGTTACAAGTCATAGTTGCAGCCTTTTGTTTTCTGCTATAGTAGATAGTCGGTTTTAAATCATGAGATGGTTCTTCTTTAAAATACCATCTTATGAGATTAAATTACCACAATGAAGAGCTTAAAATCCCATGGCCGACCTCTTCTTGGTGCATCATGTGTATCTTTTAATTTATCCTAAAATTTCTTAAATGCATTTCCTACTTTTTCCTCAATAAGAAATTACCAGCATTGGATAATTATGTTGTTTTCTTTGTCTAGCAAATACTTTATTGCCTAGGATTCTCGTTATTTTTGATGATCTTATCCCAAACTTTTGAAGGAAGATTTTGATATTGTAAATGTTTTATGATAGTGCTCTTGATTTTTTTTTGTAAGGTATATGATACCATCTTCAGAACCTTAGATTGAGTTTGCAACATATTGTTTTTCTCGTCTTGTTACTCTTGCATCTTTGTTGTCCAATTTCACAGTGCTTTTGTAGGTTTTCAAGATGTTTTTCTCTTGTTTTCACATTCATGTGTTTTGATTAGGAAAGCATATTTGTTTTTCCTGCTTGTAGGATCGCTACTATGTACTCATCAAAGCCTGAAGTTCCCCTCTGAATGCCATTTCCGAGCCCATATTTTAAGTTCTACTGCCCTCCATGAATCATCAGTGCTTCTTTTGTCAAGACTTAAAGAGTGTATCACACTTTATTCACCAAGTAAAAGGGTTTGATTATTATGTCAACTAATCTTCAATCTTCAGATTCTTCACAGATCTGATGTGTCTTGTTTCAGCAATATTTTTTTTTCAGCTAGTGGTTTTTAGCTATCCATTTTCCTTGAGGAGAAATCATAAGTTGCATTCTAATGAATTAAATAGGCTAACTCAACTTTCTTGTACGACATACTTCACCTACATGTTTTTATGGAAGATTTCCTCTGTTATATTAAATATTCCTAGGAGCTGTTATATACCATTTCAGTGTGCAGGATGGCAATAATGTTAGATTTTTTATAAGGATGTTTGTAATTTTGACATTTTGCCATTCCTTTGCTTCAGATTGTTTGACGGGAAGAAGATGGGGACCAGGATTTCTTGGCGGAGCTGATGATTCAGCGGTGATCTTTTTTTGCTAACTTCCCTATTATCTTTTCTTCATGATTCTTCGGATCTTATTATGTTGGATTTGCATGTACTTATTCTGGATCCTTTCATGATTATTGTGCAGAGGCTAGTTAGGGAATTATACAAGGTTCTTGATCAAGTAAATTTGGAGGAGATTCCGGATGGCGATGGCATGAAAGCTCCAGAATCCTTCAATGAATTACTTTTGGACATGAAGAATAACCAATATGATGCCAAGACATTTGCCATCAGATTAAAATCCACGGTATGCCTTTGTTTATGTTATCGATCTTCCTTATTTGGTGATTGTTGTCAAGTTGTCTCGACTCTCTAGTACTTGTCAGGATACTGTCATGTATAACACTTCTTTTTTTTGCATTATCTTCTAGGTAATGGTATTATGTACAAGCTATTTGTCATTTAATATTCATCAATCATTCTTAAAACATGTGAATGGCAACCTGGCCTTTAAAAGTTTCTTAGATTCCCCATTGAGAATAAATTTAAGCTAATCACGTCATTTATGTTAAACTTGTTATCTTTTCACACAGTTTGGTTGAGAACTAGGATAATCTAGCTAAGAGCATTTCTTTTACAATACATTTCTGTTAAATTGCAGATCGAAAATATGGATAGAGAAATAAGAAAGTCAAGGCTGGCAGAGCAGATGCACAAACATTTTGCGGCAAGTGCCATCCCAAAAGGCATCCACTGTCTCTCTTTGCGTTTGACTGATGAATATTCATCAAATGCTCATGCACGCAAGCAGTTGACACCTCCAGAGTTGCTGCCACTTCTCTCCAACAATTCTCATCACCATTTTATTGTGGCAACTGATAACATCCTTGCAGCTTCTGTCGTGGTGAATTCAGTACTCAAATCATCATCAAAACCTGACAAGATAGTCTTTCATGTCATCACTGACAGGAAAACTTATGCTGGCATGCATTCATGGTTTGCACTGCACTCTGTTTCTCCCGCAGTCATTGAGGTGAAGGGCATTCATCAGTTTGATTGGTTAACTAGAGAAAATGTGCCTGTGCTTGAAGCCATAGAGAGCCACAAGGGGGTTAGAAATCACTATCATGGTGACCATGTCAGGGGGTTAATCTTAGTGACACACCGAGGTTTTTGGCTTCAAAGCTGCAGGCTAGGAGTCCGAAATACATTTCTATACTGAATCATCTTCGAATATACCTTCCTGAGGTAATTGTACATAACTTGCATTGTTCTTCTCTTTTTCGTGGAGCCTAAAATCATTGAGTATTTTACACCATTATGATACTACTTGAATAAAATTGAATTAATGAATGGTTTTGTTGACATCTTGCTTTTATAATTTTCATAATTGGCATATGCAGTTGTTCCCGAATCTCAACAAGGTGGTCTTTCTGGATGATGATGTTGTGATTCAACGTGATTTATCACCACTATGGGACATCGACCTTGGTGGCAAGGTAAATGGGGCTGTTGAGACATGCAAAGGTGAAGATGGGTGGGTGATGTCCAAGCACTTCAAGACATACTTCAATTTTTCTCATCCTTTAATTGCAAAAAATCTAGACCCTAGTGAATGTGCATGGGCTTACGGGATGAACATATTTGACTTGGCTGCATGGAGGAAACTAGCATCAGAGACACCTATCATCGTTGGCTGAAGGAGGTAATTCTTATTTTACATGCTATTCAAATTATTTTCTTCTTCCAGATGTTACTCTTAAAAGTGATCAGTTTAAATGAAATGAACACATTTAATTTATTATTATTTTTTTCTGAAGAACTAACCATCTTTTACTGTCATGGTGACCTTTATGCATGATAAAGAAAATGTAGATTCCTGCTTATGTCTTCATGTGATATGCCTTGATTGCAGAATCTCAAGTCAAATTTGACAATGTGGAAGCTTGGGACATTGCCACCGGCCCTGATTGCATTTAGGGGGCATGTTCACCCCATTGACTCATCTTGGCACATGCTAGGCCTAGGTTACCAAGAAAAGACCAATGTCAGAGTGTGAAAAAGGCTGCAGTGATTCACTATAATGGTCAATGCAAACCATGGTTAGAGATTGCATATAAACACCTCCAGCCATTTTGGACAAAGCATGTGAACTACACCAATGACTTCATAAGAAACTGCCATATTTTGGATCCTGAGTATCAACAGACAGATGGGTAGAAAGTTGGAAGAGATTGGGGGGTTTTTCATGGTTTTGTGGGTTGATATATTTCACAGAATTAATTACAGAAATTGAGAAGTAGGCCACACAAGCTATGGAGTCTGACTACAGGACTGCAATGTGGAATGCTCGTGGCAAAGTATTCTTTCACCTGTAACATAGAAATCCATCAATATTTTGCTTATGGAGGGCTCACCCTTTTTTTTGGCTTGTGAAGTCTGGATCACATGTGCAGTTTCGACCATTTATAAATGGAGCAACAGCAGCAGTTGATTGGTTATTCTGGATGAAGATTTATTTGGTGAAGCAGCTGAATATTGATTCTTTTGTTTTGATATCAGATTTATAATATATCCTTCTCTCTGCTTATTATTTCTCTTAATTTTTATTTCTTTTAACTTCTTAGAAGTTGCCATTCTGGTGGAGTTTGGATTATCATATTGGGAACTTGTTCAATTTGTTAGCGCAATTGTACAATTCATGAGATATTGAAAATGTGCAGAAAATTCTTTGCTTCCATTTCTCTCTCTGTTTCTCAGTTGCATTAATTTATAGTACATGAAGATAACTCCCTTATATGTTTGGATGTGAAATGGTGGGGACTAGTCTACCTCCAACATCAATGTTCCTGTCATCCATGTTGCAAGGTTGGGTCTTCTTTATATGTAAAACTTGTGCGTACATGTCATAAATACAATCTCTCCTTCTGGATCATACTATGGAGGACTAAAACTATAGGACTAAAACTATCTTTTTCGTAGTGATGTGAGATTAAAACTACTCTTCACCTCAGTAAACATGTTCTGATACCATTTTGAGATGTTATGGGAATGTGATTTATTTGGAGATCATCAATTTTTGTTAGCCCCCCTTGGGAACTGAGACATGACTTTTTGAAGGCTGATGAGTACTAAAGAGATCCAACAATGATTGTATTCTTCGATTTGTGAGACGTGGGATCATTGTGGAAAGACGTGAAAACATTATGGAAAGATAAGGGAAGCGAGGTGCTCTTGACATCAAGAGACTAAAGGGAGTTATTATTTGTCTCCATCTTCTACACCAATTTAGTTACTTGTACAAATTTATGTGAAAAAGGAAACTTTATGTTATGTACAGCCTCCAATCCTCCATGTTAGTGCATAATTGGCCAACTGAAATATCAATTTTATGTTTCAACCTTTCCTTTCTTTATTGGTGGGTGCCATCATATTGCCCAACCAATAAATAAACAAATGCCATGCCAAATGAAAGAATACCAAGTTTGGCGTTGACATCCCAACCACCTTTCAAAATGGTTTCTTTATGATGGAATCCTTGTTTTTTTTCTCTTAAATCATCAAAAAGTTGCCCACAATATTTTCAGAATATATTTTGTTTCTTCAGATAAGAGGATCATTGTTTTTTTTTTTTTACATAAGACTGATCAGCAAAGAATTGCTGACTGTTTCTGAAATTTAAAATTTTCCTCTTATATATTTTTTCAAATTTTATAAATAAAAATCTACAACATATTTTTATAAATCTTATTCACATTTAAAATAAGCAACCAATGATTATGCCACATCAACAACAAGATTTGCATCCAAGCCATAATCTATAAACCACTATTAATAAAAACTTCAACCATAAATTAAGAAAGGTTTGATTAGTCATTTTGCAATGCTTTAAATGCTTTTATTGAAGAGTTTGTGTATGTTTTGGATTCCATAGTCATAGGAGATGGTGATGAAACGGAGGGAATGAGTACTATTAAACGGTGGCCGAATTCATTTTGACCATAGATTTTAGGCGACTTTGAAAACTCCGAGAATCAATCGCCTGTTTGGTTCTCTCTTGGCGGGTTCGATTGGGCTCCCACTACTTCGGTTTCTGCGTCGGATTATTTGACACTGGGAGAGAGAGAGAGAGAGAGAGAGAGAGAGAGAGACCAAAATCGATTCAAGTCCAAAGCTTTCTTTCAAGCCTTTCACAGTTCAGGATTCCTGGCGGAGACCCATATCGAGATTTGGTTGGTTTTGGAAGGATTTGTGGATTTGGTGGAGACCCATATCAAGATTTGGGTTTTGGTGGAGAGTGGAGAAAACCCAGATTTAGATTTTGGTGGCTTTTGATAGTTTGGTGAGGACCCTTTTTGAGATTCTTGTTTTATTTTACCTTTTTATTTAATCTCTTGGAGGAACCCATTTTTGTGGTTGTGATTGTTCATCAGCTTTTATGAGTACAAAATTTTCTGTTGTTTTTTCCCCCTTTTTGCATAAGACTGGGCTGATTTTAAGTTAATTGTAGTTTTATTTGGATTTTTAATGAGAAACCTAATTGGGGTTTTGGGTTATTTTTTAGTTTCTGTTTGAGAATTCAATTCTGACATCTCAGTTTACTTGCCTTTTTTGGTTTTTCTTGGTTCAGAAGAGAAAATAAATCTAGACCTTTGTGAGAGATGGCTGAAATCCAAGAACAGCTAGAGATCAAGTTTCGGTTGCACGATGGGTCGGATATTGGTCCGAGGAAATACTCCCCTGCAACGAGTGTTGCGACTCTGAAAGAGAGCCTTCTTGCTCAGTGGCCTAATGGTTGGTGTTTGTTTCTTTTCTATCTGATGAAATTTTGGTTGCATTTTTTTGATATATCATGTATTTTGGGTGTTAGTGGCGATTACTAATATATGCTGGTTATGGATACCGATTTGCTAGATATCTTTTTACAGTTGATTTTTTTAGTAAATTTTTTAAATCTTTGCTAGCTCGAGTTGATCCAGCAGTGATTATTTTTTTTTATTATGTTGTGGTAAACTGTATCACATGATCATGTAAATTGGACCCTTTGAACATTTGTTGATAATGTTAGATAACTCTGTGGTACTTGCCTGATGAAAATTTGAAGTGCTGTTTGTGGTAGTGAGTACGATTGGAACATAAATCGAGTGAATGAGTTTTCTTTTTTTGTTTATTCTGAGAAAATGTTGTGATTGGGTTGCAAGGAGTTTAGTTCTTTATTTGCAGATATTGTATCTTTCACGGTCATAAATATTGCCTATCCATGAAGCAAGATATGCCTCCTAAATTCATAAATGTCAAACAACTTGCATTAGTCTCATCTGCATTGTCAACCACCGCATTATTCAATGCTTCTTGTGAATAATTTGATCATTTTATTCTCATTATAATGCTACATATTTACACACTGTTCTATAACGCTTATAATCATGTGATGAACATTAGTCAATTTCCATCCTTCTATCTTCAACAAAAAAAGTGGTTCTTTGTTATCATTTGCTGTAAATCTCTTGTGCAATTTAATTTACAGATAATTTTATGGTAATTATAATGGATTCCATACACAATTCCTTTTGAAAATTCAACCATATCCTATTTGTCAAACAACCTGTAGTTTTAGTTCTAAAAAATTGTTATGTCGTAGAGTCAATTACATTGATTTGTGTAGGCATTGCAAGACAATGCAGTTTAATTATTTATATAGATTAGTTTTGCCCACACATATGAGGCAGTAGAGGTATGCTATGTTGCATACACATGAAAACAATTCATCAGATTCAGGTTCATAGTTTAAGAAGCTTATCACATGATATGGTTTATATTTTCATTGGGTGCTTGAAGTGCTGAAAGTCAATTATTTTTGAAGAAACAGTTTATTTAATTTCAATTAGTGGACCGTTCACAGGTATGTAATGGACATGTGAGAATGAACAATCTGATGGTATCAGAGAGTGAGATAAGAAGAAAAAAAATTTGCATTATCATATAGCTGGAAAATTAGGAACTGGGGGTAAAATGGATATACTGAACAAGAGAGGAGAAATCTTGTGGCTTGCAGGACAGACTTGGCTTCCAGTTGCTCACTTTCTTAAGTACAATTAATTTCATGTAATTATTCCTTTTCTTTTAGTCTCCCATAGAATTGGATGAGGGCTTATGAAATTTTGTTTGGGTTACTGAAAAAGTTCATCGAGTGACTAGCACAGTAGAATGCGAGGAAAAATTGAATGGTACGGAGTTATTACTTTGCAAAATAATTATCTATCTTCTCAGAAATATCTTAATAATTTGCAGATAAATTTGTGACAATCACTATTATATTCCAATGTTCCATAACATCATCTCTGCTATTTTTGTTAGTGTAGGTTGATTAAACTAAGGACTCATCAAATGATTTATATCTTGATGACAGAAAAGGAGGATGGCCCAAGAACGGTGAACGATCTCAAACTAATAAATGCTGGAAGGATATTGGAAAACAATAGGACATTGGGAGAATGCAAGAGTCCTTTATGTGATGCCACAGGAGGTGTAACAACCATGCATGTCGTTGTCCGGCCTCCCTCTTTAGAAAAGGGAGCAGGTAATAAAATGTTCCAAATTTCCCACCTAAAATGGTGCATACACATCTGTGCTTTTGTTTTTCTGATTTATTCCACCCATCATGTTGTGAAACAGAAAAGAAAGCATCGAATCAGCGAAAAGAGAGCAGTTGTGGATGTGTAATCTTGTGATTTCCATTCAAAGTCCATAACCAATGAAATAATAGTGAGCAAGGTATCCAACTCTGAGCTTGAGTGTGATTTGTTCTTTGGTCATGAGGAGAAATATTAACATGAAGAGAACATTTACAAACTGAGATCTGTTTATGTATTTCCATTGGCAGCAGAGATGGATTCATCTACAAATATTGAATGCAGTAAGCACTACCCAGTTGGCAGATCGAAACACAGAAATCTGTTCTTCGCAAACTATTGTTATTATTTCATGTGTACATTGATATGCTTCTTGGTTGCTATGGCTGTCTTATACCATGTAACTCAATTTTGTTTTACAGCCTTCAACTGCAATATTTGTATCCTTTTTGTCATTATTCTAAGGTTTATGTGCTTTGGTATTCAATTCCCCTGTATTTGCAAGCTTTTGCTGGGTGTTAAATGTGTTTTTGGTGTTGATGTTTCTGAGGAATTGTTTCTTGATTGATCATTCCGATTAGCCGCTTAGGGATATTATATTATGTCTCCATTTGTTATCAACATAAATGAAAAATATTACCTCTTCAGTTGCCAGTTACATGTCTTAGGGTGTGTTTGAAAACACAGTTTAAAAAATTGCTTTTAAATTTTAGTTGTTTTATATACAATTACTTAGGATGTAATAATAAAAGCTGTTTTATGAAACACAGATTTTGAGGCACAATCCTCTAACAAAATTCACATATTGCTTTTCATATAAGTTGAGACGTTTGATAACTTATATTGAGCTTTTAGCTTTTTAAAAAGTTAAAATTATCCCAAATTGAGATGCCAAACTCACCCTTAGATATGAATGCTATACTTATGGTGCTTTCACTAGGATTCATCTTTGCCTGAAACAAGGAGGAAAAAGAAAATAACGCTCATACATTCAATCCATTTTTACAGTCCTCTCTGTAGTCTCATACACTATGATACATATATAAGGCGCTATCATTTGGGGTTTCATTAATAAAATATGACCTAAAAAAATATTTCATATTTTCAAAATGAAAAAAAATATATTGTATCTTAGTATATACTTCATTTTAGATAATAGCATGGACTGTGAATGAGGCTACACTTGGCTGGACATACCATATTCTAAACGAAAAGAGCCTTATTGGGCTAGATCAACAAGATGCGTGACCATGTACATTATTGAAATCAAATTTGACGAAAAAGTCCTCATAAAATATATTTTCTTTGTTATTAGAAGGGTTGGATCTGTAAAAACGTGTTTTTTTTAACAGCTTAACAGGAATTCCTTTTCATTTTCCCAGCGAAACGCCAAAATCAACGGAATCTAAAGACCCTTTCCATATGTTACACCGGGATATGATGCAGTTTGACAGAATCAACGGCTTAAAATCGCCCAATAATAATATGCGTATCTTTCCAGATCACACGGTCTATGTTTCAACTGAATGCTTTAACCTCCTCTTTGAACTGTGCTTATCCAAAATGATACCAAATCTTGTTCTAATGGTATTTATAATAATCAATCTCTTAAATATAGATTTTGACTTCTTATCCAAACCATTATCTAAGGTAATCTTGTTTTCCTATACATATAAAAGCCACCACCAATGGAGGAGCAAAATAAAAATAGAAAACAAAAGTAGCAATGGCTGTCAAGAGAGCTCATCTTCTGCTATCTCTTCTTCTTCTTGTTCTTCTTCAATGTCACCTTCAGACAGTCTTCTGTGATGATGTGAAGGTGACGGTGAAAAGCGTGACGAACATCGCGAGCACCGACGACAACTTCGTATGCGCGACGTTGGATTGGTGGCCCCCTCAGAAGTGCAACTATGATCAGTGTCCATGGGGAAACACTTCAATTATCAACCTGGTAATTCTTTTTAATGAGCCTGTGAGATTTTGGTTTTATTTGTGCATGCCTGTTTATTTGTGCTTAAGATACTATTACAAATCAATCAGAATTTATAACAATCATTTTGATGTTTGTGGAAAGAGAAACAATTATATGAATTAACACCATGAATAACAAATTCAATCGAAATTTAGCCAAAAAAGGGCTTGCATAGCGGCATAGTCAATACTCTCGATCTTCTTCAAATACACCTTCACGTTGAATTTCGTAGGGATCTTTTTCGTGGGAATATAAGATCGTTGAGTTCTATTCCTAATATTTGCTAAATCTATTATGAAATATTGCTTCTTGTGGTCCAATCCTTCAAGAACTTGTTGGCCACTCAATTTGCATCAAATGTCATCTATGACCATTGACATACGTCCATGTACTGTTCTATGATAAAAAAAAGTGTCGTGTGCTTTTTTTAAGAAAATGATATGAGTCTTGTGTACAACCTCATATACAATTATGGTCAGGTTTTTTTTATATAAAAAAATACACTCATCCAATAAAGTATATACTGAGATATACTAGTATATATATTTTTAAAAATATTAAAAAAATGCATTTTATACACTGACAACACAATACCGCAGTGTACGAGACTCAGACGGGCTGCAAAACGGACTAAATCAGTGCTCTTTTTTGCAGTACATGATGATTCATTAGGCACAGTAGGGACCTCATAATGGGCTGAATCTTGATCCAAATTTCATGGCCCATTTCATATCATAAAAAGCCCATGATATGATATGTTGAGTTTTTCCCAATTCAATGTTCTTATTGACCCTGTTTATTGTTTTGTGATAATTTTTTTAATAAATACAAGAACTTTTTTTATTTTTTGGGATTTGCTTTTATGTAAAGAATACATATGAGTCCATACAGTGAGTGAACTTTTTATCTCTGAATACCATTTTGCAGGACTTGAATAACACAATTCTTAACAAGGCAGTCAGTGGTAAGTTAATTCAATTTTCAAATTAATTTTGTTTACAACGATTTGATCCTTGGTATAAAGTTCATCTGCTTTGAACTGTATACTTATGTTTCACAGTAAAGTTCACTTATTTTTTTGTGATGAAAATTTGATGCAGCTTTCAATCCATTGAGGATCAGAATTGGAGGGACATTAGAAGACAAGGTTTTGTATGACGTCGGCCACGCCATTGACAACTGCCCAGACTTCAACACAAGCAATGGCTTGTTTGGCTTCACAAATGGTTGCCTTCACAGGCAAAGATGGGATGAAGTCACTAACTTCATGAAGAACAACAAGTATGTTCAGCACATCTTCTAACAATGCAGAAGCCATGTCTGCTATGTTTAATAGTCCAATCAGTTTTATGTGATCTTTTGTTTGGGTGGTTTCAGAGTATTGTTGACATTTGGACTAAATGCGCTCATTGGGAGGACTAAAACTTCCAACAGCGATCTCTATGAAGGCGATTGGGATGGGAGAAATGCGCGTGATTTGATTGAATACACTTACTTGATTGGATACGATGTCGAATCCTGGGAACTTGGTAATTAAAGTCACTCGTTTATAATTTTGTAAGATAGCATTTGAAAACGGGTTTGAATAAATTCTGTAGATTCTTCCTTTACAATAATCATATTTAATACACATTCATTTCCAAACACCCCGTGTCGGTCTTAAACATTGAAGAAAATGAAAAATAATTTTTAGCTACAAAAAATCGTTGTAGAAATTTAACTAAAAATATGTTTTTTGAAAACTTGTTTTAAGAAGATGCTTTAAATGAAATACTAATTTTCAAACACATCTACAGCCACAATGCCCGTCTATGTTTAGAACCAATTTTCATGAAAACTATTTTGTTGAATTTGAACACATAAGAACTAAACTATGAAGCGAAAAGCTAAGCCCTGTTTGAATGGGAGGTAACAAGGGAGCAATAGATGAGAATAAGACCAAAAGCGGTTTGTTTGCAAGGAAAAATAGGTTATAACTATGCTAGAATAATGTAAGAATAAGTTGATATTTGTATTCTAGTATCTTTTTAGAATTGTGTTATTTCACTTAATTTATTTCACTGTTATAAAATAGCCTACATGTCAAATAATCTGTCATCACCTTTATTAAATTAAGGAACCTGCATGCTAAATCAATTTTTTTACTTTTATAAATCTTCTTAACATCTCATTCATTTTTTATCCACAACGTATTCATTATCAACCAAACAACAAAATTTTTTATTATTATATTTTTCAATGCAAATAACTAAAAGCACAACCAAACAAATAATGATTTATTATTTATCTATATTGAAATAATTATCCATTCGAGAATAGTTTATGTCGCTGTACCCAAACAAGAGCTAAAAGTTTTAAACAGAATAAATGTTTAGATTAATAGAAGCAGAATCAGTTTGACAATTGCTTCCAAACGGAGCTGTTCAGACTTCTTATGATCACGCATTTTGTGATTAGGGAACGAGCTATGCGGCGGTGGAGTTGGAGCGAGGGTGGATGCTCAGCAATACGGGAAGGATATGATCATGCTCAGAGCAATCGTAGATAGCGTGTACGAAGACTCTACATACAAGCCGAAGGTGTTGGGTCCTGGTGGTTTCTTCGACAAACAATGGTTCGATGAATTCCTCCAGTCTTCAGGGCCTAACATTGTCGATGGAGTTACCCATCACATTTACAACCTCGGTCCAGGTTCGATTAAAGAACATTTATAGCTTTCATGAAAGGATCAATTGAGATTATATTATGTATATGTATTTGTGTTGTTATGGTTTTCAGGAGATGCTCCTGATTTGCTTCAGAAGATACAAGACCCAGTCTATCTTTCTGAGGTAGCTCAGACTTTCAAAGACGCACAGACTTCCGTTTCACAATATGGGATGTGGTCGGCTCCTTGGATCGGGGAATCTGGTGGTGCTTACAACAGCGGCGGCAAATACGTCTCCCACACCTTTGTTGACAGCTTCTGGTGAGAATCTAATGCAGCAGAAGAATGCTAAAGAAATCCGAATCTAACAAACAATTCTCAAAAGAGATCGAAATTGAAATAACTCTCAGTATTATTGATATGGACTCAATTAGACCCAACACATTAATCATGATTATATAATTTAATGAAAATAGAAAATATTCAAAGAATATAATAGCCACTTAATTTGGGATCCCACGAATGAGTGAGAACTGATGGCAATCAATTCTGACATTTGTGTAAAGAAAAACAGCCTTGTGAATTATTACCCTAAATAGCAAATTCCACGAAATACGCTGATTCTGAGATGGTTGAATTTTATTCATACGGACTGCTAAATCTATGCTTTCATTTCTTGGATTACTTCTTCTAGTTCAATTTTTCTTCTTCTTATATATTCATTATTAACTTCAACTGCTACTATTGGTGTTGAAATGTTTCACGTACACTACTACATTTAGTACATTCAATCTTGAACAGTATGCATTTGGACCTGTTTTTAACCATTTGAGATTTCCAGGTACTTAGATCAACTGGGGATGACATCCACATTTGATCACAAGGTATACTGTCGGCAGTCGCTAATCGGAGGAAACTATGGTCTGCTCAACACCACCTCATTCATTCCAAACCCAGACTACTACAGGTACAGTCTTCCCCAACATTTGATTCTGTAATTCAAACCCAATAATTCTTCTTAACATACATTTGTATGATCAGTGCTCTCCTTTGGCACCGACTGATGGGAACCAGCGTTCTGTCCACCACTCACGAAGGCTCGCCATACCTGCGAACATACTCACATTGCTCCAAACAGAAGGCAAGCCTTACAAAGACTTAAAATCTCCTCTGTTTCTGAACACATATTCAGCTTATATTATGAAAGCCTAACATGGGTCTCTTATGTATATGTTTATCACAGCCTGGAGTGACTCTATTACTGATCAATCTATCCAACTCAACTTCGTTTAACATCACAGTTGAGAACGACATGAACTTATACCCGGATAAAATGACACGGTTCGATCAGATGATGCTGCAGACCAGTGGGCTAAGGGAGGAGTACCACCTGACCCCAAATGATGGCAATGTTCAGAGTGATGTGGTGCTCCTCAACGGGTCCCCGTTGGAGCTTACGTGCGATGGGGACATCCCCGATTTGGTTCCAGAGATCGTCGATGGTTCGTTGCCGATTCAGATGGCTCCCTCTTCCATTGCCTTCATCAATATCAAGGACTTCCAGGCTCCAGCTTGTGCTTAGACACTCCACTATGTTAATGAAGCGTGTATTCATGTACTAGTCCATAACCGTTTTTTTATGTATATTTTTTGTTGGTTCTCATTATTGAATGTTATGATTAGAGCTCTAGATTAATTTGAGGTACTGGTCCAAAACATGTCCTGACTTGTTCTGGTCCAAAACATGTCCTGACTTTTTTTTATATATATAAATAACGAAGGAAATCCCGTGGCTGACTTTAATATCTTGACTTGTTCTGAAAATTACACACTTCTTCATCTTCAAGACAAGCATATTGACATATGTTCTTGGTGAGCTTGAGAGGTTCAGATGCTTTCATTGTTTGAGTACCTTTGGTTAGAAAGGAGGGTTGATTTGTTAAAAACATGCAAAAACCTAAATTAATAGAAATCCTTTTGTATATATAGTTCTTTCAAGAGATTAATGAAAAATTTTCAGCAACACAAATCAAATTCAGTGAACATGGATAGCAAACTCCAACTTTTGTTTTTGTCTCGCAAACTTTGGTCTGGTAGTTAGAACACACTTTTGGAGGATCTTTGGATCAAATCCTGTGTGAACAAAAGTTGTTTAAAATCCCTTTGGGGTTAGTTCATGGGCTCTTTTGGGTACCCAAGGCTCCCAAAGTAGTTACATCCTTTTGGGCAGGCCCGTGGGCCTCTAGGTCTCATCCATACACCTAGTAGGGCCTCTGGGAAAATTATCAATTTGCATCAAGACAGATTTCTCACCAGGGCAATTTAAGCAGCCATCGTGTCCTTACATTGTCCATTTGTTACTTTGTTGTAGGAAAATTGAGGTGGTGGAGCATCACTTCAGAGTATCGATAGTATCGTTATTAAAACTATAAGTTGTGAGAAGTGTGCAATAGCATTCGTGACCATGGTAATAGGAGTAATTAAGTTAATGCATCTTGAATCCTCCGTCTACACCATTTGTTATTGGTTAATAAGATTGGTTTTCAGAGGCGTGAAATCTATTTCGAGAGCACTTGCGAAATGAATCTGTTCATTGTGGCAGCGTGAGTGGGATAGATAACAAATGCTCATTAATTATTATATAACAAGTGGTGCACTGTTTGTGATTCAAGCCTTCTTTAATTATAGTTTTAATTATTTTTAGTTTGGTAGATACGTTTTTATATTATATTCTTAGATTTTTCTTATTAATATATATACCTTCCATTAAGAAAATTGTTTATTACTTTTCTATGACTACCCATTTTATAGTTTTACAAGCTTTTATCAATAAACTGACTAATCATAATACATGACATTCATAAACTCACATGAGGGTAACGATAGAATTTGAACTCATGCAATCACATGTGAATGGTATCTCCTGTCTTTGACCAATATGTAATGTTTACTGAATGGTATCCCTGCTGTATCCACATCAGCAAGACAAAAACCCTTTTAATTGTATATTCGAATCATCTATAGTTATGTAGATCATTGAAGAAAAAATTGATATCTCCGAATCTTATATGTATATGATATATTGTAAGAAGAAAGAGATTAGAGGTGCCGACAGTGAACCAGGAGTTTTTCAATTCACAACTTGTTTACCAGATGCCATTATATCAGCAACAAATTCTTTGTTTATAGTTAACATGTGCAAACGGACAAAACAAATTTTTTAAGGAAAAAGCTTATGCAATTGATAAATTTACCAATCAAATAGTCGATCAAGATATAATTTTGGGGGGGGGGGGGGGGGGGGGGCCCATAACGTCTGTGTCTGTGAACACGTCCAAAACTTGGGAGCGTCATTGTTTACCAAAAAAAAAAAAAACTTGGGAGCGTCAATAATGTTGGATTATGTTTTGATTTGGTGTATTACATCGGATGACCATAGTGACACCAGGTGTGCACCTAATTGTTGGAAATTTCTAACACTAATTAGTTGGTTAATTAAGATTTGATATTAAATAACATTTAAGAAAGAATCTCCTAAAAACAAATTTGTTTGTTAGGAGATTACTTGGAGATGAAATTATTTATCCATATAAATATTCAACTCTTGTAAGATTTTTTTGTATTTTAACTATTACACTGGATTCTCAATTTTCGTCCCCTGATGTAGGCCTAGGCCAAACCACCTGTTTTTCTATTTTTCATGTGATTGTGTTTCGTTCTTGTGTATGATATGATCTCATATTTTATAGACGGTTTCCTTCCGCGAAATAGTTTCCAACAATTAAAAGTGGAAAATAATAATTGTTTTCAATCAGCAAAATCGACAATCATCAATTGTATATTCAAACCTCAACAATTCCGGAGATTATGGGTGAAAGAGATGATCTCATATCTTTGAAATTTCAGACGATTAGATGCGGTCTCCACATCAACTCCAACTATTTTGTTTATATTTAATTAACTTATAATTACTAAATTATGCAACTCAATAATTCAAAATGACTCCGGAAAAGCTCATGCAATGCAAATCAATGAATCTTTTTGGTCTCATTTTTTCCTTATTGATTTCATTTAGTTCACGCCCCACCATTTTTTTCTATCTGTTTTGCATTCTTAGGCATCTGCCGGTGTATATGTAAATTGAAATTGATTCAATGAAATCACTCACACTAGAATGGTTACATATTTAATTACAAAAGATTTTGGATTGAAAAAAAGATCTCTATCTTCTTCAACAACCTTTATCAGAGGTCTAGATTGCATCTAATTGATTTGAACAAGTCAATATAACATCGTTGGGTTGTTATCTTGACTTCGTCTAATACTCTGCCCTCAAGTTAAGCAAGGGTTGAAGAAAGTTTAACTTGTCATTTTAACTGTCTGAAATAGTTGTGAACCCAAGCCTTTAGTGAAGATGTGAGTAACCTAATACGCCAAGGATTTTCTGAACATGAGCTTGCACGAAATGATAGTCAGTATTATTATGTTTTATGTGACCAAGGAACACCCGATTATATTTTTTGGAATGGAAAAAAAGAATGCATTAATAACATAGAATAGAATATAAAAATGTAAGCATTCAATTAATTTAAATATATACATGTTATTTTTAAAAAATATTAACTTCATTAGATAAATATATATATTCAAAAAAATTGAAAGCTTGAAACCGTAAAACTGCAATAATGATAAGTGTGACATTTTCCTAAATGAATTAAAATTTGAATACACAATAATGAATTCGATTGTGTCCAGCAGCGGCCCTATAGGCCTACCTCTCCTATACCATGTGGTGTCACTTGGGAGAACGGCATTTTTGGGAACACCTAATTCTATAAGAAAGAATAACGAACTATTTAACAACCTTATGATAGACAATTAGGTTGCACGTACGTATTTTTGTAGTTTTAATACATACGGACGATTAATATATAATTTTGATTGCTTATCATCCATGCTATTTAAGTTTCAACTGGAAAATAAAATATAGAAAAATGTTAACTCAGTCCAATTTTCAGTTGCAAGAAGAACAGTTGCAAAAGAGTGCACTAATTCCTCATCACGGTCCATCTGATGATCAGATTTGGACGACACCCCAGTCACATGTTGACGTTGGAGGTTTTGTTAGACTTTTAGACCCACATCGAAAGACAGGTAAAAAAGCGGGACCGCCAGATGTTATAAAAGGAGAGGTGCTGACGCGGTGGGAACATGTTTACCTGGACGGGGCCACCGGTGATCAGCAAAGTCGGTGGCCTAGGACAGCGACTTCCATTGCATATTGTGAGGAACGCTCACGTCGCAGAGTGTACATCATATACCCGATTTTAACTAATTTTTAAACTTTTTGACACATTTTTAAGTGATTATATAGTTGATTTGATTTTATGATTGCATCTAGATAACCAAATTTGCATTCGGTTCAAAATGGGAATGCTCAAAGAAAATTACAAGAGAACATTGTCAAAAGTTGAGAAGAACTTTACTGGACCATACAAAAGCCTCATTTCCTAATACAATTTTAATTGTTTCAACATAAACTAGTGTGCTTCTAAAAATCAAGTGATCGTGAGCAATCCAAAGGGCAAAAGCTACCGCGGGTATGATTGTATGAATGATTGCTAGATTTTGCCCGTGGTGATCTTATCTCCTCTTCATTTGAGTTTTTTCCCGGACTCCCATAGATCATTGAAAGAAGAAATGCCGTCGCTGAACTTAGAAGACGCCGTGTCTACTTTGCAATCCCGCATTCGAAGATGATGTGGGTCCCTCTTAAAAAAAAAAAAAGGTTGTTATCCCTTTAAAAAAAAATTAAAGGATTTTTTACACACAAACACACACACACACACACACACATATATATATCATTAAAATAATAAATACTATTTTCAACCGTACCCTTTAAAATACTTTAAATTAAATAATCAAATGAAAAATGTATACCTTCTTTCGTCATGTTAGTGACGAAATGGGATTATAGGCAGTATTATGACTTGAGTGTAATAGCGTGGTTCTGAAACTCCTACACTTGTATTATGGAAAATGTTAAACATAGCCTCATATGGAGTTTACCAGGAATGAGGCCATCTTTAACGGCGTGAGAGTGTATCAGGAAAACATGTGGAACATGTTTTGGGGGTGCATGAGAGATTGGGGATGGTACATCGCTAGGGACGTGCAGTTTCAAGATGGGAACCTCCTGATCATGGGGTGACAGTGTGGGTGCGAGAGTCCTAGCCTTGCTAGTTAGATTGTTCTTCTAACCTGCGGTGAGGATTTCTTTTTTCTTATATCTTTTTTTATTTTATCTATTCCCCTCCATTTGGAATTTGTAATTCGAATTCAGAAATGAAATCGGGTAGCAAACATCTACCTTTCTTTCAAAAAATATAGAGTCTGGCATATAGTTTAGAATTGTTTTCATATTTTAAAAATAATATATCTCATATGATAAAATGTGTATATATTTTAATGAAAGATGAAGTATATAATCTAACAAATTATGTGAACCCATTTTAAAGAAAATTAAAAAAAATTTCAATGAGTTAAACAACTATTGAGGTGTAGGTAGGATTGTAACAAGGACTATGTGTAGCAAAACACTTAGCCCCCTGTTTGGATATGGAATAACCTAGAGAATAAATGAGAATAAAACAGAATATGTATTTTTTGTTGTTTGGAGGGAGGGAATCCTTTGACATAACTTATGTAAGAATAAACTGGTATGAAGTGATATATGGATTTTAACTAACCCATGGAATTAAAATTATTCCAGGTTATTTTATCCGAAGAATATGTGGATCTATTGTTAAATCTAGTGTCACCACCTCTTATAAATCACCCGTCAAATCAACTATCATCATTTTTTCACATTTTATAAATCTTTATCCACATTTTATTCACATTTTACCCAAACAACAAAATTTTTATTATTACGTTTTCCAACGAGAATATTTTAAAATATAACCAAATACAAAATCACTTTATCCTTATTTATGCCCACTTAAGTCATAGTAACTGTATATCCAAGAATAAATCATATTTTGCATCTAAACAGGAACTTAATGTTTTGTGACACCCTTTTTTTTATCCCTGGATGGGACTGCGGGCCACGTAATCCAGTCAAAATTCATGGCTCATCATAGGCCTACCTCCACATATGTGAGTCATCCTTCCCTTCACTTCATCAATGTAGGGAAAATCAAAGTGTCCTTGAGAAAAAAAGAAAAGAAAAATCAGACTAGAAGTCCATCTTTTCCATGATTTGGTGAGGTGGGGTTTAACTTTCCTCGTCAACAATAAAAAGATAATTTTAGCGATAGTTCCCTAAATTTGGTTTCTTCCCGATATTAAAAATAAAATAAAATAATATAAGGATAGGTCTCTCCCAATGACTAAAAATGAACACATCCTTTAAATCTGAAAATTAAAATCAAAATATGACATAAAGAATGATTGATCACTAAATCCTATGGTTTATGAAGACTTAAAAATAAAAAATCATTCTTTTAAACTAGGCCCCACCATTGATTTCAAGAGCTCTCTGGATGTTGCCTTGGTGAGAAAGTCAACATGTACACATCAAGACAACCGCACATAATCTTGGACTAAATGCATAGATTCCAAAACTATTTATGGAAAAGTTAGGCTTGATAGTAAATTCAATATTGGCTATCAACGAGAATGTGTAAATTTTTTGAACGGAATATATATTGTATTATGTGATTCTATATCTTTTTATTGACATCTGCAAAATGTGTTGCAAAAATGACAAGGTGTATCGGCATCCTAACATATATCCACTAAAAAAAACTAAAAAAAAAAATAGACATGACTGGCCACCAACCAAGCACGCTCATTTTGAACGAAAAATTTCTCTAAACAACTTCACATGTCAATAAATGATGATGTTGATTGGGCAATTTATATATTGATAATGTCGCTTGGTTTTGACTTGCGAAACATACTTCCCATAGCAGAGTAGAAATCAGACATGACTGGCTATCAACCAAGCATGCTCATTTTGAACGGAATATTTCTCTAAGCAACTTCACGTGATAATGTTGATTGGGCAATTTTTATATTTATACTAATAATGTCATTCATGGTGATTTTGACTCGCTAAACATAATTGTCAGAGCAGAGCAATTTGTCCCTTGCTAAACATACATACTTGTCAAAGCAGAGCAGTGATGAAAAATCGAGCAAGTGTATTAGCATCCTAAAATATATCCAGTAAACAAAAAATAATATAAAATAAAATAAAAAATTAGACATGACTAACCACCAATCGAGCAAGCTCATTTTTCTCTAAGCAACTTCACATGTTAATGATAATGTTGATTGGGTAATTTTTATATTGATAATGTCGTACATGATGGTTTGTTTATTCTTTCTTGAGACGATGACTGATCAAATAACAAGGGGCGCATCTATCCCCACCCTTCATTTTTCTTAAACCACCACTTTACTTTATTCACCAACTGTCACTCAGTATTTCACTAAAGCCACCATCATATAAATACATCCACACTGAAATACTAGACCCACCATATGTCTCTCACACAAAAACTCACCTCACACAGGTTTCTCTCTTCCGCTTTCACTCCCACGTCTCTAGGTGTTGCTCGCCATCCATCTGTCCCGTCTATCTCGTTGAGAACCTGAACAGGAACCTGTCCCCCTTCTCTTGCTTCGTCATTGTTGCCAACGGGGCCGCTGATTCCAGAACAGCAGGTAGAATTTTCGAGGAGGAGGAGGGGGTGGGAGGAGGTCGGATATGACGGCGGGCATGCGCTTCTTGCTGGGGAGGCAGCCATCTTCCTTGCCCATCGATCGATGTCCACATAAAACGATCCAAAATTTCCTTTTTGGGAGGAATAAAAAACCCTATATTTTGGAGAGACCGATATGATGAATATCTCATTTTGAATATCAAAATTGAGGTTTTTTTTAATTTATTTATTATGTCTCTCTCTTTTGATAGAAAGTTTTAATTTTTTTAAGTATTTTAATTTAATGCATAAGCAGAACCAACCACCGATTCAACCTATGATCGGAACAGTGAGAGAATCTGTCATAAGGGTTTTAAAACTAATTATGCAGGAATCTGGGTTTTAAAACTAATTCTGCAAGAAGCCACCATTTCACAACTTTTAGGCACTATTTGCCTAAAATCTGTTTACATAAAGCTGTTACAGTAAAACTGTATAGCTGTACGATTGTAGAAATAACTTCCTGTAAACGCAAAAGCTATGCAATCCCACAACCAAATACACCCATAGTGTCATAGTGTTCAAACGTATGATGTGCTCAAAGAGTGTGCAGGGGTATTTTTGTCTTTATAAATGGATCGGTTTACCTCGGAGGCTCGGACTCGGGATGGGGCCTGATCAGCGTGGGCCCCACAATAATTTATAGCCCACCCCTGTTCTTAAGCCCAAAAGAAATTACGATCGGATAGGGTCGGGTCTCGGATCAGCCTAATTACACAATTTATATTACATTTTTCTTACTTTTTAAATTATTAATATAAGATAAAAATCTTATATTATATTTTCTAAGAACAAAAATAGACGTTCAAAACCCACTATGCAAGATTTTGAAAGATGTGATTCATTGCCATGTTCCATGGTCCACCAAGGTCATGCAGAAAAAAAAAATCAGAAACTTTCAAGAGAGAGAATACCACAGAGAAAAAAAACTTGTATTGCAACAACAAAAACTATAGAAAGACGATTTTCAAAGGTCTCTTTTAAACTGAAATAAATTACTTTTTATATAAAACTGAATTACTTTTATAACTCTAAAGAAATTCTAACAAACTTATTTTTAAGGAAAAAATCCATATGACCCCTGGTAAATTGCCTGAAATCTATATAACTTCCAGATTTTTCTTAAAGTCTATATAATCTTCTGAAAATACCTATATATTCAAATAGCCCCCCTGAATTAAATTTTCATTGACAGATTAATGATTATTCTGCAAAATTTTTGTTTAGTTAACTGAGTAGGATATTTTTCTTTCACAGTTAAATTTGTAATTTCAAGGATTCGGAACTTCAAAAAAGAATTTGGGTAACGGGTTATTAGTGGTAGGATTATACGGAAATGGGGTTTGTTGGTGGAAAGGGAGAGACTGTTCCCAACTATCACAAATGACTATGTCGTCACCGTGATTGGTATCAACTGAGAACAATTGCCTCGATTCGATACACTTGCCTGATCTAGATTGCGATAGATCTAAGAGTGTTGTCGCGCGACCTCTTTATAGACTGCCTACTTACCTTCGGGGGAGATCAAGTCTTACGTAGTTCAGCTGGTTATCTTGTAACCGTTTTGCCACTATGAGTTAATAGGCTATTTTTTAGAGAAACGTCTCCCACAATTACTGTACACGTCGTCCTTAATTACCCACGTTTTGATGATAATGGACATTAAGTAACAATGTGGCAGTTACAGACGTTTGGGGTCTTTTGACCGTTTCCACGTCTGTTCGGTGTCTCCTGATATACCTGTTCGTGCGTTATGCTTCCACGTGCTTCACCGAGGAGTAAGGTCGACCGACCAGTCTTACTCGTACTTGAGTGATAAGATCGTTCGACCAGACCTGTCGTCTGGTCGTGCCTTAGACCACTTGCACCTGAGTGATAAGGTCACCCGACCTGACCTGTCGTCTGATTGTGCCTTAGATCTCTTGCACCTGGTGAGTGATAAGGTCGCCCGACTAGACCTGTCGTCTGATCGTGCCTTAGATTACTCGAGGTGTCATCTCTTCTCGAGATATCCGACCGTCCGACTAGATCCTTTAGCCTAGTCGTGTCGACATATCAAATGATGCCACTTTTCGTGGATCATGCCTAATGGGCCTTACGCCAGATGGATTGCGTATCGTCTTTGCGTGCCACGTGTCCTAGTGCAGATTTTTACCTCCACATTAACCATGACTGAAAACATAGCATACCAAATAACCCCTACAATGTGTTAAAAATATGAAAAATCCTCTTGAAATGATGATTTTATCTCTCTGAATAGAGTTTTATAATCCATCGAAGAGGTAAAATCGTCATATACAGAAGATTTTTTCGCATTTTAATCAGATTGTATGAGGTTTTTGGTATATTATATTTTCATTCAGATTAACCAAATAGAATTCACAGAATATTTATCATATGTCAACGGAAGTTTGAGTCAGGGGATAATTTGAATTTACATAAATATTTTCAGGGGGTTATATGAATTTTAATAAAAAAAGTCAGGGGGTTATATAGATTTCTAGCAGCTTAAGGGGGTTTATTTGGATTTTTCCCTATTTTCAAATCTATATATAAAATCTATGATTAAATGAAAAACCGAAAATGATTATCTAAAATAAAATAACTAGAATAACTCTATTTTTGCATCAAACGAGCAATGCGCTCATAACCCACTTGAATACGTGAAACATTTTCACGTCCTATGCGTGCCGGTCCCTGGAAAAACTTCTCGAGGTATCATTTGGTTAAAAAAAATACAATTTTACTTATCCCCACCCCCACACCCAAAAAAGAAAACAAAGAAAAGAAAAAACAATGACATTAGCATGAAGCTAAACCACATCCATTACCTTGCATAAATTTAGCAATTACTCATATATATTTATTCAAAATTTAATATTTCAAATCAAAATTATATTATGTAGAATGAATTTTTGAATAGTTCAATATTCTATAAGCATTTCATATATATTTTGTTATACATTTCAATACTATAATTTAGGTCCACGTGTATTTGACATGTGTATAAAACTAATTTCAATAAAAATCACAAATATCAAATTCAGTCACACAAGCGGTGATGTAAATGTCAAGCTAGAAGGTATCTATCTCACTAAGGAACAATGACATAAATATCAAATTGTGCTACACAAACAATGTCATATAAATATCAAGCTAGATACACATTTCACTTAGGAACAATTAATGACATAATTAAACATCAATTGCTGATCGAACCACACTTCACTTGATATAAATTAAACCAACCACATATATACATAAACACCAAACTCCTGATGATCAAGCCGAGCCGCCCATCACTGGACGTATAACGACCCCTTTGACGACGAGGCCTCCCTTCCATAGATTGCTTTCGCATTCAGACAACTGAAACCGCACAATTCCCTTGGAATCCCCAGCTTGGAATTTTCCAACCAGGAGTTCATTCCATTTCCCTTTGAGGTTTTGAGCCTCCAGATCCAGTGGCGGTTGTTGGTGCACACTCTTGTCCGGGCATTCAAGCTTCAATGTCACCAGGTTCTCAAGATCTACTGAAGGGGGGAAAATATCCACCTCCATAGATATTATATATTTCAATTCAAAAATAATTAAAACTGATTTTTTTGTTTTCAAGATCTACTTTTATCTATATATATTTTAAACTTCTAAAAATAAAAAATTGGTTATTATATCTATTATATATTTCAATTCGAAATAATTAAAACCATTTTTTTATTTTCAATATCTAATTTTATCTATATGTATTTTAAATATCTAAAAATAAAAAATTGGTTATTATATATATATATATAAATTCGAAAATAATTAAAACCATTTTTTTTCAAGATCTACTTTTATCTATATGTATTTTGAATTTCTAAAAATAAAAAATTAGTTATCATATCTATTATATGTATTTTTTTATAAATTATATGATTATTATCTTTTTATAGAAATAACAAATTGTTTTCTTGTAATATATTTCTTTCAAATTTTAAATTTAGATATAAAAAATTATTATTATTATCTATGTTTTTTAATGTTAAACATAGAGTATTTTAAATTTGTCTATCATTAAAACTAAATTTTTAGTTTCTTAAGATCCTACCTTTATCTATATGTATTTTGATATTTAATATTATTGTGATATTTATTAAATAAAATCTAGTAAAATCTTATAAGATTTGTTAATTGATTAACCGAAATACTCATTTTTTTTTGGAAAATCATATTTTATGAGATAACATCTAATTTATGAGATAAAATCCATCATGTTATAAATATAGATAAATTTTTTTATGGATATAGTTGTCTTTTTAATTAATTTTTAGAGGTAAAATCGGCTAAAATGTTTCCCTTCTAACTCGTATTTTTTATATAGTAGTATAGAAGTATAAATGTGGGCCATTGTCCTGTACAAAACATTTACGAAGATCGAAGATTTACTAACACGTGATCCTTACTAATAAAACAATCACGATTATGTATTGTAATAAAATCAATTATTCAAAAAACAACGATCACTAACAAAAGATTATAGCTCGGTAGATCACGATTTTTAGTCGTGATCTTTGACATAGTGATCATTTTCCACAAGTCATTGTATAACACACATTTTCAAAAAAAATGTGGGCCATTGTCCTGTACAAAACTTATACAAAGATTGAAGACTTTCTACATACATGCAGTTTGAGAAGGAACATAAATAAATCATTTTTTTTATCCCTTTGGGAGAAGCGAGCCCTCCATTGCATAACTTTCTACATACATGTAGTTTGAGAAGAGCTCATCTCCCCCCCCCCCCTGAAACGCTTTGGGTATCGAGTTTCTTTGGACGAGAGCTCCCCAGTTGGATATCCATGGATGGGAATCATCTTCAGAATCTGAGATTCTTAGATCTGAAAGATCTGTCCAACCTCCAACAACTTCCAACACTGTCCCATCTGCCAAATTTGAGGCAGCTTCATATATGGCATTTTCGTTCAACAAAGAGTGTAGGCCTTAATATAATGTTCAGCGGATTCCCATCCTTGGAAGTCCTGTCTTTCAGAGGTATGTTTCAGTGGAGAGAATGGGGTGATGTAAGGCAGGAAGATATCATTCAACAACAGCAGCTGACGATCCTTCCTCGCCTCATAAGATTAGAACTCTTTCAGCGTCCTGTGTTGGAGTCACTTCCGTTGCGCCTCCTTGGACATGCCCCCAACCTTACCGAGTTATATCTGGGAAAGGTAGAATTGCTGGAAGAAATTGAGGGACTTCTCCATGTTAAAAGTCTCTCCAGATGGTCCCTGGGTTGGTAAGCTTGAAAATCATAGATTACCCTGCACTAGAAAACTTTGACTAACTTGCAGGCAGCTTCCCCAAGAGAGATAAATTTCTAACGCAGCGTGAAAACGATAGAAAGATCCAACCAGCGTTGAGATCTCATAAACTCCTTGAATCCACAAGGAATCCTTGAATCCACAAGGAAGAAAACCCAAAAGGGAGAAAATTCAAAATATTATTGATTAAAAGTTATTCTATTATAAAATATGGTGGCACTCATTATATAGGCCACAAATATAAAATAAATGTTCATAATGTAAATTATGACTCTACTAAAAATAGTAAAGACACAATTACAATGATAATTATTAAAATCTAATAAAATAAAATATAAGATTCTAAAAATCCTAAATTCCTAAATAAAATCTAATAAAAATTTATTTTGATAACAGATTTGAAATCAAATATTCTGCAATGATTTCTTTCCAAATCTGTCCTACATCAGTCTCCTCTTCTTAAAAAAATTCGTCCTCGAATTTAAGAAGAAAGGATCTTAGATGATCAGGAGGATGATATTTGATGTAATCAAATACACCAATGGGAGAGATTAAGACTTTTTCTTCCATCTTATTTGATGCATCTTTGTATTGGACCTTTGGCAAGAGGAGAGACATCTTCTTGATTTTAAATTCCTTCTCAATCAAATCAACCACTGTGGTAGTCGCAATGTTGTTATTGACGATGACATCAAAATCGCTCATGTTGATGTGACATGTAGTCTGCAACACGAATGTTTGTAGGGGCTTTTCTATCTCTGGAATCACCACTAAGGAATAAGAAAATAACTTCTCTTGTTCTCCTCCAATAATATTTTCAGATTCAACGGAAAGAACAACATCCTCCACTTCTTTATTTGCCATGTCCTCATAAATTTCTGATTCAACTAGAGGTTGATCATGAGGGTCGGTCACTAGATTCTCCTGATTTTCTGGTGGACTTTCTTCGATCTTCTCTATCGATCCATCAACCATATCTTCGATCGCTAGATTCTCCTGATTTTCTGGTGGACTTTCTTCGATCTTCCTATCGATCCATCAACCATATCTTGATTTAATGCAACATCTAGCGGGTTGATCATGGAAGAGCCTTTATACATCACGTGCACCCTTGATCTCTCCAGTTGTGATTCCACTTTTACGGCCGCAGAGATTGCTTCTGTTAAGCTATAAATCTCTTCTGAAGCAATAAGATCTCGAACTGTAGACCTCAACCCATTAAGATAATGGGCCACTCGTCGCCATTTAGCTTCTGCGAGATTATACCGACCAGAAAAAGTCGAATACGGAACGATTACCTTGGCGACAATTATGGTACAGCTGGAGCAAATATTGTTCATAATCTAGAGGAAGAAACTGATTCATGAGAAGTTGTCTCATCCTCCTCCATGTTCGAATAGGTGCTCTTCCTTGTCGTTGTCTGGTCCTTTGAAGGTGGTCCCACCAATTAGCGGCACCGCTCGTGAGTCGAAGCGCCACCAATCTGACCATTTCCTCTTCACGCACATCCATTATCTCAAAAAATTTATCAATCTCTAAGATCCAATCAAGGAACTTATCGATTGATAAATTACCATTGAAATATGAGATGTCCACCTTTGAAAAATAGTTGTTGTAATATGTGTGCCGCTTTCTCGACTGATAGTTGTACAGTTCACCGCTTTCATCATCCAAGTCATCCTCATAATCGGGTAGATAATGAGAATTTCGTCGAACACCATTATAAGCAACAGGTTGGCCTCGGGCGAATCCCTCGGCGCGCATCCTGTCACACCCAGGTCGTCTGTTGTCGGTGTTGAGATTTACGCCAACCTTCACCTCACGAAGAGTCTGCCGCGTTTGTTGACGAAACTCCTCTCGAAGTGGCTGTTGGTTCTCCCGCAACGGCCGAAACAGCTCCTGCACCCCACGATCACCGTCAATGAGATGGTTGTTTCTCGCACGGCTACGTGTCATCGAAGCCAGGCGAATCCTCGCTCTGATACCACCTAACGCAGCGTGAAAACGATAAAAAGATCCAACCAGCGTTGAGATCTCATAAACTCCTTGAATCCACAAGGAATCCTTGAATCCACAAGAAAGAAAACCCAAAAGGGAGAAAATTCAAAATATTAAAAGTTGTTCCATTATAAAATATGGTGGCACTCATTATATAGGCCACAAATATAAAATAAATGTTCATAATGTAAATTATGACTCTACTAAAAATAGTAAAGACACAATTACAATGATAATTATTAAAATCTAATAAAATAAAATATAAGATTCTAAAAATCCTAAATTCCTAAATAAAATCTAATAAAAATTTATTTTGATAACAGATTTGAAATCAAATATTCTGCAATGATTTCTTTTCAATTCTGTCCTACATCAATTTCAATAGGGTTAAGAAAGATTTATCTCCTGAGAACGAAGCAGCGTCAGAGAGGGTGAGGGCAAATTACCAAAAGCGTCATGTTGGTGTTAGTAGTGGGCCCATTTATATGGCCCATTCTATGGTTGACCAAAAATTGGGTATACCCATTTCCCTTTCCAACTATTTAGTCCCACATCGGTTATATCCACTTGTTTCTTTCACCTTATACATTGGGACACACCAATCCTTTATTGAGACTTGTTGGGCCTCACCCCTACGCGCGCGCACACGAGGCCCAGCCCATTAACCCGTGGGCTTACATTTCTGGTGGAAAAACTAGTTAATCGGGCGTGCGCGCTCGCACGTCGCGCCTGCGCACGAGGCGGGCCGGGTCGGGTCGGGTTGCGGGCCTAATTTTGAATTTCAAAATGTTTTCTAAAACCAACAAGTTTCCAGAACCGTCCAAAAATTCAAATTCAAGTTTCCAAAACAGCTCCAATTAATTGGTCGGTTGCGCGATTAATTTAATTAATGAGCGCGATTATGTGGTCGGCTACAATTTTAATGGGCGTGTTTAATTCGTCGGTTTTCCTTTTAAACGTTTTCGAACGTTGCTGGACTGCCTATATAAAGGGGTCGTATGAGTCTCCCATTCATCATCAGCGAAACTCACAAGTCCAGAGCCACCTACAGCGAGTCTTCTTCTTTTGTTCCTTTTCTGTTCTGGGTTTTCTATTACAGAAGACTGGTCTACATCCCTCTTCTTTCTCCCTGTCTGATCTGAGCATCTGAAAGGATCGCGGCCGTTCACTGTGGTCTCCTCGTAGCTCGCACCCCGAGGAGGCATAACCCTCGTGGTCGTATCTCTCAGTGGTAGGAGCCGTCAACCCTATGCGTGAGGGGGCCTTATTCACCGAGGACAGAGCGTCTCTGCTCGCTTCCACCAAACTGATATGTTTTTCTAATCCTCTCTTAATTGTTTGCATAATATTTTTGTTGTGTTTTCATACTGGTTTGAATCTGTGGCTTTACTAGGTTTTGGCATTGCCCTTGTTTTAAAAGGAATTTTTTCAACAGTTGGCCAATCATCAAATTCTTCTCCAAGTGACATGCCAATTAGGAATGTGGTGGTGGTGGTGAACGATAGTTCTTCACTGGTGAAAGGAAGAAACTATGGTTCACTGTTAATGCACTATGGTCTGTTTGTCTTGTTTTTATTTTTCTTTTGGGGTCTTGTAAGGTTGTTCGGTCGATCACAGTTGTTGATGTTTTGAGACAAACTTGTTTCACATTCAACAGGGGTGTCGGCGATTTTCTTTGTTCTTCCTCATTTTGGTTTAACAATGATGTCAGATTTTTCATGTTTCTGCAATGATAAATTATTTGTTTGTCTTATGGATATGGCAATGATAAATTGTTAGTTTTAAATGGAAACTTTCAGTTCATAATGTCTACTTTATGATTTTGACATGATCCAAAACTATTGTGACATTGGCAGGTTTGAGAAATGGTCTGATAGAGAACATGATCCAAATCCCTTGCACACTTTTCTATCCGAAAATAAATGGTTGAACAATCAGATCCATTCATGATTTCCAAAACATCAATTGCTTTGCTCAAATAAGGCCTTTTGAAATCAGAGACATCAGACAAAACTCAAATCCGCCAGGATGACAAAAGTTCTAATGGCCAACTTCCAATTCAGCTACAACAAATAATTCCTCAACCTCCAGTTGAAGAATTTCTGCTCTGCTTTCTCTCTGGATCAACAATTAAAGTTTATTCAATTATCTTTTTTTAATTTTTTTTTTTTGGATTGTACAAGTCCCTCATCATGAATAGATATAATCATCCTACAAATTTTTTTTTATCACTGACCTTGTCATCATACTGTCCTGGCCTCAGAATTTCTGGTAAGTCATATCATCATTTTGATGGATTCTTCTAATTATAGCCTATGACCAATCCAAATTAATTTATGAGAGGTAGGTCTTTATCATTCCAAGGGTGGAATTCTTCAATTCCCACACGACATTCTAGAGTACCAATGTTTTTAAAGCCAAATTACCAACACATCCAAACACTAAGATTCCAATAACCCCAGTACTCTAAAAATCCAACTAGCATCCCAAGACCAAATCAAAGGGTTACTGCCCTGGGCTGGTAAGTCAAAACATTTCACTATCTGCATCAATATCCCCTCATTAAACAATATGAAACAATTACTCAGCATCTAACACTAGCGTGACCCGATTTAGTCTTCTGAAATTCCGGGAAAAATGTTTCTTGACCAAACAGTGACAGAATAATGATTCCTACTAAAATGATTCTTGAAAAAATAATTCATAGTAAAATAATTCCGTAAGAAAAAATGACATGAACCAAACAGCATGAAGCATTTGTTTGGCACAATCTTTAATTTCGGCGTTTCAATTAGTTTCACTGAATTACCACATATTGTATTTTCACTGAATTACCACATATTGTATTTTTAGGATTGTACCAGTCCCCCATCATGATAAGAGGATCACCCTACCAATTTTTTTAAAAATAATTTGCTGACCTGGCCTGTCGTCATTAATGCATTAACATCATCCATGCAAGGCACATGACATGCGAATAAGGCATCCAAAATATCCATAGTTGTGCATTAAATCATGTATAAATTTACAATATGAACAGTATACATAATCATGTGCTTCGACATAAATAAAGCTACGGTCGATAAACATCCCAACAACTTCCAACAATCTTGTAAAAACTGTTACAGCTAATCTTATCCACAATAATTTGTAAAATATTAAAAGATAAATTTATCAACACAATTAATAACTCACTTCTTCGTCATCGGAAGTGACCTCAAATTGGGACAACCCACAACCCATCAACGGCCATTCGGTCACGGTACAGCTCAATTCCAGCTCGAAGCTTCATATCAGGATCAAGAAGGCCTACCGTATTAGGATCAAGAAGGCCTACCGGAAGCGACCTCAACTTGGGACAATGTATCAAATCCAATAATTTGAGGCGCGGAAAGATGTCTTTTCTTTTACCACCACCACCCCATTCCTCCAACTCGTGCATGAAAGACAAATACAGTTCTTCTAGCATTGGGTATGCGCCTCCTCCATTCCCTCCTTGGTCGGAGTGAGGCTCTAAACCAAGAGTCGTCATGGAAAGACAGAAAATCACTCTAAGTATCCTTAACTGGGGCAGATGACCGAATGACGGAAGCTGTTTGAGGTCGTTGTTCCCATTTAGTTCCAAAGAATTCAGATTTCTGAGAAGAGGAGGCGTCATGGATATCCAACCTGGGAGCATTCCTGCAAAGAAGTTAGTAATGACAAGACATTCAAGGGACTCATTGGGGCAGAACGCTTCTAAGATCTCCTTCATCCTTCTTATCTGATCTTGTTCCCCTTGTATTTCAACAGGTGTGAGTCGTGTGACCTCCAATTTAAGAGACCTAAGATGGGTTTTGTTTTCAATTGCTGCTTCCCTCGCCTCTGTTGGACCTGGAACCTTGCCCAAATCATGGACTGCCAAATATCTGAGCTGGGAGAGGCAATTTAACTCTTTGATGCTGCATCGGCCGTCATCCCTGTTGCAAACGGTGAAAGCCTGTAGAGTTTGTAGGTCTGTAAGCTTCCCTATCTCTCCATGTATGTCCACACCGTAAGAGACCTCTAAATGCCTTAGCTTCTGCAGCTGTGAAATACCTTTGGGAATCTCAGAGATCATAGACCCCCAAAGGAGTAGAGTTTGTAGATGCCGAAGATTGCATATGGAATTGGGTAGCTTCACTATGCTGCTATAAGAAAGGTTGAGGTATCTTAAATGCACAATCTCTCCTATGGAGTCCGGAAGGTGTTTAAACGAAGCTTCTCTGAGATGCAAGACACGGAGGTGCTTGAGTTTGTCGGAAAGGGCTGGTGGGATGACCTTCATGTTTTGGCCTAGAAAGACCAACAAGGACCTTAAGGAGCAGTACTTTTGATTCTTTACTCTTTCAGGGATCTGCTCCAGTTCCTCAACCTTTAAGATTGATAGACGGCGGGCCGTCATAGAGCCTCCTTGTTGCCTATCATGTCCGACTATGTGTTCACCACGTGTCATGGAAATCGCCAGGTCTCGTACAAGGTCATGCATCTTGCACTTTGTATACAGCGAATGTTGAGTTACCACTTGCAGGAGGCTCCTCATTACCAGTTCATCATAATACAACTCTGCTAAATCTTCCATCTGACGCGCATCCCCCTCCTGCTCTTTCACTAAACCCTCTGCCACCCACATCTGGATGACATCATGTCGAGGGATTTGATAATCCTCGGGAAACAATGAACAGAAAAGAAAGCACGGCTTCAAATAGGATGGCAAGTCCATGTAACTGAGCCGTAGAACCGACATGATCTCAGAAGTTCCATCCCCTGACAGCCGCAAAAAATCTGAAAGGACAGTCCACCACTCCCGCGCATTAATTCTCCTTCTGTTTAGAACACCTCCTATAACTTTTATTGCCAGTGGAAGACCCTTGCATTTTCTAACTATTTCCATACCGACGTCCTCCAGTCCTTCAATCTCATCCATGTTTCCTTGGCAAACGACCTAGTTATGATTGACATATTAAATGTAGTTAATATATGAATGAGTTGTTGGAAAAATAATAATACAATCTGATTTGTGAAAGTCAAATAACACTAATAATAAATAGGATATGATTTTGAGAAACACAAATAAATCTCAAATATGTTTTGCAAAACATAAATAAAAACACAAGCCTATTTATTTTAATAGAGACTTACTAGATTTGAGAAAATCTTGGAAAGAAAATGTTTTATCTAAAGGGGTCGTTACTTTCACCGTTAGGGATGGCAATGGGTCATGTTGGAGTTGGGTTTAACATAATCCAAATCATCTTCCAAATGTTAGACTCCATACCCACTCTACCATACATCGGGTTTTACATTTTAAAATTCATATTCACTTCATCAAATTTCAGATTTTACATCTTCAAATCCATCCCGGTCTCACCCCACCTAATTTAAAGTGAGTTGGATTGCTCGTACTTATAGGTAATATAATTAAAAAAAAATTTATATAACAAATTAAATTATTTTTGACATGAAGGAAAATTTCATTCATAAAAAACTTCAAGTGAAATATTTTTTTTTTGGCTTATGTAAAAGGAAAAGGGAAAGATAAAACAATGTAAAATATAAAACATCAAAATATTAGACGATATCTTTTATTCTTAAGGTGACAAACGATTGATTGTTTGAAAGAGTGTATTTTGAGTTTTCTGTGAAAAAAATGTGAATGAATGGATAGAGAGGAAAAAAAAGGATGACACCGAGTTTTAACTTCTACTTATATTAGGAATTAATTTTTTTTAGTTCACAAATCCTAATGACCGAATATAGGTCGGGTTTTAAACGTAAAATCCAAACCCAATTACATGGGTTGGAGGGGTGGGGAGGTTGAAAAACATGGTATCTAAACCCTAACGGTGATTCAAACCACTATTTCAAATTTTAAAAAACCCATTCTACCATTTGTCTCTTACATCTTTGTTTTCTATTGACATTTATATCTCAATTTAATGCAAATACCCAATTTGTCATCAACCTTATATTGACATATAAAATATTTCATATTTTTTTATACATTTGTTTATTTAGCAATAATACTCTATATATTTATTATGTCATAATAATATCACGGTTCAAATCCCGATTAATCAAATGGTTGAACCAGTAACTCTTAACTCATTCATTTTTTCGGTTCAATGAACGGTCCAACTTTTTAAAATATTGCTTTTGAACTTTAAATGAAAATTTTTTGTTGAATAAAAATTTTAACTTTTTATTAAATACAAAGGGCATATTGAATGGTTGTAATAAAATAGGAGTTAAATGTCATTTATAAAAAGATGAAAAATGATTAAATAAGTATTTTTGGTATTTTAATTGAAAATTAGAGACCAGAAATGGATCTCCAAATTTGAAGGACAAATGGAGTTTTGGGGCTGAAAAATCCAAACTCTATCGGAACCAACCGGCCTGCAAATCGTCATTTCGCAGGCCCGTTGGAGTTGCTCGGAGACCCTCTTAAGGAGCTTTCCTATCTTTAAACCTGTATAACTTGGCAATGATCTATGTAAAATTAATGGGGATGCTGCATTGCCTAGACAGTGCTTCTCTCTCATGTTTTTTGCCTGGCCCATATATGCGCCTTATAAATTTGATTTTGTGTGTATCCATCCTCCTTTTGTACAAGAACTTTCTAACAATAAAAAGAAAATTTACTTGCCAAAAAATGATCTACGACATCAATCAGAATCAGTAATTAACTAATGCATTTATGAATAATCCTTAATTCTAGTACATTTACGTCCTCACATCTTTAAATAATATAAGATACTTTATGTATATATGTATACTAGTTTTACTGTACGCGCATTCGTGTGAGTTAATAAAATGTATTTCCAAAAAGACAAATGAAATATACATTTTTATATTTCAAAGTATATGATGACATCAAAGTGTCAATGGTATAGGCAAATGGAGTTATTTCTGACAGTAATGACTAAATTGTGGAGAACGTCCTAATTCATAAGTCACATTAAAAAAGTATATACATACATATTATCTAGGGTTTATAGGTACACAAAACAAAATTTTTACCAAGTAACATTAGAATGATTTGTAAGCTCGTTTTCTCCAAGTATAATAAATCGAGATTGTAATATACAAAAGAAAAATGGAATGCAGTTCAAAGACTTTAATAAAGAAGGTGTAACAAAAAATTTAAAAATAAATTGATATTATAATATTCAAAATTATTAAAGTCTCTATTCTAAAAGAATTTGACTCTGATATATATTATAACAGGGGCAGACTAGCGTTTCCCCCAAAGGGGGGCTTAAGCCGCCCCCCCCCCCCCCTACCCAATTTTTTTTAAAAAAACATTAAATTTGAACCATTGAAATAAAAAAAAGTAAATAAACAGCATCTCAACCATTAATTCTAAAACAAATTTTCCATATATTTCTCTCAAAGACAAGTCAATCTTATAAAAGTTGAATAAAAAGAAATCTTAACCATTAAAATTTAATCAAAATTAAAAATAAAAAAACAAATTTTCTATGATTTCTCCTTTTAAGCGAAAATAATTGTTATAAGAAGAAAGAAATCACCGCCATTAAAATTTAAAAATAGCAAATCATCCATAATTTTTTGAATAAATAATTAAAAGAAAAAGAAATTCAATCATTAAAATTTATTAAAAGAGGTGATAAAAAAACAAATTTTCTTTTTTAAAATAAAAACAATAGTCCTCTCCCAAATATCAACCTGTCCTTGATTGCCTTCTTCCATTCAGCCAACATCCCTTGGGTTTGGGTATTATTTTTTTTTATCTTTCTTCTTTTTTATTTGTATAATTTTTTAAGCCCCCCTCCAAAAAAATCATGAGTCCGCCACTGTATTAGAATATAATATATAATTTGAATTTAATTATCTTATATACCAAATCATTCCAGATGAAAGTCCTGAAGACTTTGCTGAACTGAAGGACAGGAGTAAGAAGCGCAGGGAGGCCGACTTCCTGTGTCGGGGCCATATTCTGAATGCTCTCGGACCATCAATCTACAGCGTCTACCGTACCTATACAACGGCGAAAGAAATCTGGAAGGCGCTAGACAACAAATACCGCATCGTGAAGGCAAGTAACTAGAAATTTCTTATCGGTAATTTCATGGATTTTAAGATGACTGACGATATATCTATCATTTCGCAAGTCAATGATTTCTTATGAATCGTCAGTAATCTTAAAACCGCCGGTGTTGACATTCTTGAATCATTCATTGTGGGGGTTATCATATCCAAACTTCATCCCACTTGGAATGCTTACAAGAAGAAGATGAAGCAAGATGAGAAGACTCACACTTTCGAGTCCCTTGAACGTCATATCCGCATCGAAGAGGATTCGCACATTCTTGCAAAGATTGACACGAAGGACGATAATCATTCGAAGGCTAATCTTGTTGAGGATGATAAATCCAAGGATGAAAAATTCAAGAACAAGAATAATGCTTTCAAGCCAAGGAATGATAATCAGTTCAAGAAGAAACATCCCAACAAGAACAAGAACCAGAACAAGGGGTTCAAGAAAGGACCATGTTACTTCTGTAACAAACATTATATATTATTTAAATTTAATTATCTTATATGCCAAATCATAGTCCTTAAAATTTAAATTACCATGATTTTAAATCCACATCATTAAAAAAATCCAAATTCTTAATATCTACATCTGAAAGATTTAAGAATAGATTCATATAATAAGGTATTTAATAATATTTCTTGCCATGTCTTCATAAAATTTCTCAATAGCATCAATAATAAGGTGTCTAATAACATTTTTGTCATGTCTCTAAAAGGTTTCTTATTAGTATCAATGAAATTCATTTTTTTATGTATTAATGCTTTCCCACCACTCCTCGAGATATGCACTTTCTTGTGGAACCACTAATATTTTACCAAAATTATTCTCAACAAAAAAAAAGAGACCCAACCACAACATTTAATAACAAATATTCAATAATATCTATGATACTAATAATCAATAAACTGATTTAAATATTTCTATCGGAAGTTAGAATCCTCGGAGAGAGAGAGACTTTCCATAGTATAGACTTTGTTATAAATTTGAAAATATGAATGAATGATCTGTTTATAATACAAATAGGGGTTTGGTTGCCAAACTGGTGGAAATTGAGGGCGAATCTTCAAATATTCCAGAAAAGGGCAATGGCTGATTTTTGTTAGGGACCTAATTATAAATGACACTGTGGGGCTATCTGAAAATAACCTAAGAGGTGGTCGATTTTTGTCAGGAATCTATTTATAAATATGAGGGACGAGGGGGATTATCTGCAAATAACCAAGTATTTTGGCAGTATCCAACCACGTTGAACTAATTTGGCAATATCGTGTAGATTTAAGACATACTTTATTAGAAAAAAATAGAATATAAAACTGATTGTATATAAAACATATATACTTTATAGAAATGAGACGTATACTATAATAAATTGATGGTGGACTCATTTATAATAATAAAAAAAAGTGAACTAGACACAAGAAGAACGTAAAATAATAAAAAAATATTCTAAAAGTTAAAAATACTCAAATTAATCACTTTTTAAAAATTTTCAAAAAAACTAATTTCTCAATTTTAAAAAACTAATAAGTCTACTATACCCTTATATAACTTTTTAATTTTCTCTCATTATATTTAAATTTTTTTCATAAACATCATCTAATTGAAAAATAATATCAATATAAATAATGATTTTTGTCTAAAAGTGATTTTACATTTTATTAATTTTTTAAGTATGTTATAAAAATGTTAAAAGTGTCGTCCATAAATTTACAAAGTTTTTATCCTAACTTTTACAGATTTTTACAATTTTTTTGTTATTTATATTTTATAAATGTCTTGTATTAGAATTTTTTTTGTATAATCTTAAACATATATAAACTTCAAAAGATTTTATAAAATTTAGAATGTCTAAAAATATTTTATAACAAAAATTTTATTTTTTTATAATTTAAATCTCAATTGTGTGTGTGCGCGTGTGTGTATATATATAATAAACTTAATGCACAAATTAAAAAATATTTTATTATTTATTAATATTTTTTAATTGGTGTGTTAACAAATTAAATATATGTAATGATGTTTAAGTACAGGGATAGTAAAATCATTTTACTTTCTAAAATTATAAAAACAAATTTTTTTAGGTAGATTTTTAAAAAAATGTTGAGTATTTCCGAGCTTAGACGATTTTTTTAAATATTTTCCCGTGTAAGAGCACTCCAAAAACAAAAACAAAAAAAAAAAAACAAAAAATAAAATAGGAATGAACGGTGTACCTTGCATAATAGAGACCACCCTTCATCATCCGATAGCTCCTGAACCGGATGTGTGTGTACAGCCTTCATTTGCAGTGCTATTCCTTCGTCTCTGGTGGTGATCAACACCCTGCTCTCCGCCGTCGTGCTCTTATAGAGCAACTGCGGTTTCTTAAATTTTTTCTATTCCAATTGGGCATATAGTTAAAGTTACAAGGGTAAATTTATTCGGGGTCTGGTAGTCACCCGTCTAATATCTTTAGATCTCTCAAACTTTTCAAGTTATTTTTAAATCCTTGAAATAATGAAAAATTATTTTTAAGTCTTTTTAGTTAGATGTCGTTAGTCCGCTTGTTTGTGATATCAAAAATGCCCATGTCCAATGATTTCATATATATTGTTAACATTTTCATATAGATTGTTAAGTATCTCTTGTACATTGTTAAGACTCTCATTGCAATAAATCTCATTTTGATGATTGAAGATACATGTCTTGATATTTGAATTTTAAAAATGTTTCATCTAGTAAAGAAATTTGGTTTAGAAAGAGAGAGGTCGGAGAGGTGAGTCAACCTTCGCAGCCCACTTCTGCGGTTCTGCCCCGTCACCCCTGCCATCTGCCCTGTACCATAACAACCCTCCTCCACCCTGCCACACCCCTCCCTCAGCCCTGCCCCTTCCCTCCTCCTCCGGATGTCTTTCTCTCCCCCCCACTCCCCCGATGTCCCCTATTCCCACCACTCAATCCCTCCCTCAGCCCTGCCCCTGCCCTCCTCCTTCGGCCTGTCTTTCTCTCTCCCCCTTTCTCCCCCTCCACTCCCCTGTTGTCCCCATATACAGGGGCGGAGCCAGAAATTAAAGCAAGGGGGGGCTGAAGGGTTAAGAGACGGAGGAAGATAAAAAAGAATAATTATAGATATATGATAAATTAAGACAAAATTAAGACAGTCGAATAATAACAAAAAAAAATAATGACGATTTAAATCAAAAGTCATTTTTGTACTTTTTCCTGTATTTAATAATCTGGAATAAAAAATATGAAAATATCATTATTCCCATCACAATAATAGAAAAAAAATGAAGCTTTAAAAATTGTAAAAATTAGTATAAAAAAAATTGATCACAAAAACATACAAAAGATATCCTTTAAACTTATATTTTGTGAAGAGAATTTAAAACTTATATTAAAAAATATGAGAGACTCAATATAGCAATGATTAAAAAATAAAACTTTTTAAAAAATATGAGAGACTCAATATAGCAATGATTAAAAATTAAAATGAATAAATAAAATTACTAAAATATCCAAATCACTGATTTTTCAACCTCTCAAAACCATATATCAATATTCATATGAAAATAAAGCTTTTCACAATTTTGTTTTAAAAAAAGACCTGCAACTCCATATCTCAATGGGCGTTAATACACTTAGTTTTTTTTACAACCCTACTTGCATTTTCCATGTCTAATGGAATATATAAAATCGATTAGCACATATATGTTACACTATTACAGAAAATATAAATAAAATATATGCATTTATTTCATATGAGCATGTCTTTCATTTCTATAAAAGATGTATATACTTTATTATACAGGCATATACTTTAAAAATAATCAAATGCATGCATGCTAACCGAATGCAAATGAGACTGCATATGTAATATTTTCGAATTTGAAACCCACTCATTCAATTAGGGGTTTTGCATATATAACTCTTAAAAGGGTTTAAATTGTGCATAAATACCCTTTTAAAAAATATTTCTATAAAACTTACAAAATTTATATTGTGTAAAAAAACTCCTCAAAAGGGCATTCATGCAAACTTTAAACCACTACGTTGGTAGAAATAGAATTTTAAAGGGGTAGATAAATAATATAATTTTTTTAAGGGGTTCATATGCAAAAAAAACATCAATTTTCTTTGCCCAGCAGGCAGGTATCCATGCATTATTGAACCTTGCCTTGGGGGGGCCCGGGCCCCAGCCCCAGCCCCACACCCCCCCCCCCCCCCCCCCCCCCCCCGGCTCCGCCCCTGCCCATATAATAGAAACCATATAATAAAACGATATTAAAATCTAAGTTTTTTATGTTTTCAAGAGTACAAATCACATTTTCAGTAAATCTGTCAAACAATGATACAGTTTTTTCTTGGTGTCGAGGAACCCTATTATCATATATGTTGAAATATCGGTTCTATAGTTATTGTAGAAATAGAAAGAGTACATGATTGGTAAATATATCTATCAATTTGGGTGTGAGATGTCCCCTATTTAACTATTTTTATCTTTCAGCCTTCATTAAAAAAAACTGTTTTTTTTTTGTTTCAATGAACTATTCAAAAATCTAGTTCTAGGATATATATTTGAGAGATATGATTAGACTTAGCTTGTGAAGAGGATATTATTTTGTTATATAAGATTTGTCTGTTATTTAATTTATTATTTATTCAATTTATTATTCATACTCAATTATGCAAGTACATATTCACTAGAAAAAAATATAAAAAGATATGCATTCAATTAATATACTTCATTTTTTATACAAATTTACTTCATTTGTTAAATATATACAATCCAAAAAAATTCAAATTACATTGGGACTACAAAAAAACTACAAGAATGCTGTATATCATTTTCCTAAATAAAAAGACGAATTGGATTAAGAGGGAGTCAACAAAAACTCCCAATCCAAAGAGTAAAATAGAATAAATGCAAAAACAACCTAAGGGTGCGTTTGGTTGCGCGATTGCGCAGCGTTTGCGATTGTAGGAAGCTGCATTTGCAATCGTGCAACCAAACAGTTTTGTAATCGCAGTTTTAAACTCAGCGATTGCAGGCAAATAGTGCCTAAAAGCTGCTATTTTAAAAAGCTGAGAAAGTGAGCTTCCTGCAGAATCAGTTTTGCAATCGCACATTCCTACAGAATCAGTTTTGCAATCGTTCAACCAAACGCACCCTAAGTCTTTCATCCCTCTCATTTGCGTTGCGCCTACCATCAATCACAGTAAAAAAAAGTGATAGTGCAAATATAAAAAAAATACCGGAGACAACATAAAAAAATGAACCTAATGTACATATATACACACATGAAATTGTATATAAGCGACGTCCCCCCACTTTGAATATATATACACACATGATTTATTAATTCTTTCATGTTTCTACAATATTTGTTTGTCTGTAGATATACGATTATTATAGCCTTTTGATGGAAGCCTTGGTGGCATTGAGGAGAACCAGCTTAAATAGATGAATTTATAGAAAATGTAAAATATTTTTATCGAAACATATATCTTTATAATTTGAGCATATGGTTCGATAATTTTCTATCGATGCATATGAAATTGGAATTGGGGTTAGAAAAAAAACTGTGTAACAACACTCACAGTCATAACCAGAGGCGGACGTATGGGTTGACTGGGCCGGGTTGTAGCCCGGCCCAGATTTTGTATTTTTTTTATAATTATTTGATTATATAAATTATAATATTTATATTTTATATTAAATAAATTATATTTTATACATAAAATATATTCCTAACAAACTAGATATCAATCTAATAAATTAATAACAAATCAAATAGTATCATAACAAAGTGGATCTCAATCTAACAAACCAAATCGAACTCCGGCCCGTTTGGAAACAGGTTTGAGCAACTTTTGGATTTGTAGGAAATTGTTTTTTCCAAAATCATTTTCAAATAAAAAAAAATGGGGCCAAAAGTTGCAGACATATTTTTGTGAAATAGTGCACAAAACCTGAGTTTTTCAGAAGTTGTGGATAGATAGTTTCTTATAAAATCATATTTAAACTCAGTTTTTGCTTAAAATCAATTTTACAATCGTGCAACCAAACGCAGCATCAATCTTATTATAAATTTTAACAATTCTAAATTTTAAAATTCAAATATTATCTTAAGAATTAATTTAATGTCAATTGAACAATAAATAAACATTTATATCAATAAAACAACTCTTCTTATATTTCTGGCAACTCTTCCTATTTTTATGATGACATATTTGATTATTTAAATTATAAATTTATTAATATACCATGTAGGATGAGTTTATATCTCATTTTTATCATTACAATACATTTCATATTTTTTCTTTTCTTCACATGTGTCTTTTGAATATCACATTATTTGATATATAAATAATTACATCAAATATAAGAACAAAAAATTTTCATATAAATATTTATTATAACTATCAAACATAAAAACAAAAAATTTTTCATATAAATATTTAATATATGCTATGTAGCTCACCCTAAAATATTGTTCTGGATCCGCCCCTGGTCTTAACGTGAGGATAAGGAGATGTGAGGCTGAGATCAGAATACAATAATACAGTAAAAAACATTGGAGGTATTCAAAGAACATCCCCATGTAACATTGGCCCCCCGTTCTTGTCCTTGTATTTTGTTTTCTCCAGTTTCATTATAAAGAAAGACCTCCTCCTTGTCCTTCTATCCCCGTTTCATTATAAAAGAAGACTCCCCTTGTCCTTGTTTTTTTTTTTTTCTCCTTTTCATTATAAAGAAAGTCATCCTTCTTGTTCTTATACTTTGTTTTCCCCGTTTCATTATAAAGAAAGACCCCCTTCTTGTCCTTACATTTTGTTTTCCCCATTTCATTATAAAGAAAGACCGGCAATGAGCATTGTCGACAATAATTAACTTGTGAAGCTGCTTAGAAAAGTATTCCATTCAGAATGAGCGTGCTTGGTTGGAGCCAATCATTGTCTGCTTACCTAAAAAAATCCTGTGAAAAATCAAATATCAAATCCATTGTTTTTCAAAAAATTATCTAAAAAAAACATAACTAATATTTTAAGATTAAACCAAAGTACCTAACTATCCATCTGTTAATGGAGCAACCGCGGTTTCTTAAATTTTTCTTTCCAATTGGCCATATATTTAAAGGGTTAAACACAACTTTTGAAAGGTCCCCCCAATATTTAGGCAGCCCATACAAGTCCTGAAATCTGATATGGTTAGTCAAATATCATAAATTTAAATAAGATAAATTTTGATTTATGCATTTTAGAGAGGGGTAGTTTAGGATTTATGAAAATATTATTAATGAAGTGATAATAACATTTAATGTGGAAGCAAGAATTTGTAAATGCTTTATAAGAATGAGGACAATAAATGTAGTTTTATCAGTGCCCTATGACACTCGTTAACAAAATCATTTTATTTAATAAAAACCTAAATATCTTCAAAAAAATTAATGACAAGCATGACTACCGATAGACTATTATGTTATACTAACCAAGAGTGTTTTAGGGTGCGTTTGGTTACGCGATTGCAAAACCAATTCTACAAGAAACTCATTTTATTAGCTTTTTGAAATCGTAGCTTTTGAGCATTATTTACCTGCAATCGCTAGGTTTAAAACTGCGATTGTAAAACTATTTGGTTGCACGATTACAAACGCAGCTTCCTGCAATCACAAACGCTGCGCAATCACGCAATCAAACGCACCCTTAGAGTTTTATCTTTCTTCGTCACGCTTTTATTATTGTGGAAAGATGAAACAGATCCACCAGATCAAAGGCTCATATTTTGTTAGTTAGCCAAACCGATGGTTGGGATGAGTGTTGTGTGATTTGATAAGGATAACACCAATCTATATATCCATAAGTAATAAGTTTATGGTTGGTTATATTGGATAAGATTAAATTTTAAATTTTTAAGCTTGATTTAGACTTTAAATTTAATAACATCTTATCCATATTAATTTCAGGTTACATATAATACCCATATCCACTAAAAAATTTAAAATAGACTGAAGTTTGAATTTTAAAATTAAATTGGATAACATCTTTTCCATATCCAGTTCAAAATTTCAAATGAGATGGTACTGCTTATATTTTTTATTTTAAACTTCCAAATATATATGGATTATATTTTTAATTGTAATTAACCAAATTAAATTCATTTATTTAATAATTATTAGATTTTTGGTCATTATCATTATATTATATATGTGTTCATAACATTAAATATTGTTAACACGTGCATAAAACTAATTAAGAACCAACTGTAATGGCCCAAAATTGTTATTACCGTTCTATGACTACCCATTTATAATTTATATATAGGTTTATAAGCTTAAAGCTTTTATCAATAAACTGACTGATCATAATACATGACATTCATAAACTCACACATAGGGGTAACGACAGAATTTGAACTCATGCAATCACATGTGAATGGTATCCCGTCTTTGACCAATACGTGATGTTCACTGAATGATATCCCTATTGTATCCGCATCAGCAAGACAAACAACCCTTAATTGTATATTCAAATCCTCTATAGTTACGTAGATCATTGAAGGAAAAATTGATATCCCCGAATCTTATATGTAAATTATAACCAAAGGGGGGCGGGCAGGGGCCCAGGCCCCCCCAAGGTTCAATAGGTGATTAATGAGCATGTGTTAAATAATGAAAGGGGTTTTGCATATACACCCCTCTAAAAGTTTATATTCCCATTAATAGCTCTCAAAAGGGTTTGAATTTTATATCAATCCCCTTTTGAGGGGAATTTTTGAATAATAAATTTTTTTATTTTTTACGGGAATACTAATATCATTCATGAATTATTTAAATCATTTGGAGGGTTATAGCTTCAAATAGTAATTCACCAGAGTTATTTTGATAAAACAAGATCTTTTAAGGAGTATATGCAAAAAAATTCTAATAGAAATGAGTGGATTTGAATTTGAAAAATGTTACACGCATTCTCGTTTGCATCTCAGTTAGCATGCATACATTTGATTTTTTGAAATGTATACTTATATAATAAAATATATTAATCTTTTATAGAAATGATGTACATACTAACATGTTTTTATGAGAATATTAGTATTTGATTTTGAAGAATTAAAAAATCACTGATATGGATGTTTTAATGATTTTTTTTTGTTTATTTTGATTTTTCGTCATTATTAAGTCTTCTTAGAATTTTTGGAAGTTCGGTTTTAAATTTTATTTTCAAAATTTAGGTTTAAAAGATATCCTTGTATTTTTTCTGAACAAGTATTTACTTCATATTCATATTTTTAAAATTTTTGAAGTTTTATTTTTTCTATTTTTTGTGATGGGAATAATGAGACTTCAAGATTTTTTCATAAATCTTATATAAATGATTCCAAATCACTAAATACAAGAAAATGTGTAAAAAAAAGAATAATTTTTATATGAATCGATCACCATTATTTCAAGAACTCGATTATTATCCAGCTATCTTAATATCATCTTAACTTATCATATATTTATAATTACTATTTTTTATCTTATTCATTCTCTTGACCCTCTGACCCCTTGTTTGAATTCTTGGTTTCGTCCCTGATTATATATTGTAAGAAGAAAGAGATCAGAGGTGTCGACAGTGAACCAGGAGTTTTTCAATTCACAACTTGTTCACTAGATGCCATTATATCGGCTCCAAATTTATCTATTAGCTTCAATTTCAATGCATCTGCCACCGTTCTGCATCATTACAGATAATATATCTATTTTTCTGCAACACTCGGTCCCATCGAGTGCATCGGCCACCCGTTTTTATTTTTTTGCTCTTATTTTATTATTTTTAATAATAAGATGTAGTAGTAGTATTATTTTTTTCATTTTTATGGGGGCCAGCAACCCCATCTTTAATTTTTGTATGTGCCTCTATTTAATTGCATTTTTTTTTGTCTTGCACTCTCAACATAAATGGATAAATGTATCTTTTACTGATCCATATATATTGGGTGTATAAGAGGAGGGAGAAGAGAGAAGGAGAGGAAGATGAGGGGTTGGGGGAGGGGCGAGGTGGGGACTATAAATTGATAATTTTTTGAAATTAAGAAGAGATTTATTAATTTAATTTAATATGCGAATTTAATTTAAAATTTAATTAAATTTTGATTTGATAAAAAAAATTGTGGTGGCTAATGAAACTAAACTAATTATAAACTATAAATTTTTTGATAAATAACTGAAGATGTGATTAATAATCACGTCATTACCAATAGCTTTTTCTATGAAAATAATTGAAAAACAACGTCTACAATGTGTTGACCCGATCAAAATTGACCCTGAGCCTTGCAATTAAAACTCCGTTTTGAAATTAAAAAAAAAAAGGAAATTGTCTTTTATTTATTTGGAAAGACAATGGCATGCAAGTTATCATTAAAAAAAAACCGTTCAGTTCTATTAATTTTTAATGTTGGAGTTGTTGGCAATGACGCGTGAGATTAGAAGTAACGAGTCAATAATTTTCTTTGCTTAAGAAAGATGGGTTATGAAATTGGGAAATTGCATGCAAGTTGTCATTAAAAAAAAGTTCAGGTTTATTAATTTTTAATGTTGGAGTTGTTGGCAATGATGTGGACGTGTGAGATTAGAAGTAACGAGCCAATAATTTTCTTTGCTTAATAAAGGTTATGGAATTGGGAAAATGATATGTCCAAACTTATGCCGTGTCCCAATAGTTCACATTTTTTTAAAAAAATCATATACTAATAATAATATATGTTTCTCCCTGGTTTTTCAATTTGGAAGAGAGACAATGGGTCGTGCTCTTATAGAGCAACTGCAGTTTCTTAAATTTTTGTACACTGTTAAGACTCTCATTGCAATAAATCTCATTTTGAAGGTTGAAGATATATATCTTGATATTAGAATTTTAAAAATATTTCATCCAGTTGGAAAATTTAGTTTAGGAAGAGAGAGGTCAGAGAGGTGAGTTAGCCTTCGCAGCCCACTTCTGCCCCGCCGCCACCGCCCCCCACCCTGCCCCCCCCCCCCCCCCCGGGGGAGGGGGCTCTCTTTTTTCCTCCCTCTCTCTTTCTCTCCCTCTCTTTCCCCCATCTCTGGCCCCGTAACAGCCCTCCACCTTGCCACACCCTCCCTCGGCCCTGCCCCTACCCTCCTCCTCCGGCATGTCTTTCTCTCTCCCCCTCCACTACCCTGCTATCCCCTATTCCCACCACCCATCAAATTTTTTTGGGTGGTGGGAAGGGATTAGCCGTACCCTTATCCAAAATATGCTTATCCTTAGCACCCTTTTGATCTCCCGAAAGGTAGGTGGATTGTACTAATTATAAGTCAAACATTTACTAATTATAAGTCAAACTTTTATTATTATACTTGATAACAAATACTATGTGTAAATTTTCATAAACCAAACATGATGGGTAAAAATATTTCTTCATTAAATATTCTGTCACTATGACATAAATATGTAAGAAATAGAAACTATATAATAAAATGATATTAAAATCTAAGTTTTTGATGTTTTCAAGAGTACAAATCACATTTTCAGTAAATCTGTCAAACAATGATACGATTTTTTCTTGGTGTTGAGGAACCCTACAATCATATATGTTGAAATATTGGTTCTATAGTTATTGTAGAAATAGAAAGAGTACATGATTGGTAAATATGTCTATCAATTTGGGTGTGAGAGGTTGCCTATTTAACTATTTTTATCTTTCAGCCTTCATAAAAAAAAAACTGTCTTTTTTGTTTCAATGATCTATTCAAAAATCTAGTTTGCTAGGATATATATTTGAGAGATATGATTAGACTTAGCTTGTGAAGAGGATATTATTTTCCTATATAAGATTTGTCTGTTGTTTAATTTATTATTTATCCAATTTATTATTTATATTCGATTATGCAAGTACATATTCACTAGAAAAAAATATAAAAAGATATGCATTCAATTAGTATACTTCATTTTTTATACAAATTTACTTCATTTGTTAAATATACACTATCCAAAAAATTCAAATTATATTGGGACTACAAAAAAACTGCAAGGAATGATGTATATCATTTTTCCTAAATAAAAAGACGAATTGGATTAAGAGTGAGTCAACAAAAACTCCCAATCCAAAGAGTAAAATAGAATAAATGCAAAAGCAACCTTCATCAGGTTTTGATTGACAATATATGACCTTTATTATAAAGGCATGATGATCTATTCAAGGCACACCCATATTATGTAGAAATCTGTAAATCCTCATGCTACAATCAGACCAAGCATCTATGCTAAGGGTCCGTTTGAAAACATGTTTTGACAACTTTTGGGTTTGCAGAAAGCTGGTTTTTTCAAACCTGTTTTCAAATATAAAAATTGGGGCAAAAAAGCGCAGACAGATTTTTGTAAAAAATGCTTAAAACCTGAGTTTTCAAAAGTTGTGAAAAATTAGCTTCTTATAAAATCAGTTTTAAATCCCGTTTTTATATAAAATCAATTTTATAATCGTGCAACCAAAAGCAGCCTAAGTCTTTCATCCCTCTCATTTGCGTTGCGCCTACCATCAATCACAGTAAAAAAAAAAAGTGATAGTGCAAATATAAAATAAATACCGGAGACAACATAAAAAAATGAACCTACTGTACATATATACACACATGAAATTGTATATAAGTGACGTCCCCCCACTTTGTATATATAAACGGTAACGGTGTATGTGGTGTTTTTGGGCTGCCTCTCGTAAAATCTAATGCAAAGGCCATCGGAATATTTTAAAGAGTAAAGCCAGAAAAAAACAACTAGGTCATGGTATAGAACAATCTTAAGTATTGCCCTCGATCTGAAGCAAATTTTTAGGCACACTTGACCAGTCCTCAATCCGAAATGGTTGATATTACCACTTGCTAGTTTTGCAGTTCTGAGTACTGATACCTAAAAGAAACGAAGGCCAGCATACATTATTTGCAAAACTATTTGTAAAATCTAGGCCGGGTTATAGCCACTCTTAAGATCCGCACCTGATCCCCACCATAAATTATCCATCATAAATAGTTATTAGATAACAATCGGGATAATATAACAGTTTTTCATTTTGATGGTGAGAGTTGAATAAAAAAGTGGATAATGACTACTAACGTTTAAATAACAATTTTATCAATTTTATTCTTATATCATTTGTTTTTATGGGTATTTTTTCATAAAAACCATCCAACATATATGAGTTTTAATCAACATCATCCATGATCCATCACATATATTTTTGGACATGGACGTTCTTTTTCCAAGAAGTATATTGCACTTCTCCAATTTTTATATTACTCCTCTCCGATTTTTAATTTTCTATCAATAGTCTTGAACATAAGTTAAAAGAACATAATTTTCTATCATTTTTGTGTATCACAATTACAAAAATATATGGCAAGTTGATGGACGTGTTCACAAACAACAAATGTTATGGGACCCCCAAATTGATAGCCTGGACAATTGAGTCAATTTTATTTTTTTCTGTTAAATTATATGTGTAGAGTATTCATATTGTATTACACGTGTATTACTGTGTTACACGTGTAATAGGTCTTGTATCATTATATAAAGGGCTCTATCCCTCTCTTAATGAATTAGGTCATATTATTCTTTTTCTCAAAAGTCTAACATGTTATCAGAGCCCCTGTAAGACCTCAAATAAATTTTTTTTTTCTTTTCGAATCTTTGTTGAGATCGTCGTTGTTCGTTGTCATCGTCGTCCGTGCGTGCGTGCGTGCGTCCGTTGTTCGCGACGTCGTCGTCATCGTCATCGTCGTCCGTGCGTACGTGCTCATCCTAGCGGCAGCCCCGTCCGCGCTGCAGCAGATCCGCCCGTCCGCACCGTCCGCACTGCAGCCCCGTCCGCGCCCGTCCACGCGGCAGCCACACTGCAGCGTGCCTGTCCGAGCAGTCCGAGCAGATCCCGGAACGCGCGCCGCACGCATCCCCGCCTGTGCCCGGAAGACCCAGCCCCAGCCGCGCAGTCGTGCACGACGAGATCCCGGAATCAGCGCGACCCGTGCCCGGCAAATCCAGCCCCGATCCCGGATTCGGTGCGATTCGCGGACGAGATCCCGGAATCAGCGCAGTTTCGCGCTATCGTGCGCGGCTTTCGCACTAACGTGAGCCGCAACCCACTTGCCCGGCCCATCTGCCCGGCCCACCTGCCCGGCCCCGGATCCAATTACCCGGATCCTTTTGCTCGGCCCACCTGCCGTCCAATTGACGCCGGCAACCGTCCGTCAGCCACCGGCCGCCGTCCGTCAACCGCCGGCAGCCGTCCATCAACCGTCCGGCAGCCGTCCGCCGCCGTCCGGCCTTGTTTTTTGTCGCGTTTCTTTCCTGGACTGTTACGACTTCGTTCGGACTCCGAATCTAGTCATCCAGGTACTCATTTTGTTCATTTTTTCGTCGTCTACGCATTCGTGTATATTTCGGGTTCATTTGAGATACTTTGATTATGTCTTTATCTGAAAATCCATCTGATCCGGATCCCACTTTGACGGTCCATACTGCTGTTAAACTACCCGTCTCTACAGACTCATTTGAGCCCCTTCGTGATGTTCTTCCGAATTCAACCGATTTTCTTTTGAGCTCCGTCGAAGATTGGCCATCCTGGCGTGCCACTGTGAAGAGCACCCTCAGTTCACGTGATTTGTTCGGCCACCTTGATGGTACTATTGCTGTACCACCGTCTGATTCTCCAGCGTATATCTCATGGCGGAGACGTGATCAGCGTGCCTCTTCTTATGTGATCAACTCTGTTGATCGTTCTGTTCGTGCTGATCTCAGTATATTCGATACGGCAGCGGAGATTTGGGCGTCTCTTCTTGAACACTTTGTGGAGAAAAGTGGCGCCCGAGAGTATCAGTTACTTGCTGAGGTTCAGACAATTGTTCAGGGGGATCTTTCTGTCACCGATCTATACAATCGCATGCGCACCTGTTTTCGTGAACTACGAAATCTTGACCTGGGTCCGCGTGCATCTCTAGCTGAGCGAGCTGCCTTTCGTGATCGTCGTGAACTCTATCAGTTCCTTATGGCTCTTCGTCCTGAATATTCCGCGTTGGCTGGACAGTTGATTCATCGAGATCCTTTACCACGCTTAGAGGTTGTTTTGGCGGAAATTGTTGCCGAGGAGACTCGTCTTCGCACTGTAGCATCACGACAGACTACTTCCTCGACCATGTATTCTGGAGTTTTGGCTGCTACCTCTCCTGCTGTTCCTCCTACAACCTCATCACGTCCTACAATTCTGTGTGCGCACTGCCAAAGGTCAGGACATGCCATAAATAATTGTTGGGATCTTCATCCAGAGAAACGCCCGGTTACTCGTATGCCACAGCAAGCCTCTCAAGGTCGTGGTCGTGGTCGTGGTCCAGTTCATCGTCGTCCCACTGCTGCTGTTGCTACCACAACTGCACCAGGTTTGTCTACTTCTGATTATCTTGACACCTTGATCAATCAGCGACTTGAGCAGCTCTTACAGCAGCATCCACCTCGGTCTGAGTCTACTGCTCCCTCAGCCTTCTCTTCCACTACGGGTACTTCTGTCTCTTGAATTTTTTATTCTGGTGCATCCCATCATATGACACCTAATAGTTCTATACTTACTGCATGTTCACCTGCTCCTGCTCATTTGCCTCCGATTCATACTGCTGACGGTTCCGCTTTAGTTATCACCCAGTGTGGATCTATCACCACCACCTCAGATCCCACTGGTCGTCTTTCCATTCCATTTGTTTTACAGGCGCCGTAGCTATGCATGAACCTTATTTCCATTAGTCGACTTTGTGATTCCGGTCTGATCGTTTTTTTCACTTCCTCTGGTTGTTTTGTGCAGGATCCACACTCGGGGCGGAGGATTGGCGTTGGTCGTAGAGTCGGCGGATTGTACTTCGTGGAGTATCTGCATCTCCCTGTTCCAGATCCCTCTGTCTTCTGTGGTAGCGTCACTTCTAATGCCGATTTGTGGCATAGAAGGTTAGGTCATGTCTCTGAGTCTCGCCTTAAAGGCCTTTTTGAGTCTGGTGTGTTAGGATCTACTTCTTTTTCTCCTTTGTCTGTGTGTGAGGGCTGTTAATTGGCCAAACCTGTAGCCTTACCTTTTAGTTCTAGTAATAATCAGTCCACCAGTCCTTTTGAGTTAGTGCATTCTGACATTTGGGGTCCTGCTCCCGTACATTCTCTGAGTGGTTTTTCTTATTATATTAGCTTCATTGATGATTATTCTCGTTTTACGTGGATTTATTTACTACGTAATCGCTCTGAGGTTTCTCACATTTATGATGTTTTTATCACCATGATTCACACCCAATTTCAGACTCGCATTAAAACCTTTCGTTCTGATTGTGCCAAAAAATATATTTCTTCTACAATGCGCTTTCTGATTCAATCACATGGCACAATCTTTCAGCAGTCTTGTCCCTACACTCATGAATAGAATGGTGTTGCCGAACGTAAACATCGTCACATTCTTGAGACCACTCGCTCTCTTCTACTGTCATCATCTGTTCCACAGCATTTCTGGGCTGAGGCTGCCCTTCTCTCTATTCATCTCATAAATATCACTCCCTCTACAGTTCTCTCTGGCGTGTCCCCTCATGAATGCCTCTATTCTTCACGTCCTAACTACAGTTGTTAAGACTGTGTCACTTTTAAAGGTCAAATATCGCGTTTTATTTATTTTAATAGTTCGAGCATTCAGTTTCAAAATCTAACTGCATATTTGTGGTTCTGGTGTTCACTTGGGTTTAGATGGAAATTTTTGTAGCATTTCGAGGTCTTTTTAGAAATTATGCAGTTTGGATTGATGTTTGGATTTAATTTTGTTAATGCCCAAGATGAAGAGGTAAAAATCCGATATCATCACGAGATGTTCAGTTTTGAGATAGCTTCCATATAGAAGTGAAATTAGATCAACTGGATTCATGTATCAAAAGTTATGGGTGTTTTTCCAATTATACCCTGGGGATATGAAATCCAGGCAGCAGCCCTGTATGATGTTTAGCCTAGATTTTGAAATATCTGGAGAGGTTATTTGATCTGGGTGTAAACATGAAAGCTGTAGATAATCTTCTTATCTTTCCAATGCCATTGGAATCGTGCAATTCGGAGCTGTATTGAGGAAGTTATGGCCGTTTAAGTGAAGGCTGTCCAGAGTTTTTTAAGTCCGAGGACAGCTCGGTCATTCAGTCCGACCTTGCCTATTTAAGCTCCCCAAATGCACGACCTTAGCATATTTTTCCCCTCTTTTGCTCTGGTCCAGCCCCTCTTTGGGTGGAGGAAGTGGTGGTGATGGTGGGGAAGGAGCACAAAAGGAGAAGAAAGGTGTGTATACTTTTAGTTGTGTGGTTGTGTTGTTGTTTCTCTTCCTTCTCCTCCTCCCCCCATAGCTGATTCCCCCCCCCCCTTATGTTTTTCCCTCCCCTTTGGACCAGCAGCCCCCCCCCCCACATGTTTGATGAAATGCCAAAGAGAAGGTGTGCTTGGATTGGGTGCATGTAGATCAAGCAAGGTTTGTGTGTTTGAGCTTGGCTTCCCTCTTCTCCACCCTCCCAAGGTATATTCACTTCCCCTTTTGTGCCATATAGGTATTTGTGTTAATGCTTCAAAGAAGTATAAGTTTTGCTATCTATTGCTTTTGGTGGTCAGCAATGATGTCCAAGTCTTGTTGTAGGTGTTTTTCCCTTTTCTTGTTGTTGGGAGCTTTATGTTGTTGTAGGACAGATTTATGACTTCTTAAGATCCTTGTATAACTAATACTTGGAAACATATTTTGAGCCTTGTGTCTTCATTTCATATGATCATCTATGTGTCTAGATGTTATATATGAAATTTGGTGTCATTATGATATATGTGTTGTAAGTTATAGCCTGATTCTCATGGTCTGTCCAGATTCGCGCAGAAATTAACCAGTTTCGGAAAATAATTTATTTCGTGCATTTAGAGATTTTATCAAGTTATTATGTCTTCACGGAATATGATCCCAACATATTATAGAATGTGTGTAATTTATTAGAGAATTTTTGGATGTGTATTGTGTGCTGTGGAGACCAATGTTTGGGGCTGGTTGCAGTAGATGGACTAATCTTGTATAAATATGTGTCAAAAAGTTATTATGCATGGTGTGGGCAATATCAGGAGTTGTTGTCTTCATGAAGAAGGCTTGTATATGTGTCAAGATGCTTTATATTTAATGGAGCATCATTGGTTGTTCTTGCAGATCTCGTAGACCGGACGCGCGGCGATCCAAGTACTAGTGAGTGGTTCGATCCAAGCCCTCGGGATGCGCTCGATGCACGTAGTCATGCATCGCGCATCCATGGGGCTTCTTTGCACCCCTATTGTGTTAGATATTGCATGCTAGGGCTGTATAGCTAAGTATATTGTATAGAACCCCCTTTTCTACCATATATTGCATATGTATCATATTCATGTGTGAAGGTATTTCTTTTATGTTAGATAATTTATTTAGCCTCTACTTGTCCTAATTTTAGGTGGTGATAGTTGAGCCACTTTAGATGTTTATTTGATGCTTAAGCATGCTTAGTGGTGACCTTAGATAGCCAAAGAATCTTAAATATAGTTAAGTCCTCATGTATAAGCTACTAGCATAATATGATGTTTGGTCTGTATGTAAGGTTTGCATGTATGTGTTTAAATACCAGGAATTGGTTTGGATACATGGACTTTATGTTGTGATTAAAGGATGACGTTTATGCTTGTTAATGTTTAAGCACATTATGTGGTAGTTATACAAATGTGAATGAGCATACATGCCTTATTTATAGTGTGTACAAGCTAAACTATCAATGGTAGAACTCGTGATGAACGGGTCTTTGGTTAGTGGTTTGATCAACGCACTAGAGGAGCTCATATTATGGCTATGCGTGTTTTGTAGTACTTATAAAATGACATAGTTGTATCATTTATTACTGTCTTGTGGAATGATTGCTAGTCTAGGACTTGTATTGCTTAACTTTCATTCTACTCACTTGTTCTATGTGAGAGGCTTGGAAGCCTAGAGTGTACTATATTTTGCTTGTTTATTCAATTAATTGCACTCCTATATGTGGGTAGTCTTCAGTGTTAGTAGATGCTTAGCGGGATTTAATCATTGGTTGATGCATATAATTCCATGAGTATTGGTTTTGTTCAACTGTTACATGCTAGGTTATTTGGACATGTGGTCCATGCATCTCATTTTGAGACTGAATATTCTCCTATAATAATTGCGCTTGTTTCATTAATAGGACCTATATGTGATAGGTGTTGGTATGATCTATTGTTAGGATTATATGTTATTTTCAATGTGCAAGCGTAGTAGTTGATTGTTCGACATCCATGTGATACACTCGCATTAGAATTCAGGAGAATTCATTAGCATTGTTAATTACTAGATGACTATAGTTGATCCTTGATGATCGTATTGTGAGCGTGGAATGCTTCTCCCTTACCTCGTATCCGCGTTGAAGCTACCCGGCGTTGGAGCTATCCTGGATTCTGCTCCTACATCATAGGAGGCCCAATGTGTATTTCGATACCCTTGTGGCTTCGTACCTATCTTGGAAGGCCGTCAGGAAGAGGGCTACCCGGGAGAGGGCTACCGGAAGGTTAAGGGAGTTAGCGAGTTGATTTCCTTTCTAATAGTCCCATGTCACCCTAGGGGTGAGGATGGGGACGAGGTTGGAGTGCTTCCTCCCGCATCGTCGTGCGTCGAAGTTTTCGAGCGTTGAATGCTTCTCCCCTACCTCGTATCCGCGTTGAAGCTACCCGGTGTTGAAGCTATCCTGGACTATGCCTCCACATCGTAGGATGCCCAAGGTATATTTTAACACTGTTTTGGCATCGGACCTACCATGGATGGTTGCTAGGAAGAGGGCTACCCGGGAGAGGGCTACCGGAAGGTTAAAGGAGTTAGCGAGTTGGCTTCTGATTTCAATAGTCCCATTTCACCCCCTAGAGGTGAGGGTTAGGGTAAGTTTGGGTCACGTTGTCGCGTGACATTTATATTGGGAATGCCCAAAGTATAATACATCTGCTGAATGGTGTGAGGCATTGCGATTAGACTTAAGGTACTATGTTATCTAATAATGATATGCATTATGGTTAACCGTTTGGTTCCTCTCCAAGAGTTCTAAGAGATTCCCCCCTACGGGTCGAGGGTTAGGGTGAGGTGAGATCGCGCCTTCACGTGACATTTATATATGTTGAGTTTCATCCCATATTCCTTTTTCTTAGAAAGAAAAACAAAGATGATGAACTAATATCATATGATTATTATAGAGCTTGGATCCTTGCCACTCACTGAGCTTGTAGCTCACCCCTCGTGTGTTATTTTTTCACCAGGGATTGGGTTGGCGTGGAGCTAGAGCATCTATCTGGCGTGGTTCGTGCGTGGAGTGTTCCATCTTCCAGTTGGCGAGTGCGAGGCTGTCAGCAATCCTATTTTCTTGTATATGTATTAGTAATCGTGCGTGTTGCACATATGGCTGTATTGGACTAGACTTGGACTCTCACAGGACAGTGTTTGTGTATTCAGGTCTGTAATAATGTTTTTGATTTACAGACTTATTTATATTTTATACTTCCGCATTTTTTTTTTAATTGGCTATCGCTTCCATGTAGTCTTGTTACCTTATTCGATCCTTGTCAGTTTTTGTGTGATTGGTATGTTTCCGGGGCGTAACAAAGATGGTATCAGAGCCTGGTCCTGTCAAAGCCTAAGTCTAGTCGTGTAGATGAGTCGTAGGATTTCTATCCAATTACTCTGATCTTAGTTCTCCGCCTTAGGTTGCTGACATGCCTCCTCACTTCCGTTGACGTGGTCATGATTGCCCTTGTGCTCCTGAGATTGCCGACTTGGTCGGCGGAGTAGGGTCAGTTGTTGGGTCCCCTTTTGTGAGACCAGAACCTAGACAGAAGTCTAGCCTTGGAATTCCATATTGATAGACTTATATTGACTGTCTGCGTGTGGGTCGCGCTTTGATCAGGGAATTTTATTCCCATGCATCGGTATTGCTTGTAACTATGGAGTTCGTGTACGCCGCCGACTTCTAGTGTTGGAGTGTAAGGTGTGTGCCATCACCTAATGTGATGCTTTCTTTCAATTTTTCCCCTCTCGGGGTTAAGGGACCTTGCGGGGTCATCGTTGAGACCCGAGCTAGGGTGCTCCGTGTTCCTTGTTTGGTTGTCGGGATATCCTATATCGAGACCTCAGGGTGCTCTCCCAAGGGGTCCTTTTTCCCCAGTCAGGGAATATCTTTGAAGCATTCGTTTGTTGATTGCCTTTCCCTCTCACTTGAAAGATGTTGTAGCGAGTGGTGATGCAAACGATAAGGATTGGGCGCATCCTTTTGCAACTTGGTGGGCGATTGCTTATGGACTGGGTTCCATAGCCACATCAGGAGTCGCTTCGATATATCATCGTGCGTTGAAGCTACCCGGTAGAGGCCAGAGACCTGTGAGGTGCTCCTAGGTACTATCTAGGACGCTTGTTGGTGTGCCCATATGGTAGAGATAGTTGACATGGGAGGCTACCAACTAGAGGCCACACCGGGAGAGGGCTACCGGATGATGTCGAGAGCGTGGACTCCCCGTAATGAATCTACCCATTGAGTGCAGGATGCTAGAGTTCCAATGGTTGTAGTTGGGCGACCTGTCTGTGGCGGCATGTGGAGCACAGTTGTTGATACTGTCGCATTTTGCCCCCCACATTGGTCATAAATGAAGAGATGTGATGCAAGCGTTCATGGTGGGACTCAACCGCCGTATCTGGTAGATGACGTCGCACAGGCATTGTCGGGGTTTGACGACCTCCTGTTGCGTGTCTTACGGATTAAGTGCGGTTGTGTGGCTTACCCGGCGTGTCAGGGTCATCATGAGCGTCAGGCCGAGGAGCATCGAGATGCTCGAGGAGAAGAATTTAGATTTAATAATTTGAGGAGTTGTTCTAATCTCCCCGTGGGGGTTGAAGATCAAGTACCCCTTATCGCGAATTGATGATCTGTTTGACCAGCTCTGGGAGCGAGTGTCTTCTCTTAGATCGATCCTCGCAGGGTACCACCAATTGGAGATCCGGGAGTTGGACGTCCTATAGATGGCATTTCGTGACCGTTTCGGGCATTACGTGTCTTAAGTACTGTCGTCAAGGATAACGAATGTGTCGAATGCCTTTAGGGATCTCATAAATTTTATTGGATCTCCGTGGACTAATTTAGGGTAGTCTTCATCGAGGTTGCTAATGGCGCGATGTAAAGGCGACATGGGTGATTTTGTTTCTCCATGTGGCATGCCTCAAGCAAAGTTTGAGAATCATCATCGCGTTGGGAAGCGTCAGTCCATCGAGATTCCTCAGTGGAAGTGGAAGTGTGTTATCATGGATTTCGTTGCGGGCTTGCTAAAGTCGTGTTAGGGTCGCGATGCCAACTAGGTGATCATTGATCAATTGATTAAGTCCGCACTCCCCTCCCTATCCGACTGACCGAGTCTCTGGACGATTTGATGCGGGTATTCGCCTCCGTGATTGTTCGTCTTTATGGCACTCTGGTCGATAATCATTCAGGCTGAGACGCGAGGTTTACTACGGGGTGTTGGCATAGCCTTCAGTAGGCTTTGGCACAAGCCTCCAGTTAAGTATAGCGTTCATCGCCACCGGACGGCTAGGCAATGAGAACGATTTAGACCTTGGAGGACATGCTAAGTGTCTGCATGTTCGACTGTGGGGCAGTTGGAGAGGCATCATCCATTTGGAGGAGGCTTGTCGTGTAGCCTTGCCCCTACAGCTGGCTCATGCCCACAATGTCGTCCTTGTCTCATATTTGAGACATTATGTCCACGATACTGCTTATGTCATTTCGTTTGAGTGACTCATCCTCAAGCTGGATCTGTCTTCGTGGAGCCGTAGATCAAGATTTTGGACCAACATCATAATAGACTTCACACCAAGACTGTTCCTTTGGTTAAGTGTGTTGGTAGCACTAGTCTGGCGCTTGGGCCACTTGGTAGTAAAAAGGATATCATGCGTGATACATAACCGTAACTTTCCCCACTAAGATTCTTAATTTCGGGGACGAAATTTTTCGAAGGAGGAAATGATGTTAAGACTGTGTCACTTTTAAAGGTCAAATATCGCGTTTTATTTATTTTAATAGTTCGAGCATTCAGTTTCAAAATCTAACTGCATATTTGTGGTTCTGGTGTTCACTTGGGTTTAGATGGAAATTTTTGTAGCATTTCGAGGTCTTTTTAGAAATTATGCAGTTTGGATTGATGTTTGGATTTAATTTTGTTAATGCCCAAGATGAAGAGGTAAAAATCCGATATCATCACGAGATGTTCAGTTTTGAGATAGCTTCCATATAGAAGTGAAATTAGATCAACTGGATTCATGTATCAAAAGTTATGGGTGTTTTTCCAATTATACCCTGGGGATATGAAATCCAGGCAGCAGCCCTGTATGATGTTTAGCCTAGATTTTGAAATATCTGGAGAGGTTATTTGATCTGGGTGTAAACATGAAAGCTGTAGATAATCTTCTTATCTTTCCAATGCCATTGGAATCGTGCAATTCGGAGCTGTATTGAGGAAGTTATGGCCGTTTAAGTGAAGGCTGTCCAGAGTTTTTTAAGTCCGAGGACAGCTCGGTCATTCAGTCCGACCTTGCCTATTTAAGCTCCCCAAATGCACGACCTTAGCATATTTTTCCCCTCTTTTGCTCTGGTCCAGCCCCTCTTTGGGTGGAGGAAGTGGTGGTGATGGTGGGGAAGGAGCACAAAAGGAGAAGAAAGGTGTGTATACTTTTAGTTGTGTGGTTGTGTTGTTGTTTCTCTTCCTTCTCCTCCTCCCCCCATAGCTGATTCCCCCCCCCCCTTATGTTTTTCCCTCCCCTTTGGACCAGCAGCCCCCCCCCCCCACATGTTTGATGAAATGCCAAAGAGAAGGTGTGCTTGGATTGGGTGCATGTAGATCAAGCAAGGTTTGTGTGTTTGAGCTTGGCTTCCCTCTTCTCCACCCTCCCAAGGTATATTCACTTCCCCTTTTGTGCCATATAGGTATTTGTGTTAATGCTTCAAAGAAGTATAAGTTTTGCTATCTATTGCTTTTGGTGGTCAGCAATGATGTCCAAGTCTTGTTGTAGGTGTTTTTCCCTTTTCTTGTTGTTGGGAGCTTTATGTTGTTGTAGGACAGATTTATGACTTCTTAAGATCCTTGTATAACTAATACTTGGAAACATATTTTGAGCCTTGTGTCTTCATTTCATATGATCATCTATGTGTCTAGATGTTATATATGAAATTTGGTGTCATTATGATATATGTGTTGTAAGTTATAGCCTGATTCTCATGGTCTGTCCAGATTCGCGCAGAAATTAACCAGTTTCGGAAAATAATTTATTTCGTGCATTTAGAGATTTTATCAAGTTATTATGTCTTCACGGAATATGATCCCAACATATTATAGAATGTGTGTAATTTATTAGAGAATTTTTGGATGTGTATTGTGTGCTGTGGAGACCAATGTTTGGGGCTGGTTGCAGTAGATGGACTAATCTTGTATAAATATGTGTCAAAAAGTTATTATGCATGGTGTGGGCAATATCAGGAGTTGTTGTCTTCATGAAGAAGGCTTGTATATGTGTCAAGATGCTTTATATTTAATGGAGCATCATTGGTTGTTCTTGCAGATCTCGTAGACCGGACGCGCGGCGATCCAAGTACTAGTGAGTGGTTCGATCCAAGCCCTCGGGATGCGCTCGATGCACGTAGTCATGCATCGCGCATCCATGGGGCTTCTTTGCACCCCTATTGTGTTAGATATTGCATGCTAGGGCTGTATAGCTAAGTATATTGTATAGAACCCCCTTTTCTACCATATATTGCATATGTATCATATTCATGTGTGAAGGTATTTCTTTTATGTTAGATAATTTATTTAGCCTCTACTTGTCCTAATTTTAGGTGGTGATAGTTGAGCCACTTTAGATGTTTATTTGATGCTTAAGCATGCTTAGTGGTGACCTTAGATAGCCAAAGAATCTTAAATATAGTTAAGTCCTCATGTATAAGCTACTAGCATAATATGATGTTTGGTCTGTATGTAAGGTTTGCATGTATGTGTTTAAATACCAGGAATTGGTTTGGATACATGGACTTTATGTTGTGATTAAAGGATGACGTTTATGCTTGTTAATGTTTAAGCACATTATGTGGTAGTTATACAAATGTGAATGAGCATACATGCCTTATTTATAGTGTGTACAAGCTAAACTATCAATGGTAGAACTCGTGATGAACGGGTCTTTGGTTAGTGGTTTGATCAACGCACTAGAGGAGCTCATATTATGGCTATGCGTGTTTTGTAGTACTTATAAAATGACATAGTTGTATCATTTATTACTGTCTTGTGGAATGATTGCTAGTCTAGGACTTGTATTGCTTAACTTTCATTCTACTCACTTGTTCTATGTGAGAGGCTTGGAAGCCTAGAGTGTACTATATTTTGCTTGTTTATTCAATTAATTGCACTCCTATATGTGGGTAGTCTTCAGTGTTAGTAGATGCTTAGCGGGATTTAATCATTGGTTGATGCATATAATTCCATGAGTATTGGTTTTGTTCAACTGTTACATGCTAGGTTATTTGGACATGTGGTCCATGCATCTCATTTTGAGACTGAATATTCTCCTATAATAATTGCGCTTGTTTCATTAATAGGACCTATATGTGATAGGTGTTGGTATGATCTATTGTTAGGATTATATGTTATTTTCAATGTGCAAGCGTAGTAGTTGATTGTTCGACATCCATGTGATACACTCGCATTAGAATTCAGGAGAATTCATTAGCATTGTTAATTACTAGATGACTATAGTTGATCCTTGATGATCGTATTGTGAGCGTGGAATGCTTCTCCCTTACCTCGTATCCGCGTTGAAGCTACCCGGCGTTGGAGCTATCCTGGATTCTGCTCCTACATCATAGGAGGCCCAATGTGTATTTCGATACCCTTGTGGCTTCGTACCTATCTTGGAAGGCCGTCAGGAAGAGGGCTACCCGGGAGAGGGCTACCGGAAGGTTAAGGGAGTTAGCGAGTTGATTTCCTTTCTAATAGTCCCATGTCACCCTAGGGGTGAGGATGGGGACGAGGTTGGAGTGCTTCCTCCCGCATCGTCGTGCGTCGAAGTTTTCGAGCGTTGAATGCTTCTCCCCTACCTCGTATCCGCGTTGAAGCTACCCGGTGTTGAAGCTATCCTGGACTATGCCTCCACATCGTAGGATGCCCAAGGTATATTTTAACACTGTTTTGGCATCGGACCTACCATGGATGGTTGCTAGGAAGAGGGCTACCCGGGAGAGGGCTACCGGAAGGTTAAAGGAGTTAGCGAGTTGGCTTCTGATTTCAATAGTCCCATTTCACCCCCTAGAGGTGAGGGTTAGGGTAAGTTTGGGTCACGTTGTCGCGTGACATTTATATTGGGAATGCCCAAAGTATAATACATCTGCTGAATGGTGTGAGGCATTGCGATTAGACTTAAGGTACTATGTTATCTAATAATGATATGCATTATGGTTAACCGTTTGGTTCCTCTCCAAGAGTTCTAAGAGATTCCCCCCTACGGGTCGAGGGTTAGGGTGAGGTGAGATCGCGCCTTCACGTGACATTTATATATGTTGAGTTTCATCCCATATTCCTTTTTCTTAGAAAGAAAAACAAAGATGATGAACTAATATCATATGATTATTATAGAGCTTGGATCCTTGCCACTCACTGAGCTTGTAGCTCACCCCTCGTGTGTTATTTTTTCACCAGGGATTGGGTTGGCGTGGAGCTAGAGCATCTATCTGGCGTGGTTCGTGCGTGGAGTGTTCCATCTTTCAGTTGGCGAGTGCGAGGCTGTCAGCAATCCTATTTTCTTGTATATGTATTAGTAATCGTGCGTGTTGCACATATGGCTGTATTGGACTAGACTTGGACTCTCACAGGACAGTGTTTGTGTATTCAGGTCTGTAATAATGTTTTTGATTTACAGACTTATTTATATTTTATACTTCCGCATTTTTTTTTTAATTGGCTATCGCTTCCATGTAGTCTTGTTACCTTATTCGATCCTTGTCAGTTTTGTGTGATTGGTATGTTTCCGGGGCGTAACAACAGTCGTCTTCAAGTTTTCGGTTGTACGTGTTATGTTCTTCTTCCTCCACATGCTCGTGACAAGCTCTCTGCTCGGTCTGTTCGATGTGTTTTCTTAGGGATAAGTTTCGAGCATAAGGGGTATCGTTGTTATGATCCCGTGGGTCATCGTTTCTAGTTCGCTCATCATGTCTCATTTGTTGAGGATGTTCCCTATTTTTCGTCTACGTCCCATGAGTCCACTTCTCCTGCGTCTCCCTCTGTTCAGCCTTGTCCTATTTTTGAGTCTCTTCCCCTTCCTGAATCACCTTCTAGTCCTTCCCTGGTTGAGCCTTCTCCGATAGAGTGTGATTCTCTGCCTTCCTCTTCCAGTTCTACTGCAGATACTTCTCCTGGTGCTTCGCCTCCTGCGCCTGACGCCCCTCTCCCAGCCGTGGATCCGAGCAGTGGCGCTCGCTATCCTCAGCGCGAGCGTCGTCCGCCTGCCCGTTTCAGTTTTGATAGTGGGCCCCCTGATTAATTTGGTTTTGCCACAGTCAGCTCTTATTCTCCACAACTTCAAGCCTTTCTTGCAGCTATTCATACACATCGAGAGCCTAAATCTTATCAAGAGGCAGTTCAGCACCCTGAGTGGCGACAGGCCATAGATGAGGAGTTTCAGGCGTTTCAGGAGACTCATACGTGGGATATCGTTCCTCTTCCTACTGGTGTTGAGCATATCAGTTGTAAATGGATTTTTAAGGTCAAACATCGACCTGATGGATCCATTGAACGACACAAGGCTCGTCTGGTTGCTCGCGGTTTCATACAGGAGTATGTGATTGATTATGAGGAGACTTTCACCCCTGTTGCACAAATGACCACCGTTCGCACTCTTTTTGCAGTTGCTGCGACTCGTCATTGGCCGCTCTTTCAGATGGATGTGAAGAATGCCTTTCTTCATGGGGATTTATCAGTGTTGGTCTACATGCACCCACCTCCTGGTCTTCGTACTCCTCCCCAACATGTCTGTCGTCTCCGGCGTGCTATATATGGTCTTAAGCAGGCTCCTCGTGCATGGTTTGAGCATTTTCGCAGTGTTATTCTATCAGCTGGATTTGTTGAGAGTTCTCAGGATCACTCTTTGTTTGTGCGATCATCATCGCAAGGTCGGGTGATTCTACTTTTATATGTGGATGATATGATCATCACTGGTGACGACTCAGCTGGTATTACTCTTGTTCAACGCCACCTCAGTAGTCAGTTTCAGATAAAGGATCTCTGTACTCTTCGCTACTTTTAGGGCTCGAGATTGCTCAGAGTAAGCGGGGGATTCTTCTCTCTCAGCAGTAGTACACAGCAGATATTATTGATCGTGCCGCTATATTTGACACTCGCCGTGCTGACACACCACTTGAGCTTCATGTAAAGCTACGTCCTACTGATGGTGAGCTCCTTCCAGATCCTACATGATACAGACAGATCGTGGGACAGCTAGTGTATCTCTGCATTACCAGACCTGACATTGCTCGTGCAGTCAGTATAGTTAGTCAGTTCATCTCTGCTCCTCGTTCGGTTCACTATAGTGCTCTCATAAGGATCCTTAGATACTTACGTGGGACTATTACTAGATCACTCTATCTGTCATCATCTTCATCTCTGGTTCTTCGAGCTTACACTGACGCTGATTGGGCAGGAGATCCGACTACTCGTCGATCCACTACTGATTTTTGCATATTTCTTGGAGACTCTCTTATTTCCTGGCGCAGCAAGAAACAAGATGTTGTTTCTTTTTCCAGCACAGAAGCAGAGTATCGAGCTATGGCCATCACGACCAAAGAGATTGTTCATCTCAGAAGTCTCTTGGTCGATCTTGGAGTTGATGTTACAGGTCTTACTCCACTTTACTGTGATAATCGGAGTGCTATTCAGATTGCTAGTAATCCAGTTTTTCATGAGAGGACTAAGCATATTGAGATCGAATGTCATTTTGTTCGTCAGCACTTCATTGCTCAGACACTGACGCTTCCGCACATTTCCTCTGCTGAGCAGATCGCAGACTTCTTTACGAAGTCTCATCCAGTTCCCAGATTCTTGTCTCTCATTCGCAAACTCACGTTGTTTGATCCACCTTGAGTTTGAGCAGGGGTGTTAAATTACATGTGTAGAGTAATAGGTCTTGTATCACTATATAAAGGGTGCTATCCCTCTCTTAATGAATTAGGTCATATTATTCTTTTTCCCAAAAGTCTAACATTTTCGTTTGCGTAAATCTCTATTAAATATAAACATAGAAGTTGAAGTCGATATGGTGGCAACCAGCAAACAAATTATCATTTGAGAGGATTCCTCTATCATAAAAAATATTGCAAGTTGATTGATCACAAATTAAACAACTTATGGGACTCATCAAATTGGTAACCTGGATAACTAGGTGAGCATTTTCCAAAGTCAATTTGATTCGTTTCGTTTGCGTAAGTAGATTACATATAAACAGTGAAATTGAAGTTGATTTGGTGGCATCTAGCAAATAAGTTGTCCTTTGAGAAGATTCCCCTGACATAAAAAAAAATTGCAATTTGATGGACGTGTTCACAAACAACAGATGTGGACCCCCAAAATTGGAAATCTCGATGACTGATTGAATTTTTTTCATTCATTTGTCCGTTTGCGTCAACTTTTTTTTTTCCTTCTCTAACAAGGCCCACAGAGGCGATACAACATAATCGGACGCAGGCCCATAATCAACAAAGAAACAACTCTCTAGGGGGGGCTAAGATCGGGATTGAACCCGGGTCATCCTACACGGACAGGTGCAACTTATCCACCTTTTTTTACCATCAACAGTGGTTGAAGGGTCAGATCTATTCATAATTCACATAGCATCAATTTTGCATATTGAATACAGGTCACTTTAAAAAAATTTCTTTCCTCCGTATGTTCAAACATGCATTAAACTTTGTGCATAAAGGCAAACACCCATATTTAACATCAATCTTCTCTTTTCGTTTTTGCACCAGGAAAGACTGAGAAAACCCATCAGGGTCTTGCTGATTCATTGGAGTGATTCATTCGTTTTTGCAATCACATGGAAGATTTAATCCTTGTTTCGAAGGTGTTGGGATATCTTAGTTAAAAAAAACAAATCAATATTTTTCTACAAACGAAACTCGTTGATTTAATTCGTAGAAGCTTCTTTGAAATTTGTTGAATTGAAGCACACTTGAGTGACACAGACGACGACCGGGCCTTGCTTCACATAGGTATTGAAGTCATTAGAGTATCTTTTAAAGAACAAGAAAAAAATGATGAGGCATGCGTTAGGGACTGCACACAAGGTTGAATATATCATTTTTATTCTTTAATTTTGTCTTTCAACACGTGAAAATGAAGAAGAATAGTTGTAACGTGAGGATAAGAAGATGTGAGGCTGAGATCATAATACAATAATACATAGAAAAAAATATTCAAAGAGCATCCCCATGTGACCCCCCTGGTATTTTGTTTTCCGCGGTTTCATTATAGAGAAAGGCCCCCTTATTGTCCTTCTATTTTGTTTTACCCTTTTCATTATAAAAAAAAAAAAAACACATCAATATTTTTCTACAAAAAGAACAGACATGACTAGCCATCAACCAAGCACGTTCATTTTGAACGGAACATCTCTCTAAGCAACTTCACATGTTAATTAATGAGATGATGTTGATTGGGCAATTTTTATATTGATAATGTTGTTCATGGTGGTTTTGACTCGATAAACATACTTGCCAACAAAGCAGACCAATCTGTTCCTTACTAAACATACATGTCAGAGCAGAGCAATGAAGAAAAAACGACCAGGTGTATTAGCATCCTAAAATATGTCCATTAAACAAAACAAATAAAAATAAAAAATCAGACATGACTGGCCACCAACCAAGCACGCTCATTTTGAACATAATGATCATGTTAATTGGGCAATATTTGTATTGATAACATTGTTCATGGTGATTTGGACCGTTTGGTTTATTCTATCTTGACACGAGAACTGGGAACCACTCAGTAGGTATATTAATGGAATAACTTAATTTCATATGTAAGATTGTTACTTATTTTATCTTTTTAAAGACTAGCGGTGCAGTTTAATTTGTTTACTCTGTGATTCAAGCCTTCTTTTATTTTCTTTTTCTTCTTTGTTTTGCTATATCCTTAGCTTTTTTTTCATTTAAATACCTCCGCTAAGAAAATTATTTATTAATTTTCTCTTATTACCCATATTAAAGTTTTTTTAAGCTTTTATTAATAATAGGGTCAGATTTGAACTTCAACGGATTTCTATGGATATTATTTAAGTAATTGACTTTTACAAACTTTATAGACTTTTACAGAATTTTTGAAACTTTCACATAGAGATTTTCACAGATTTTTATAGACTTTGACAGTTTTTTTTTTTTTCATTTTCCGTGGTGTTTTTGAAAGGTGTGAGGAAAAGTTAGAGGATATTACAAGACTTGGACTTTAGTAAATAAAGTGAATGATAGTTATATTCAAAAGAATTATTTTTCAAATAATTTATAAGTTATAATCTTATCTTATCTTACACAAAAAATCCAACAAGTACCTAAAATGAAATCAACTTTACAATATCTCTATCTAATTTATCCTGAAACATTTGCCTTTGAATCTCACACGTTATTTTCAAGACTTCCAACATAAAATATTAATAGAAATTAATCTTTTCTTAACGTGGACTTAGTAGCTTTTTACATTCAATTTGTTTTCTCAGTCCAAAATACAGTTCTATATACGTTGTTAGAAATCCAGTGAAGCATATATCTCGTTAGACGTTGTATATACCTCATTAAATATTTTCTTACACTTATTAAAAATGAGTTCATTCAATACAAAATTTATTAGATGATATTTACTATTTAAAAAAAGATAAAAACATGTTTGGTATGAGTTTTAGTTGATAAAACAAACTAAGTCTAACATTTTCCTTCTGTTAATGTTGAGTCTTTTGGACCGGGTATGTGGGCTTTGGTCCATTCGTAAGTTTTGAGCCTTCCGGACCCATGTAGACTTGCCACAGGCAAGTGAAAAATGTTGCTCCACAGTAATTTAGGTTGGGTCTCATAGACTTCAAGCCCACCGTCTGTTCTAAACCCATGTTCATCCATGTCTGCCTAGTACTAACAGTGGATTACTACTTTCTTGAAACTGTGTCATCATGTTTAGGCCTTGCTATCAAATAAGCAATGAGAATATTAACGAGATAAAATGATCAAATATCAATGAGAATGGAGATGTTTCTAACACAATAAAAATCTATTTGGGGAGATATGGCTTTCTAAATTTGATATTCTCCCAATTTTTGGCAAGTAAATACTGGGATTTGGATTCATTATCTTTTAGTTGTAAATTTTTTTGTCAACCACTGAGCTACGGATCCAAACCCCTTCATTGAGCACATATTGAATAGTTTTCAATGAGGAATCACTCTCACTTGATATTTATGTCAAGCTGTTGATTAGCAGAGTTGCCCCTTGCTGGACATATAATGAGCCTCTTTATGACGAACTCAAATCATATATTTATAAAACATAAAATCCTAACAAACTCAAATCATATATTTACTTGACCAAATCCTACTAACTCCAAATTCGAATTCAAATCCAAAATTTAAATTCAAATCAAAAGAAATCTTAACAAACTAAAAAATTATATAAATCAACCATAATCATCGATTTGGTAGTCGATCAAACAGTCCATGATCGCGCTACATCACAAATTTAGTTTGGTTTTTACAACCATTTTTAACTGTGGTAATGACCAATTAACCCCAGGTCACGCCTATTAACAACAAAGGTATGGATGCACAACTCATGGTTTTCCAGGAGCATTTCTAGACAAAATCGATATTTAACAAGAGTACATATATGCAAAAAACCAAATTATATTTTTTAAAAAATAATCCCATTATTCAACGAGTCTGTTGATTTTGTGTATTTGATAATCCTCCAAGTATAACAAAAGTACAATAGAGAAAATAAAATTATATTAACCAAATTTTTATTATGTATTACAAAGCCTATTTATAGAGAAACCCAACAAAATAGGATCTCAATAAATCTATCTAACAACTCAAAGTCACAAATTTATTTGATCAAATCCTACTAACTCCAAATTTAAATTAACTCCAAATTTGAATTCAAATCCAATCTAGATCCTAACTATGAAAAGAAATCCTAACAAATTAAAAAATTAATAAAATTTTAAATCAATCATAATAATCAATATCGATTGAACAGTTCATGATACATCACAAAGTTAGTTTGTAGTTTGGTCTTTACAACCGTTTTTAACCTAGTAATCGCCTTTTGACGAGACAATTAACCACAAAGGTACGGATGCACAACTCATGGTTTTCCAGGAGCATTTATGGACAAAATCGATATTTAACAGGAGTACATATATGCAAAAAAACCTAACTTATGTATTTTTTTTAAATAATCCTATTATAGAAAACTAAAAAACATAATAATCAAGTTGAACCACATTTCTCATGCCACATCTCACTTTGATATATCATAAATATATAAAACCAAGGTGCTCATGAAGGAGAGTCACCCCTCACTGGCTGTAAAAGGACCCCTTTGATGACGAGCCCTCCCTTCCACTGTCCGCTTGTGGTTTCTGACAGCTTGAACGCCACCCCCCTTCCCTTTGAATCCGCCCCAGAATTGAATTCTCCACCCACTAACTCCCCCCCATTGCCCCTTAAATTCTTCAGGATCCAAAATTATTTCTTCTTCGTGCTCTGTATTGTCCGGCCGTTCGAGTCTCAGTGTCACTATGTTATCCCAGCCGTGCGAGAAGTCCTTCATGGTTAGGATGAACACCACTTCGTAATTCACACCTGGTGATAGCAGCAACCCGTCAAAGTCCCCGTCCGCTGCAAGCCAGCAAATGTCCATAAGGCACGCCACCTCCACATCCTCGTCACTGTCAAATATAGTCTAATATACCTCGTTAATCATCCAGCAAGGTATATATATATAGGGACATGATTAGGTAAGGTCATGCGGCATGTACGAACCACGTATATACATCACTTATCGAGGTATATGCGTCGATAAAGATAACATATCAGATCATTGAAGCATATACTTTATTGAAGCTTATCGAGATATATACTGTCCTTATTAGCGCATATACCTCGATAAGCGATGTATATACGGCTTCACGCTTCAGGAGATTTTAAGGAATCACCAAGGAAATCTCGTAAAAGAAAGATATGCCTCTATAGGCTTCGAACAATTTGGTTGAGAAAAATATATAGTATGAAACATATCAGTCATTGCGAATAATATAGAGTAGAATGGAATGACATACTCATTAACACAGCATTTTTCTACGCTTACTTTGTTGGCCGAAAAGTACAAAACACACTTATTAGAGTCACTCTCCCGGATGAAGTTGTTAGCTTCTTCTCCAACCTCCTCAACCAATCCTCCTCACATCATGTGGCAGAAAAGATCAACTTCAAAGCCACACTATCCGACCAAGAGGCAACAGGACTGGTTCATGAAGTCACTGAGGAAGAAATTCTGGACAATCTAAAGCGGATGAAAGCCAATGGAAGTCTAGGACCAGATGGTTTCAATGTGTTTTTCTTCAAGCACTGATGGGAAATAGTTGGCAGGGATGTGGTCAAAGTGGTCAAAGAATTCTTTACGTCTGGCTAAAGATGGATACCTTAACTCATCGATTACTTCCCTTTTTATAGGGCTTGGCTACTTAGATAGCTGTTGCTATCCACTTCCTAGTCATTGTAACGAATTTCTTTAATGATTGCTTAGTGGGCGATTTTAGTGGTAACTGCCATGCTTTAATGTAGCTCAACGTGCCATTAATTACCCACGCTCTGTGAATAAAAGTCTTAATTATCTGCCTGGCAGTCTCAGACGTTATGGCGTCTGACTGTTTCTTCAGTCCTCCTCGTGGTCTTTGGTCTCGTCGTTTACTCAACGTGCTCATAAGCATTGTCCGCAGGTGTAAGACCACCCGACCAGACCTTTAATATGGTCTTGTCTCATTTACCCGGGTAGACATTTGTTCACGCGGTGTAAGGTCATCCGATCAGATCTTCAATCTGATCGTGCCTTGTTTACTCGAGATGACATTCACCCGTAAGGTTTAAGACAACCCGACCACGCCTTCAATTTGGTCATGTCCCACCTACTTGGGAGTGTCCTCATGGTATTCCAAATTCGAATTCAAGTTTTCATATTTCAGGTGTGACGATCTATACCCGATTAGGTCTTGCCACGTGTCGTTTTCTATTATGGTGTAGATTTTTCCTTCCACACTATCGATGGTGGTGCAGTCAAATGTACCTAAGATAGGTCGCACCCCTAAATTATATTCTAAAAAAAATTAATCTCATTATAGAAAACGATGATATAATGTGACAAAGTTAAACGACATTTCCAGTGAATATATTTATAAATTGGGAAAATTGATATAATTCTTTGTTAGCTAAATCAATTTTAGTCCATATAAAATTAAAAAATCTCCACAGATTCTTAGAAAGTATGTATGGTTAGCAGATTTAGCCCTTCAATTAAATTGCCATCAGTTTGTATGGAATATTCCAATAATATCCAGTTTATTAAATGGATCTCCAATAAATGACATTCGAATAAGTCTTTACAAAATATGAAAAATCTGACTTAATCCTTTTGAAATGCCCATGTCTTTTCTTAAAAATACTCTTGCTATCCTATATTTACCAACAGTAAAAAAAAAAAAAAAAAAAAAAAAAAAAAAAAAAAACATAGCATAGATAGAACTAACTCACATAAAAATTAATTAAAGGATGAAAGCACGGTTAATGATTTAATTAAATGATAAAATCGTACTTTTGTTATAAAAATCTAATGACATGGGATATAAGTGCATGTTTTGGAACTTCAGGGGGTGCCCTTCACTGGACGTATAATGGCCCCTTTGATGACGAGCCCTCCCCACCAATGTCCACCGCCGATCATAACGAATGTGACCCTTCCTGTGGAGTCCCCTGAATTAAATTCTCCAACCACTAACTCCGTCCATTGCCCCTTGAGTTCTTCGGGATCCAAAAACATTTCTTCTTCGTGCTCCGTATTGTCTGGGCGTTCAATCTTCAGTCTCACTTTGCTATGCTCCCAGCCGTATGAGAATTCCTTCATGGTCAGGATGAACACCACCTCATAATTCACACCTAATGATGTGAATTGAGTTTTGGTTAAATCGATAAATACATCCCTTTTCTATTAAAGAAGTTAAGGGATCAAATCTTAAAAAACATCATTTTTCAAAAAAAAATTGTACCCGGTGATAACAGCGACACGTCGAAGTCTCTCCGCACTTCAAGCCAGCAAACGGCCTTCAGACACGCCACCTCCACATCCTCATCACTGCCAAACCAAAAAGGAGTCATATTTATATTCTCATATATCTTTTTAGTCATTAAGCGAGGTATACATGGAATAGATTTTATGGAAATCTGTTAAAAAAATTGGTTTCAAACAGGGGGCAAGATTGATTAATTGTAACCCCACCAAGAATCGTTTGAAGGAATCCAGTTCCAATATTGCTTATCTTCAGCCCAAGCGATCCACATATACCTGGCGAACAACATGAAACAATTGCAGTCCGATTCATCTACCCAATATTTCTGCAACAAAAAAGGTTAATTAATCAACAGAGAACTAAAAATGTGTTTCTCCTCCTAAATTGATCCTACCAGCCACTGTGACTTCACCAGATCCCACCACAATGAAAGATTTCTCCCATTTATTCATATTCTTCATTGAAAAGCTAGACTTGAGACAAAATCAGAAGTTTAGTGACCAAGAGAGGTGGATTGTTATATTATGAAGTCTGATTCCTGGGCGCAGAGTATTTTGTTGGCACTTCACAGAATCAGACAGGGTTCTTAATTTTATTGTGAAGAGATAGTAGATTGATTTCTGATGTGCTCCGTTGACGTATGTAAGGTTTGTCGAAACACATTAATTCTGTGTGTTTGTCTTTGAGATTTGGTTGATTATGCTCTAGATCAATTGTTTCCAAGATCCTTGAATCATAACATGGATCACAGCCCCTAATCACAAAAATAAAATCAGAAGGCCTAGTGGAATTTAAACTTATGAAACAAATTAATTAAAGATAAAACTAGTGGATGCTCATAAGAGAAGCTTTACCATTTCCTTTTTATTCAAGTAGATGCCGGAACGGACTCGTTGAAGGAGATCGGACTTGTCGTCGGCATCTTTCACTATGTCTTTGAATTTGTGATACTGTACTTCTGGTAACTCCTCCTCGGCCTCATCTGGGGATAGAAGGGACAGAATGGACAGACAGCAAGCCATGTTTTGTTGTTCTTAATTAACTCTTTTTGGCTTGTTAGCTAGGCATTGTTTGATATGCCTCTTATAACTATAGCTTGAACTGAGCAGAAGCTTTTATAGCTAAAGCTGCACCTTTCATGGAAAGACTAACCCCACCACCCTATTTTCTGATCCTTGTCTTACTGAACCGACCATCATAAAATTTTATTATTTTTTAATCCACCATCTTCTATATTCAAAAGTTATCACACCCTAAACCAGCCACTCTCATTCTTTCCCCAGATTTCCTCTCCCCCTCTTTTCTCTTCTCTAAAAATGTCGGCGAAGAGACTTTAGGATCGATTTACACCATTTTTCGTCTGAGTTGAAATAGAGATCTCACCTTTTCATGGATTTGAATATGGGGTTTATGATATATTACCAAGAGATTCTTTCTTTTTCTTCATATATGTGATTGGTTTGCATTGGATTGGCCTTTTATGATATTTGGAGCTATGTTTCTGTGTTTGGAGGGATGTCCTATTCAATGAACCCATTCATTACAAATCCCGTGTGGCTTTCTTTGATAGATATAACATAATTGGAGTATACGTCTTCTTCTTCTTCTTCTTCTTCTTTTTATTTTTTATTTTTTTGGTCATCCTTTAAGAATGAGAGGTTGCTAGCGGACTTACTTGTGTTTCATTGTCCATATGACCCAAAATCTAGCTTAATTTGATCATTCAATTCTTGATGTTGCTGGTTCTTATCATGGTTCTTCTTAGAGACGGCGGTGGAGAGGCGGAAGGGGGTGACAGAGGCGGCGGAGAGGCGACGGCGGGGAGGCAGTGAGGGTTATGAATCCGGGAGGGGTTTGGGTGATTTGGGATCTGATGCACGAGAGGCTACAGGAGATTGTGTTGGTGGGGTTAATTCTTTTATAAAAAAAAAATTGGGTTTTCATTTTTTTTAAGTTGGGGGATCAGCAAATTGATGGGTGGGGATAGATGGACCGACCTCCTCTTGGTCTTGGTATCAAATTAGTATCTCGCTCTAACATTTTTCATAAACGATTTTTATTTTTAAGTAAGTAATTGGTCTCTTAGAGTTGTTGGCAATAACGTGCGAGATCCGAAGGAGCCAACAAAATAATCTCCACTGACATAATCATTATGCAAGCCCCATTAAAATTCAATTAGTCTGTTGGAGTCTTCCATCTTTTTCCTTCTTTTTTTTTAAGGGGGGGGGGGGGGGGGGGGGGGGGGGGGGGGGGGGGGGGGGGGGGGGGGGGGGGGGGGGGGGGGGGAGGAAGAGAGGGTTTGGTAATTAATTAGTCTCTTATACCGAGCTAATCTAATGGGCAATTTGCATAAATAGACCCACAAGAATGAATATTTACAAAACCAACACCTCATATGAATATCAGCAAAAAAGAGTATTGGACCCAGTCAACGCTTGTTTAACCCCCATCTTTACCCTCTCCCCTACCCGAAAAGAATGATTGTATTTTCGTATTTTCAGTTAATTTGTTAATTTAATCTTATAAATTTGTTAAATTAAATGAATGAAGTAAACTTTTATTTATACAATTCCATGCAATGCACAAACAAAACACAACTATTTAATAGGCTTTTTCTGCCTTGTTAGCATTAGAGGTCACACACACACACACACATTGTATTCAGCGTCTCTAACGATAAAACCAGACGGTTTTTTCTGTCCGGTAAAAAAAGGAGACACCATATATATAATGTCTCTAGTCTTGTCAAAATGTCTAATGTTAATTTTTACTAATATGCGGATTCTAATGCTAGGTTTTCTAATATTTGATTTAAGGGGTTATTTTCCCAGGCCCCATTCATAGGTCCCATAAGGTGTCATCACCTTATTGGTTGACTTGTTGACTTTTGAAAATGGATAAAATGGCAAAATAGAGATATGCCCTTCATTAAAAATAGATCCTATTAATCCAAATCCTCTTTTTTCTCTTATTAATCTTTTACAATAATTTAAATTTGCATATTTTAAAAAATATCTCCTACTTTAAAATTTGTCTATTTCAAAATTTAAATTTTAAAATTCTTATGAATTTTACACTAAAACTTATCTAACTTACAAAAATTACCTAAATAACACAAAAAAAAATACAGATTGTCATATAAAAAATGCGATTCATTGTTACATTTACGAATGTAACAATAATATACATTTGCGAATGTAACATAATGTAACAGTGGTGCATAAATGTAACATAAAAATGTGAATGTAACAGTTTATTACATTCATATTAAAAACAATACACACATTTACAAGACTGTTATATTTCAAATGTAACATTTCAAAAAATAAAACAGTCCTTTGGACTGGGTATTTTGGTGGACAGTCAAGCCCAGTATGTAGTGGTCCCTATGGGGCCTACTTATTTACCAAAAAAGAAAACAAAAGAAAAGAAGGAATTCATTGACAAAATAAAATGAATAAGCAAAGATCAGACAAATTCAACTAAAATCAAAATCATATCATTCGTGTATATCGAAACAAAACCACAATTCTAGATTGTATAACAATGATGAATGATGATACTCTGTTACAGAATGGATCCATGGCGGTCTCACGTTCCTTAACCTCAGAGACCATACCCGCATTGTTCAGGTTAGTACTCCCTCCCCCTCTCTCTTTCTACGGTATCATCATTTGATCAAATCATTACACATGTACTCTGATGGGTCTTTAGGTTTCATGCTTGATTTGATCATGTTAAGCATATAACAACACTTCCTGATCAATACCCGGATGCCCACCTTGCTGTGACAAAGCTGAGGCTCGAATATGTGGTGGCCGTTGAGGGTGTTGTTCAGTTGCGTCTGTCTGAGTCTATGAACAAGAAGATGAAAACGGGCGCTATAGAGGTAAACGGATTGTTGAAGAAGAAAAAATGGGATGATGAAGAAGAATGAGAGTTGTTGCTGATCTTAGATTTAATGAAGAACAAATCATAAAAAAATCAGTAAATCATAACTGAAAAACAACTTTATAAGGAAATAATAAAAAAATGGTATAATGGGTAATGTTTTGATGCCATTTCATGGGACTTATTTAGGGCATGTGAAATTGGAGCCTAGAAGCATTATTGCTATAATAATCATTTTGAAAGTCGCCGGTCAATGATGGCTTGCGTAATTAAATAAATAAATAAATCTCGTCAATATTTTATGTTAATAATGCGCGTGATTCGTCGGAGAAGCCCACAGATTTCCACTACATGCAAACCATCATTTTTTTTTTTCGGTATAGAAGGCCTTCTACAGAAGTCATTGTATAACATATTTACAAAAAAACGTGGGACATTGTATACAAAGATTGAAGGCTTTACATGTGATTTGAGAAGGAACATAATAAATCATTTTTCAAACACTGGGACCTTACTCCTCTCAGAGCGCGAGAAGCTAGCCATACGCGCCAATACTTCTGGAGCCCGGACTGTTTCTAGCAATATTTTATTTTAGAGCATTGTTTATATTTTAATAGTCTAAAATATAATCTCATTTATTCCACCCAAAAACCTATATATAATTTCATTTATCTTATTAGTCCTTATACTAACTGTAGTGAGGTATATACCTTATTGAAATGATATACATTTTCTGTAAATGGTACTATTCAATTTAATAGATTATATATTTTAATTTACATTTTATAAAGTACATGCATCATAGTTAACTAGATTTCCTGCATATGCAATGTGGACGCAATCAAACGCGGAAACTCATATCCAAACACCACTTTGCATTCATGACAATAGACGTCCGTGTTTGTGTTAACAGTGTAATTTGGCATAGATCCCCTGACGTCCTATAATAATGCTTTTGGAAACGCGATAAGAGAGACATCCATCCTTGGCAGGAAAATAACTAAAATAGGGTTATATTTTGAGATGGATCATGCTGATATATGAGGAGTGTTTTGGTAAAATGGGATGGTAGCATTGGGAACGGAACGGAGACATGTCAAATAGCCCGAAATGCTGATGCTTCTCTTTATTGATGTGGCCCTGTTTTAATAGTCCCTTCAACCACCGCATATTACAAACCCGGGATTGGCGCCTCCAATCCAAATGGAGCCATGGAGTTGTTGACAATAATGTGCGAGATCCGAATGAGCTAACAAAATAATCTCATATAATTATTATTCAAGTCCCAATCTCTTTGGACTCTTCCTTTTTTTTCTTCTTTATTTTGGGTGGGGGACAAGTCCCAATCTCTAGGATTTTTTTTTCTTTTTTTTATTTTTGGTGGGGGAGGAGGGGGTTGAGTAAGTAATTAGTCTGAGCTAATCAATATATAATAATCATTTTGAAAGTCGTCAGTCAATAATTATTTGCATAAATAAAAAAAATTATATAATTTTCATCATGTTGTAAATTTAAAAATGAATGACATCATACTGATAACGTGTTTTTATAAATTTAAATAAAATAATAAGATTTACCGCATCAACCAACAGAGAAAATAACACAAAAAGAGAAATATGAGAGAGAAGTAAGGGCTCCTTTCTGTATTTCTTATGTTCTTAAGAATACAATGCATGTCTATATTCATAGTCTCAACTTGAATCTTTTTTTTTTTTTTTGGGGGGGGGGGGGGGGGGGGGGGGGGTGGGAGGTTTGGTTGGGGTGGGTAAGTAATTAGTCGGGTAAAATGCATTTCGATCCCCTAAAGTTTAAAAACATGCACTTACACCATCTGCATTATATTTTTTCATTAAGATGAGACAAAAGTAATTTAAAATTAATATTTTACGTTTAACTTTCTAAATATCCATAGAAAAATTAATTAATTTATTCTAGACATGCTTTATGAATATTAACTTATACAATAGTTAATTTTTAAAATACATCTGAATGTATTTTTATAAGAATTAAGTTATATAATAGTTAATTAAAAGGTGAAAATAACCCACAAAAAAAGTGAAAACATGATAAAGGTTTAATTAAAAGAGTAAAATCGTGATTTTATCTTATCTTAATAGAAAATCAAATTGTAAGAGGTGTAATTGCATATTTTTAAACTACAGAAGGTGTTTCTGTAGGTTTAAAAAACTTCAGGGTTCAAACGCATTTTACCCTAATTAGTCTCCTGTACCCAGCTAAATAGCAAAACAACATATGATAATCATTTTGAAAGTCGCCGGTTGGTAAAAAATAACATAATTTCCGTCAATATTTAATGTTAGCGTTGTTGATAATAATGATAATAATGCGCCTGATTCGCAGAGGAGCCCACAGATTTGAGATTTCCACTACATGCAAGCCATCATTTATTTTTATTTTATTTTTTTTTATTTTGGTGTAAAGAGCCCTTTCAAAGAAGTCATTGTATAACACATATTTAAAAAAAAAAATTAGGCACATTGTCCTGTACAAAACATATACAAAGACTGAAGACTTTCTACATACATAATTAAATAAATTATTTTTTATCCCTTTGAGAGAAGCGAGCCATACGCGCCAATACTTCTGGATCCCAAACTGTTTCTAGTAATATTTTATTTTAGAGCAATGTTCAAATTTTAATAGTCGTAAATATTATTTTATTTATTTCAACAAAAAATAATCACATTTATCTCATTAGTCATTTGTACTCATTGTAACAAAGTATATATTTCATTGAAATTATTATAAATTTTCAGTAAATGATATCATTCAATTCAGTAAAATATATATTTTATAGATTATAAAATGCATACATCTAACTCTATATATTACGATAGTACAATATATTTGCATTATCAAATTGTATAGGGTTTATCATAGTGTATTACAAAAAAATTTCATTTTCTTAAAAAAAAATATATTATTGTATTTCAATAAATTTAATTTCGTTATAATATAATATACTTTCATTATTAGAGTGTATAGCTTAAGAAATAAAGGTACAAACTGTTGTTGGAACTGCACAAAAGTTTGGACATATTAATTTTCCAATTTCATAATCTATCTTTCTTAAACAAAGTAAATTAGGGCTCGTTACCTCTAATATTACACGTCATTGTCAACAACTCCAATAAAAATTAATAGAACTGAACCTTTTTTTATGACAACTGCATGCCTTTTCCCAATTTCATAACCCATCTTTTCTTAAACAAAGAAAATTTTGCTCGTAATTCTAATCTCACACGTAATTCTAAACCAGACAGTTTTTTATATCTGGTACAAAAAGAAAGCACCATATATATAGCGTCTCTAATCTTGTAAAAAAAATGTCTAATATTAATTTTTACTAATATTCGAATTCTGGTACTAGGTTTTCTAATATTTGATTTAAGGGGTTATTTCTTTTGCAAAAATTGCTTTATAATAATCATTTTGAAAGTCGCCGGTCAATACTGGCTTGCGTAAATTTTTTTTAAAAAAATCCCGTCAATATTTTATGTTGATAATAAAGCGCGTGATTCTCGGAGAAGCCCAATTTCCACTACATGCCGACCATCATTTTTTTATTTTTTCGGTGTAGAGGCCTTCTACAGAAGTCATTGTATAACATATTTACAAAAAAAAAACGTGGGGCATTGTATACAAAGATTGAAGACTTTACATGGATTAGACAAGGAACATAATAATCACTTTTCAAACACTGGGACCTTTCCCCTCTGAGAGCGCGAGAAGCTAGTCTACGCGCCATACTCTGAAGCCGGGACTGTTTCTACAATATTTTATTTTAGAGCATTGTTTGTTCATATTTTAATGTCTCAATATAATCTCATTTATTCCATCAAAAAAAACGATATATAATTTTATTATCTTATTAGTTTCTTATTAACTGTAATGAGATATATCTATTGAAATTATTTATACATTTTCTGTAAATGGTACTATTCAATTTAATAGATTATATTTTTAATTTACAATTTATAAAGTACATGCATCATAGTTAAGATATATGATGTTTAGAAAATGAAAACTGAACGGCGTTTAAATTGTAAAAAGATTGATTGTAACATTTGTTATTTTATGTTAGACGATGTGCAAGATTGGGAACCCACAATAGCTTACTTACTATTTGCTAATGTAATTTACATATTGGACACTCTTATCCTCGTTTAGGTTGTGGAATTAGATTATTCAAGATAAATAACTAGAATCAAGATAACTATATCGATAGAAATCATTTTTTTGTTAATTGTATGTTAGCAATCTCGTTGGAAAAAAAATAGTGAAGATATTGTGTTGTTTGATTGAATATAGAAAATAAATTTAGATAAAAAAAATAAGATGTGAATAAAGATTTATAAAAAGTAAAAAATGATTTGACGTATGAATACACTGTTTTATAAAAGATGACAACATATGATTTAACATGTTTGACATCTCACGAATTAATTTTGACAAAAGTTTGAGGAAGAGCATTTTCATGGGATTATAATGGCTATAGTAGTGCATGGGATTCCATCATAGTATTTATAAATTAAAAAAATTAAAGAGAAGAATATAGTATTGTGTTTCAATATATTCTTCATTTTATATATAATATATATATTTAAAAATAGATGTATGATTTTTACAAAAGTAAAATGGTCTGGATTGCAGGCTGCAGACAATGGTGGACTGAAGGAGGAGTCAATGGGGAGTTGCAACACCCATTGGATTTATAGGAAAAAAAATGCAAGTGTATTAAGTAATAATGATTAGTTGAAGGAACATGTAGAAAAGAACATGGACAATTATGTACCCAATAAAGGATTTTAATTAATTTTTTAGATAGTTGAGGATCTAAAACTTAAGATGAGGAAAAGAAGAGTAGAATATGATATAATCTTTATTATGTTATTAAAATTTTAGAACTATATACCCAATAAAGGATTTTAATTAATCTTGAGGCCCTGATTAGATAACCAGATTTCCTCCGTATGCAATGTGGGCGCAATCAAACGCGGAAACTCATATCCAAACACCATTTTGCATTGATGACATTAGATGTCCATGTTTGCGTTGACAGTGTAATTTGGCATAGATCCCCCGACTCCCCAAAACAATACTTTTGAGAACGCGATAGGAGGGACATACAGCCTTGGCGGGGAAATAATGAAATAGGGTTATATTTTGAGATGGGTCATGTTGATATATGAGGAGTGTTTTGATAAAATGGGATGGTAGCGTTGGGAATGCTGATGCTTCTCTTCATTGATGCGGCCCTGTTTTGGTAGTCCCTTCAACCACTGCATATTACAAATGCAGGATTGGGCGCCTCCAATCTAAATGGAGCCTTGGAGTTGTTGACAATATCGTGTGAGATCCCAATGAGCTAACAAAATAATCTTTGTTGCATAGAATTATTATGCAAGTCCCAATCTCTAGGATTTTTTTTTTGGGGGGGGGGGGGGGGGGGGGGTGGAGTAAATAATAATCTTTTATACTGAGCTAATCAATATATAATAATCATTTTGGAAATCGTCAGTCATAATGACTTGTATAAATAAAAAATTACATAATTTCCGTCATGTTGTAAATTACAATGAAACAG